>JACGDI010005618.1:1154141-1327514 GCA_014898725.1 Jacaranda copaia
AATCAGTATGACAATTTTCTAAATGTCCCATATCAAACCAAACAAATCAGACCAAAACTTGCACAAATTTTCATACCGTAATCTAGAGCAATTTTTCCACTTTGCAACTTCCTCTCAGCTTCATTGCGAATTTCCCAAACTGTTGAAGCATTCACAGTAATAGAAGAAGATTTATCAATTTTAGATTTTAGTTTAAAATCTAAATAATTCCTAATTTGAAGTAACATGAGAACGTGAAGCCAAAATCGATTCTATGAGAATGATGACCCCAAATTTGATTTTGTGGGGGTTTTGTTGTTGTTTTTTTTTTTTTTTTGATTAATTTAACAAATCAAATTGTGCTAACCAAATTGCCTTTAAAAATAGCCCCGTGCATCGCATGCGAAGGAATCCTGGTGGAATATTTCACCAAAAACGCCAATATATGCCACCATGTAAAAATAATAAAGTTTAGATAGTCGAGTGTAAAGGAAAAAAGTTTAGGAGGCAAAATGTAAAAAATTGAATAATTCGGATGGCAAAGTGTAATTAACCCTTAAATTTATAATAGTCATTATGACAACAAAAGTAAATTTTTTTGTTACTTAATATGTATAATTATATAACAAGAATTTTTATATAGTTACTTATTCTTTTATCACTAATTTTTTTCTTTTTTTGTAGTGTATTTTCATTAACTACAAGGTCATAAATATGTGCATTTGCTTTTTAATTTTCTTCATATATTAATTTTTAACACGTGTATAATGCAAAATAAGCAAATGTAACTCAATATCTACCCCTGATTTCAAAGAAATAAACATATGAAAATTAATTTTTTTTTTAGGAATATCATCAGTAATCTAACTACATTCTAATGTGATCTATAAATTTTATTTTCTTGATTCTTCATACAATATCATATGTAAAATTATTTTAGTTAACAATTTTGTTTGCAAAGCATCTCAGTTAAAATATTAAGTCATCCATTAAATAAACTACACTCTGTTAAAGAAACATTTAAAATTTGAGTGTAGATATATAATAAACATTTCCTTACTCCATTTATTTATATTTCTTTCCCACAATATTATAAATTTATTTTTTTAATGCACTTATCTTCATGTTTTGTCATGATTGTACTCTAAATGATTATTGTTTCTATTGTTATTTAATTTATTTTATTTTATTTGCCTCCTAATATGATGAATTAAGCCTTTAAGGTAAAAAAAATAAAAAATAGACTAAACAAGCTCAATTGATTAAATAATAAGTAAATTAAAAGGCCAAAGAGCCAATTAATTAGACCTGCCAAAATGTCTAGATCCTAGTGGGCCAAAGCGCACTAAGAAAAAGAACACCCACTAAGAAAAAGAGCATTGTAATACAAAGTCCTAAAGTCAAACAGTTTACAAAAAATCATTTGTAAAAAATCATGATACTTTGAATCAACCCAATGCATTCCAAAGAAAAGACTCAAAAAAATTGTTAACTTTCTAAAAGGATCCTAACTTCATTTCCATGCATCTTGACATAGTCTATGAGAACCATTACCTAAGAAAAAGGAATGTTGAGAATGTAGGCGAAACCCAAAGCTCAAATTTTCGGTGGTTCAATGATATCCCAACGATAATGTGATTTGTGGCTAACTAGAGTCGTTCTCACCCTAATGATGTACCAAGCTGTGAATATAGGAAGCCTCTTACAGTTAGAGTCCCACAGCCAAAATAGAAATACTATAGAAGTTGATTTTGGAGCACGAAAGGAGCTCAAGATTGTAGAGATCATCCTAAGAAACCCCTTGAAGATTACTAAAATTGAAGCCATCCTTGACCCAATTTTGAAGAGGTTATATGCTTCCTAAGCGAGAATCATCGTTTCTTTGAATATAGCATGATAGAGTTGCAAGAAATATCCTCCATCATCATTATACACTATTAATAAAGATGAATACGAGGAATTTTTTAGTAGAGCAAAACTAGATAATTATGTAAGAGATGGATAAGCTACTGGAGGCGAAAGTACATTGAACTAATCCGATATCTTGAGTGGCCAGCCAACATGGTGTTGGTACCTAAACTAAAATAGAAAGTAAATGACATGCATCGATTTCACCAACCTCAATAAGGCTTGCCTGAAAGACCCGTTCCAACTTCTATAGATAGGTATATTGGTGGACCCCATGGCAAAATGTGAGTTGAGCTTCCTTGACATATACCAAGGGTACAACCAAATTCATTTGGTCTGGAAGATCATGAAAAGTTTCATAACAACCCATCAATAGGATCAAAAATAGTGCTAAGTTTCCCATGATTCCTTATCAACTACAACATAGGCAACATGATATATAATATTGTTTAGGTCAATTCCTACAATTGTTAATAGTATTCTTTGATAGGGCCACTTCAAATTACATCCCTCTACCTTAATATAAGACCTACAAATAGCAACGACATCCTATATTTTCAAAGCACACAAACATACACAGAAATTATCAAACTTGTACTCACCATTTGATTGATCAGTTCCCAATATGATACTAGAATCCAAATTTGTTCTTTTAATTTCATCAACGTAGCTCTACAACAATGAGTCTTGTTCATATGGACTTTTCTTTAACATTTGAATAGCTTTTTTTTGGCCTTTTAAGCTTGATCAATTGAAACATGGCATTTAAGTTCCTCAATGCCATCCACTTTAAAATCCTTCAACATTTCTCTTAGGCTCTAATTTAAATTTTAGGACATATGTGCTAGATAAGAAGTTTGATTTTAGATTTACCCATAATGTGATTATGATTATATTACCTTATTTGGGATCTACATTATCTTTAACCTTATGTGTGACTCTTTCTCCCACGTCCCTTCTAAGAATGCTTAGCATACACCCTAAATCTTGTCATTCTTTGAGATGTTTAAGCTTCTTGTTTCACAAAAAAAAAAAAACAATTATGGCGTGTGAGTGTTCAACTTGCCTAAATTAAGTCTTGGTGCTACAAATCATCCCTAGTTCAAATATTGGACCATATAATTTAACTAGATTAAGAATACAAAAATTTGGCCCTTCAGCCTCACCATAGATCCCTTATTAGTATCAAGTCACTACATTTTATACCACATCCTCATATCTAGAATTAGATCTTTTTGATTCTTAATGTCCCTCTTGTTCTCTATTATTGTCATTGCTTTCCCTAACCGTTCTACATCAACACCTACATTCTTAGTGAAGAACTTGTCATCTTCAAATGATTTCAAATCATACTCACTACTATCTGCATCCCCATCACTACTATCTTCAGGTTCCTCATCTCGATACACAATTTTCCTTTTCATATGGATAGCTTTGCAAATATTGGTATCAATCCCTATCCATTTTAGATTTTGGTTGTATTTATTTATTCCAATGATATCCCAATATAGTATGAAAGATGTTGTGGTTGGATGTAATTTGATGGAAAAGTGACCATTGAATGGAAAAATATTCTAATAATTGCAACAAATATCATTATAATATAGTTAACATCTCCACAAAAATTTATGCTATTTATGAGAGTCACATTTATTAAATAGAATTGTAATATGACCCTAAAATAGATTTAAGATCTAGATATCACTTCCTAGGTATGGTCCATAGTTCAAGTAATAAGTACTTGATTAAATGTTGGGACCATATGAATCATGAGCCTACTTAAATTGAAGTAAATACCTAGGGTTGGATAATCATTATATCAAACTCCACCAATGCAAGAAAATAAAGCATTTGTAAATTGTTATAATTTTATATTTATTTTAGATTTTCAAATTTTATTTTGTAATTTGAATTTCTCCATGATTGTATCTATTATATATTTAATTTGTTGAGTTTTTTATTTAGACAAATTTTATTTAAATATTCCATATATGCTCATTTTATAAAAAGCTAAAAAAATCTAATATTTTACATTTTTTAAATATTTCTATTGTTGTTTTGTTTTTTTCACAAAGTAATAGCACTAATTTTTTATTTTTTCTTATCTTATCCTTTTGCCCAAATAATGATCGAAAATCAATGCATTTCCATATTCAAGGTTTATTTCTTTATCAGCATAAATATATGTTTTGTCCCTATCTTCTAAGGCCATAAATAAAGATTTGATAGCATTCCTGAAAAGCATCTATCATACTCAAGAGGTCGCAATCTGCAATTGAGTTTACTAATAAATCTATTCAAAGCTGTAGTTAAGGGACTTTAGTGCATGATTTATTCAAATTAGTGAAATCATTGCAAATTCTCCATTTTTCCTCACTCTTATGTACAAAAACTAAATTATAAAGCTAACTAGGTTATTGAATTTCTTGTATCCTAACTAAGAGTTCATTGACCTCTTCTTTGATGATCTGGTACCTCTCGGCATTGAATGTCATCATCTTTTATTTCACTAGTTTAAATGAGGGATCGACAATAAGGTGATGAATGATGATCTATGGGACGATCCCTTGGAGGTCCATTGCTTTCCACACAAAAATGTATATATTCTTCTAAAGACAGGTCATCAAAATACATTCCATATTGTTGTCCAGGTGCCTATTTATCCTGGTTGTTTTGTTAGGATTCCTTAGTTCCAACTTGATGGTCTTGAACTTTTCAACTAGCTTGACTTTTGTTTCCTCACGTTTTTCGTAATGGCTTGTTCTTTTTTGGGTTCTATTACCAGAATGTCCCCCAATAGTTTCATTTTCAATTGAATTTTCTACTCATTGGCTTTAATTGAAATAGTATAGCATTTTTAGGTTTTTTTTATATTACAAAGCAATTAATATGGTGGGGAATTTTATCTTCATATGGTGGGTCCATACAACCGCCAAAAATCATTTAAGACAGATCTCCCAATGATTGTGTAGTTGCAAAGGATGCATTGGCCACCAAACGTTGACCATTAGTGTTGGTTTTCTTAGTTCAGCGGTGAGTGACGTGGATAAACTAATGTATTCAACTGGAATTATTCAAACCTATTGAATCCAACCAGTAGTATACTAACTGGTTCAAATTTCAATTGGTGCATGTCTATCTTCTTCTAAAGAGTTGATAGGAAAATGATATTAGTTGAACTACCAAGGTTGATCGGGATTGTCTTGACTTCAAAGTTTGTAATTTCAATAGTAACTACCAAAGGGGAATCTAACTTGCTATTTGCTCCTTGTTCCCCTCAATATGACAAGTCAGAATATGAAAAAAAAAATTGATTATGAGCTTGTGGAGACTTGAAAATCCATGCTTGCTGGTGAGGATTGGTAGATTCCAATCATCACTAAATTTTCATTCTTGCTAACTTAGCGTTCGCCCCCAATAAATTCATGGGTGATCGAATTCTATTTTCTTCTTTCCTATGTCTCCTTTTTGTGGGCTCCTCAACCTTTCTATGCAGGGGTTCTAGTTGGGTTAGCAATCAATTCTTTAGGCAGAGGGCTGATTGGCTTCTATTTTCTTCTTGCCCTTGTCTTTTTTTCTTGGGCTTGTTGACCTTTCTGTTCAGGGAGCCTGGTCGGGTCACCAATAATTTCTTTAGGCCCTTTGGTCAATTTATTTTTACAGATGTTCCTATTGGATGAGACATTCAATTTCATCATGTGGCTGGAAGCATTCCTCTATATTACGGCCCTTATGTTTGTAAAAATGACAGTATTTTTTGGTTTTTTTCATGGAGCTCTATTCATTAAGCTTCATTGGTTTTTTGCAAATATTATCATTCTAGATTGAAAATAGAACCTCTTTTCTAGTTTTGTTCAATGGTGTGTATTGATGGAATCTTTTTATGAGAGATCGATGGCCATCATTTTGTTGTATGTCATCTTTGTCCTTATCTTTGCTTTTCTTGTTCTAGTTGGGCCCTTCATATTTCATCTGGTTTATATCTTTCTGAGTCATGTATTGCTCTGCTAGGTTGAGTAATTCTTCCATTGTCCTCAGCCTTTCTCTCACCAAAGCATATTTTTATGTCTTAAACCAAGAAAAGGACATAAATTAGAAATTTGATCATGGGGTTGTTGATTTTCAAGAAATCTGTGTTAAATTTGGCATAGAAATCTCTTAAGGACTCTTTTTCATTTTTCTTGATTGTATAGAGATGTGTGTGGGGAAGCTTAGCTTTTCGTTTGCTAGTGAATTGATAGAGGAATTTGTTGCAAAGCTAGGTTGTAAGAGAGAATGAAGGCAGGTTCAAGCATGATAAACTATTCTAGGGCTATCCCTTGGAATGTGGTGACTAGCATCTTAGCATTTATATGGTCATTATGTCCACAAAGCTGCATCATATGTTTGAGCTACATGAGGCGCTTATTTGAGTCGGTGGAGCTATTATATCTAAGAAGGCCGATAGGGATTTTTACATCAATACTAATGTGCACCTCAATTATTTCTTGAACAAAGTTGACTCTTTTTCTTAATGAATTCGAGTGGCATTTTCAAGCTGCAATTATCGTTCGAAGTTTTGCCTTAAGATTTCCTACTATCGCCTGTTTAATTTTTGAACTTGGTGGGAGATTGAAACAAAGAGAAGTGCAAAGATTCATAATTAGAACAAAAAATAAGGCAAAAATAACTTGAATCTCCTAACCAAGAATCAATCATCATGTCATAAACTAGGATTGGAAGCAAGAAGATTGCCTTTGAAGAAAAATAAGGCAACAAAGTAGATCTTCCTCTTAAACTCTACTAAGGTAAGATCAACACGCTCCTCTTCTTGGATCTTCTTCACCACACCTAAAGCACCTTGTGGAAGCAACTTTTGTTTACCAAAAGATCTCTAAAATAGCCTCAAAATATCCAAATATGAGAAGGAAAAATCGGCTACCAAAGCAGTCCAAAGCTCCTCAAAATATTTGCCACCAATAATGGATTAATCTCCAAATCTTAGCTCTCCAAGTGTGAAGCCTCTAATGATGATCCACACACCTAGAAGAACTCTCAATTCCTCACAATCTAAGTTAGAATAGAACAGAGAAAGAAGATGATGGGGGGGAGAGAGTGGGGGAAGACAGTTTTTAGAAGGAGAGGGAAAGAAGAGAATCTAGGGAGATAGTTACTCAACACATGAGTTGTGTTACTTTTTAGATGAACAATGGAAGCATGGAATTAGCTAGCACATGACCAGCCACCTTGGGGTATTTATGGTGTGATTGGAGCTTTTGGAAGCTTTCTTAATACTTTGCCCACATGTGCCACCTTGCTAGATTTAATTCTAGCTTGAATAGGATTTTTAATTTCATAAATTAAAAATGCCAACTCAATTAATTCAAATGGACTCATCCATTTTATTTTTCCTCCAAAACTTGAACTCCCTAACTAATTAAATTAACTCTTTAATTTAATTAGTTTAACTTAACTCCTTAAATTAATTAATTCAACTTAACTCTTTAAGTTGACTTTAATTAATTTAAGTGTCACATGGCATCAATTAAATTCATTCTTTAATTTAATTAGTCTAATTTAATTATTTAAATTATTTTAATTAATTTAGCACTTAAATTAATCAAACCAAAGTAACTAATTGATAATTAGCCAACTTGCTCTATCTCCATTAGACAGAAACCACCCAATAGCTTTTTTTAACTTCTTAGAAAAATCCTCCTATCAAATAAGGGTATTCTTAGGCTTTTGTACTTGACCTATTAGGTTCACTAATTCATAATACATGAGCTCACAACTATTTGTGATAGTTTGAATATGAAAAATATTTGAATTAGTTTACACTGATTTAAACTAATAACTCTATCAATTAATCTCTATTAATTAAAGAGTACAAATTCTCCATAGTTGTTGTCTAGCAACAAGCCCATGGGACCCAATGAATTTTATGAATGAATTATTTCAAGATAAGCCATTATTGCTTACAATTGTTGTGCAAATATGGTCTTTCCATTTTCTATCTCCCAAAAGAGACCTAGGGAAAAATATTTGCCGACTTTCTAATAGTTTCAATAACTATGTATTTATTCTTAATATTTGATTCCTCATTATGATCTCAACTTTGGAAAACTTATTTTCCAAATTATCATATCACCTTGCACAAGGATTTCTTGGAATCAATCATCTTAGAATACACAGGAAATCAACCCATTTTTCACTGATGGGCGAAATGGATCCCATCTTGAAAACCACCAACCTCCATACTTAGGTAGCTTGTATCTAGCTTAAGCCCTAGGTAACCTGCTATGTGGTTGAAGCAAAATCAAAGCACAAGGATTCAAATATAAAGTTGTTGTGGATCCTGAAGTTAGAGGACTAATTAGGTACGCTATCATAAGCTAGAGAATTTGCCATTACCAATGTGCCAATACGGCTACCTCATAGGTTCTCTAAGTGGGCCTTCAGTGAACTTGTTCTCTAATAAGCATCCATTAACATGCATCTATGTCTAACATAGATTGCCCATGAAATGGGGTAATACCCAACTTTTTGGAATATGTATAGTTAATGTAAGTCTATCCGAATTTGAGATACCATGTCTCATAAGATTCTATGACTTGAAAATTTTAAAATTATGACCATAGAGACTTGTTTCATGACCATCGGCATATGTGTGGCCAAGTCCCACAGTCTTGGATAGTTTAAAGGCTTCAAACAAATATATGTGAAGAAATCATAAACATATAAGATGAAGATAGCCATTTTACTTAATATCATTCAATCAAAACTGTTACATAGAGTAGTTATACATGCCAATCTAATTTGCTTGTAGTGCATTATTCCAATAATCTCCCACTTGCACTAAAACCTATTCGTACAGTCTTTAAGTCCATCTTTGTAAAATATCTTTTGAAGACCTTTTGTGTAAGGGGTTTAGTTAGTGAATTTGTTATATTATCTTCCAAGGCAACTCTCTCTACTTAGATGTCACCTCTATTAATGATCTCTCAAATCAAGTGATATCGCCTCAAAATGTACTTGGATCGTTGATAAGGTCTTGACTTCTTTGTTTGTGTAATAGCTTCGTTGTTATCACAATAGACAACTATTGGCTCTTATTTGCTAAGCACTCCATCCAACTCGTAGATGAAGTTTTTTTTATCTAAGTACCTTCCTTTGCGGTGTTCGATGTCGCAATATACTCCGCCTCAATGATGGAATTGACCATGGTGTCTTGTTTGAAACGTTTCCAACTTACCACGCTACCATTAATGCAAAATATAAATCCAAAATTAGGTTTTAGGTCATCTTCATTAGATTGAAAACTAAAATCTGAAAACCCTTTTCCATTTTCAATTATTCATTATTGTATACTAGAAATAAATAGTTAGTTATTCTCAAGTACTTAAGGATTATTTTTACTACCTTTTGGTAACTCTTATAGGGATTGGATTGGTAATGCCTTGTAATACTTAGAGTGTGAGCTACATCTAATCTCATACACTGAATGACATATATTATGCTTTTAACAGTGGATGCATAAGGTATGTGGAACATTCTCTTTCTCTTCTCTCATTCTTGGGGCTCATAAACTTGGAGAGACAAATTTCATGTCCTGTTGGAAGGTGTCCTCTCTTTGATTTCTCCATACCAAACCTCTTTAGTATCTTGTCAATGTACATTTATTGAGAGTTCCCCACATTCTCTTTGATCTATCTTTATAGATCTATATTCCTAATATGAAATAAGCTTATCCTAAATCCTTCATGGAGAATTGTGAAGATAACCATACTTTAGTACATTCTAACGTCTCTTTCTTATTCCCAATGAAAAGGATATCATCAACATAAAGTATAATAAATTGTACCAAACTTCCATTAGCTTTTATATACACACATGGTTCACACAAATTTTTGACAAAGCTAAACAATTTGATTGTTTTTTCAAAACTTATGTTCCGACTTTAGGATGCTTACTTTAGTCCATAAATAGATGTTTGGAGTTTGCAAAACTTTTGCTCACTCCCTTTAGGTATAAAGCTTTATGGTTGCTCCATATAGATTTTTTCATCAATGTTTCCATTAAGAAAGGTAATTTTTACATTCATTTACCAAATTTCATAATCGTAGTACGTGGCTATGGCAAGCATAATCCTTATTGACTTAGGAATAGCGATTAGTGAAGAAGTTTCCTCAAAATTAATACCAGGTCTTTGAGTATAACCTTTAGCTACTAGTCTAGCCTTAAAGGTTGTTACCTCTTCATCAACTTTAAGTTTACGCTTATAGATCCACTTACAACCAATGGGTACTATACCTAATGGTGAATCTACTAAAGTTCACACTTCGTTGTAGTACATGAAGTCCATTTCAGATTTCATGGCCTCAAGCCAATAACCTGAATTTATGTTCAATATAGCTTTCTCATAGGTCCTTCGATTATTATCCATTTGCCCCATCTCATGAATAAATTCAAACCTTTTAGGTTGATTTTTGATTTAGTCCAACTTTCTAGGAAGTCGTGTATTAGGCTCATTATGCTTTTTTGTTTCTATCACTTGTAGAATAGTATGGTCATCTTGAACTTCATCAAGTTCAATAATAATGCCATTTCTATCTAATAGAAACTCATTTTTCAAAAAAGTGGCATTCCTTGAAATAAACAACTTTTGTTCCAAGAGATCATAGAAATAATAACCCAAAGACTCTTTTTGGCATCCCACAAACTTGTACAAAGTGGATCTTGCATGCAACTTATCTCCCACTAGTCTTTTGATGTAGGCAGGAGAACCCCAAACTCTTGAATAAAGATAAAAGGTGCTTTGCCAAACCATATCTCATGTGGTTTCCTTGACACTGACTTTGAGGTACTACATTTAGTAGCCTCACCGTTGTCTTAAGGGCATATCCCTAAAAAGAGATAGAGACATCAATGGAGCTCATCATGGATTGTACCATATCTAACAAAGTATGATTTCTCATCTCAACTACTCTATTATATTAGGGTGTGCCAGGTGGAGTCCATTGTGAGAGAATCTCATTCTTTCTTTCTTTCTTAGATAACCTAAGAATTTGGTACTTAAGTATTCACCTCCTCAATCCGATTAAAAAGTTTTGATACTAAGTCTTAATTGCTTTTTTACTTCATTACTATACCCTTTAAACTTTTCAAAAGCTTTGGACCTGTACTTCATAAAATATACATGTCCGAACTAAGTAAAATCATTAGTGAAAGTAATGAAGTATGAATAGCCTTCTCTTGCACTAACTCTTATCAGGCTACTCAAATATGTATAGATCAAATCCAATGAACTTATGGATCGCTCCATTTATCCTACAACAAGGGCATTGGTCATTTTTTATTTTAAATAAGATTCACAAGTAGGTAGATCCTCTAACTCACTAAAATTTAGTAATTTGAGGGCTACAAACTTGTTCATCCTACTTTTGAGAATATGTCCAAGTCTTGCATGCCAAAGGTATGCATTTTCTTAGTTATCTAACTTTCTTTTGTAACCTTGTTGAATGTACATAAGTGATGGTTGAGAACCTAAACTATACAATCCATTACTAAGTGTACCGATTGCAATCAAAGAACCATTCTTCATTACTTTTAATTTTCCATTTGAGATAGAAAAATCAAATCCTTAATTGTCTAAGCGAGAATTGAAATAATATTCTTCATAAGATTAGGTACATAGTAACATAGATCTAATACAATAAAAGAATTCCCTAAGTTCAACTTGTAAGGCCTTCAACCTTGGCTGCAACTTTTACACCATTGTCAAAGCATAGGATTATATCCTCATCATTCAGGCTCATTCTTCTTTCTATCCCCTGTAATGAATTACAAAGGTGAGAACCACAAGTTAAATGTACTTTAACAAAGTACATACCTTTCCCAAAGGTTGTAAGATACTCCTTGCAATTTTGCTTCCAATAGCCTATTTCAATACAATAGAAACAAGTAGCATCTTTCTTATTCTCTTTTTTCTTCTTACCTCTTTCGAATGCCTTTAATGAATCTTTTCCCTTTGAAAAAGAACTCTTCTTCTTATAACCTTCTTTCTTCTTCCCCTTAGGACCTTTAGATTTGGAGAAGGAAGTAAGCATTAAAGGTTTGTCCATTTTTATTATCACCTTTGTGGTTACTAATATGTTTATCAATTCATTGATCATGACTTTTTGTTTTGATATGTTAAAGTTCATCATGAATTAGTCAACAAAACTTGGCAAGGATTGGAAGATCAAATCCACATAGAGATCATTACCCATTACTATTTTCAAGGTAGCTAGCTTCTCAATAAACCCAATCATTTTGAGACCAAGATCATAGACACTAAACCTTCAATCATCTTAGCCCAAAAGAGCTCCTTAGATAGCATATACCTCTCATGCCTCGTTTGTACACCATATAACTCTTGTTGGTGCAAGTGTATCTTAGTTGCACTTTTCATGCGCCATCATAAGGCAACAAGTTTGGAGGTTATCCTCTACCCATTATGTGGACATTTCTAAGACCTCTTGATTGTTTTCCTCAACTATGGTATCCGATGGACTTTGAGTTAAGATGTAGGCCTATTTTTTAAAGTCAAGAACAATTTTAATGTCACGAAGCTAATCGTGGTAGTTCAGCCCAATTAGTTTATTAGTTTTCAATATAATACTTAGTGGATTTTAGCCATGTTGGAGATTTTGCAAATTTACAAAGGCAAAGAATAGGATATAAACATTTGATTAAATTTGATATTAAAAACATGATAAGAGGCTTTCAAGCATATTTTTCTCCCACTATTTTATCAAATTCCTTACCCCTATAGGAATTCAGGAAATCATATTTCCTAGTGAAAATCAAGGTCTAAAGGCATCATTTGTAGACCAACGACTTGTGAGACATTAACTTATGAGCTTAAGGTAGGCAACTATTTTCAATTACATCTCTATACAATCTTTGATGTGTTTTGCCTCACTTTTCATATAAACCAACAATTCATGTGATATCTATACTATTAGATATTAAGTCGGACCTATTAATCAATCTTTAATTATAAACTCAACCATAATCATTCCATGACTCATGAGACAATGTGGCGAATTTTAAATTAAAGTGCATCTTATGCCAAGCTAGTGATCATAGCTTTCCTTCAATATGTGTCACACGACTCGTGAGCCAACACAAAATTAATGTAGCATCTCATGTCACTTGCCTATTTGTTAAAAGCTTGGAATTACTAAACCTAGTTTAATATTATCCAATTTGACGTAATATTTTGATAAACTTAGACTCCTCTAAGTTGAAAGATTTTCTTGCTTGGAAGATCTCATTAATTTTTATCTTTGCTTATTTGGGTTCTCTATCCTAACCATCTATCCATACATCAATAGAATAAAGAAAACATAAATAAGTAAATAAACCTAGCATGCTCCTAAGGTGGGATGATCATGAGCCTTAACCTAGTAGTGCACTTAAAGCCGTAGGTGTACATTTAGTTGATTTTAAGTGGGATGATTAAATAAATAAATCCTATGTATTACATGAATATATCCTAAATAAATAAATCCTATGTATTACATGAATATATCCTATACACTCATGGGTCTTCAAGCCTCCTTGATCATCTTGGCCAACTTTGCCTCCTTGCAACAAATTACAAGAGTAAAGAAAACCTCACCCTTAGAGTTCTACTATTATAACAATTACAAGGTAGAAAATCAAGAGGCATGTAATTCCCATTTAATACAACCCATTCAATCAACATTGAAGTTTAATAAAATCAAATTAAAGGCTTATGTTCATCCCCATTCATTCATCATCCATTCAATAATTAAATGAACAATAGCTTGACATTCAATCCAATAATTAAATGCTTATCACGTAAACAATTAATTAGAGACAAAAATACTCATAACTCTTATGCATCACCTTTTTGCACAAACTTGAAGATTAACTCAAATTAGACTTTAAAAGCAAGCAAAATGTCCAATATTTCTTTAAGCACTTACACAACACTTGTGCATAAAATATTGTATGAAATAAAGAAGTTAAGAACATAAAAATGCACAAAACAAGGCCTCAAAGCAACCTTAAGGCAGCCTAACCAATTTTTGCTCAAGACACCTACCCAGCCATGCGGTAGGTGTGCGCACAATGTGCCCACTACTCGCCATGCCTTTGGTCACCTAGGGGTCTTTCCAAGGTCATTTCATGCTCTTTTGTGCACCAAAACTCATAGACACCTCCATAACTCAATTTTATACAAATCATAAATAATTTTCTTATTGTAAACACCTTTCAAATTGCAAATTAAAGTGCTTTAAAAATCAAATCTAAGGAAGAGTCATTATTCTTCAAAAATCTCCAATAAACTCCAATCCAATTAGATCTAAAAATAGCCAAAAAAATTTAAAGCTATAATCAACATGATATATCAGCATATAACATCATCCAATGCTAAATAAACATTTAACACCATAAGATTTGAATTAAAACGCATGCCAACATATGAATTAACAATTAAGCAAATATTAACATATTCAATTCAACACATCGAGAGTCATACACATAATCTCCAAACTCTCAAATTCATCAATTGAATTAAGGATTTAGAGATTTAGAATCAATCAATCACATGAATTAATTTAGTAAAATTCTAATTTAGACATGAAGATAGCTCCGATACCACTTGAAACAAGGAAATGTGCAAGGGTCCATAATTAAAACAAAAAATAAAGCAAAATTAACTTGCATCTCCTAACCAAGGATCAATCATTATGTCATAAAATAGGATTTGGAAGCAAGAGAATTACCTTTGAAGAAAAACAAGGCAAAAAAATAGATCTTCCTCTTGTACTCATCCAAAATAAGATCAATACTCCCCTCTTCTTGGATCTTTTTCACAACACCAAAAGCACCTTGTGGCAACAACTTTGGCTAACTAAAAGAACTACAAAAAAGCCTCAAAATAGCCTAAATTAGGAGGAAAAACCAGCTCCAAAATCAGTCCAAAGCTCCTTAAAACATCAGCTACCAACAATGGATCAATCTCCAAATCTTAGCTCCCCAAGTATGAAGCCTCTAATGGTGATGCACATACCTAGAAGTATGCTCTATTCCTCACAATCTAAGGTAGAATAGAATGGAGGAAGAAAATGATGGAGAGAGAGAGAGAGAGAGAGAGACGGTTTTTGAGAGAAGAAAGAAGGAAGAGAATATAGAGAGGTAGTTATTTAACACATGATTTGTGCTACCTTTTGGAGGGAAAATGGAAGCATGGAATTAGCTAGCATAAGGCTAGCCGCCTTGGGGTATTTATGGTGTGATTGGAAGCTTATGGAGGATTATTTCACACCTTGTCCACATGTGCTGCTTTGCTAGATTTAATTTTAGCTTGAATTGGATTTTTAAATTAAAAATGCCAACTTAATTAATTCAAGTAGACTCCTCTATTTTATTTTTCCTCTGAAACTTAAATTTCCTAACTAATTAAATTAACTCTTTAATTTAATTAGTTTAACTTAGCTCCTTAAGTTAATTAAATCAACTTAACTCTTTAAGTTGGCTTTGACTAATTAAATTATCACATGATACTAATTCAATTAAAATTTTAATTTAATTGACCTAATTTAACTATTTTAATTATTTTAATTAATTTAACACTTAAATCAATCAAGCTAAAGCAACCAATCAATAATTAGCCTACTTGCTCTATCCACCTTAGACAAAAACTGCCCAATAGCTTTTTCTAACTCCTTAGAAACATCTTGCTTCCAAATAAGAACAGTCTTAGACTTTTGTGTGTGACTCATTAGGTTCACCAATTCATTAGACATGGGCTCACAACTCTTTGTAATATTTTGAATATAAAAAATATTCTAATTAGTTTAAAATCATTTAAATTAATAACTTTATTAATCAATCTCCATTAATTGAAGAATATCCATTTTCTATAGTCAATGTCTAGCAGCAAGCCCATAGAGCCCAACAAATTGAATGAATGAATTATTTTGAGATAAACCATTATCGCTTATGATTGCCGTGCAAATATGGTCTTTCTATTTCTTGTCTCCCGAAAGAGGCCTAGAGTAAGATATTTACTAGCTCCCTAATAGCCTCAATAACTATGTATCTATTCTTGAAGTTCAATTTTTTGTTATGACCTTAACTTTGAAAAACTCCTTTTTCAAATTGTCATATCACCTTGTGCAAGAATTTCTTGAAATTGATCATCAAAGAATACATAAGAGATCAACCCATTCTTCATTGACAAGTGAAATGGATCGCATCTTGGAACTCACCAATGTCCATACTTAGATAGCTTGTGTTCCCACCTAAGTTTTGAATGACCTACTATGTGATTGAAGCAAAATCAAAGCATAAGAACTTAAACACAAGGTTGCTACGAATCCTCAATTCAAATGACTAATTATATGCATTAACATAAGCTAGAGAACTTGCTACTACCGACATACTACTATGGCTAGCTCATGGGTTCTCTAAGTAGGCCTTCAATAAATTTGTTCTCTAATAGGAACCTACTAACATGCATTTATGTTTAACATAGATTGCCTAAGAAACATAGCAATATCTAACTCCTTAGAATATGCATTGTTAGTACAAGTTTATCTGAATCTTAGATGCCCTACTTCATAAGATTCTGACTTGAAATATTTAAAATCACGACCATAAAAACTTGTTTCATGTTCACCATCATATGTGTGACCTAATCCAGTAGTCTTATATGATTTAAGGGCTTCAACCAAATGTATATGAAGAAATCATATATGCATGAGATGAAAATGGCCATTTTATTGAATATTATTCAATCCAAATTGTTACATGGAGTAGTTATACCTGTCAATTTAATTAGCTTGTGGGGTACTATTCCAATAGACACATCCTTTGACTCCTCCCCATTTTTTTGAGATAAATTTCAACTAGAGTAGGGCTTAAGATGCTTGACCTATTCATGATGCTAGTATCGATGGGGTCGAATGAAGTTTTCCATTAAATCAACTATCTCTTCTTGGAGTTGTTGATTGGTCCACTCACACAGGAACTACCTTGGGCTATTTTCACCCCTTATGGTATCAATTCGAGGCTCATCTCTCATTTATTTCTCCTATGAGGCTCTTTTCTCTTGCTTGGATGAGTGCGATATTGCTCTAGCAGTTAGAGCAACTTAGTGATTATACTTTATTAAAGCTTTGGAGAGTTGAGCTAAGAGTTGTTCAGATATATGGTTACTAATCATTTTCATGAGTTGTAGGATGTCAGGGTAGCTACTTGGTTTAATTGTGAGCTCGACCCTACTCCTTCTTATGCCTAGGATAGAGGAGGTGGCTGAGGAGGAGAAGATCTCCTATCACTCTACCTCCAGATGTGGCACACCTAATGTTCATCATTTTCAAAGTTGTGGACTCAATATCGCATAGATGATGCCAAATGATGATGTGTATATCTACGAGTGATAGGAAAGCTATTCAGAGATTGTGCTAGTTGACTTGGTGTGCGTAAGACTTAGGGTATATCAGAGGGACGAGTCCTACAACAAGAGAGACATGTAAGGCTTATCGAGGTAGCCCCTGACTAAAATTCTTTGATGCTTAAGTTAATATAAATTTGACCAGAGGGTAAAGTAGCAGAGTAAGGGCTAATGTAAAAATATGAGAGCATACCTCAAATTTTGTTTAATGAGGGTATTTGTAGTCATCTCTATTTGAGTAAAGAGAGAGGTCAAAAGGACTATCATCTTTCCATTGTCTAATGAGGCTTTCCATATAGATATAGAGGTCTTTGAAGTCTTTTTAAGGTTGATTAATCACCTTGTTACCAACCGACCAAAAATTTAGGCGGATTTTCTTTAATTAATACGGAGGTGATTGACTGATGGCACATTTAATACAGGCGACACATTTAATGCCGATAGGATATTGGTTCGCTATATTTATTGCTGAGGTAAATGATTGCATGTGAACAAGTAACAACTTAATGCGACAATAGTTGACCTCTTTATGATCAGAGGGTTAAACGTGCCTGCTTGTGGGGGGCTCTTTCATATTGACGACACTCACATATTAGTTCGTTGACTTCACACATTCATCAACCTAGTCAATGAAGAGATCAATGGGCTTGTTTAAATTCAAAAGTGATCAAATTATTGAAGCATATTAGGTCTATCCATATCAATAGCATTATCTTTTGCCTACTTATCATGAATGTTCATGATCTTATTAGAGTAAAGCAACCAAGAAATTCTTCCAGGCCAGTGAAAAAAAAGTTCCAAGATTCTTTACATTCAATCTCCACAACTTCAAAAAGCTACAGGATACAACCTATTATTTCCATACAACATTATAACACATTTGAAAAAAAAATAGTACAATAGTAAAAAATCTTGGTGTCAACAATAAAAAATTGGGGGCTTTTTTCTAAAAAGCATCAAATCATGCAAAATACATGTATACATTCATGAAATAAGAAAACTAAACTATGATATTGTGTTATATACCAAAAAGTGAATATTTTTAGAGAAAACACAATACCCGACCCTCTTAAATCACAAAATAGTATGTCCTAACACAAACTTTCAATAAAACTAACTTGATCTAACACTAAAATATAGAAAAAAATATTATAATAGGAGTTGCCCATACCTTTATGTGCCATTTTCCGCCTGAAAAATGAAATTCTCCAAAAACTTGGTGGCTGCATGACTTGGTGTAGTGGAACATAAAAAAAAAAATTGAAGTTTTTTCAATGAGATTTATTGGTTCAAACACACGTACGCAATAGGTTGAGAGAAGAGAAAAAGGGTTTGAAAAGAAGAGAGATGAGAGAACAATGTAGATAAACAAAGAAAGAAGCCCTTTTGTGTTCTTAATTCATAGAGGGGCAAAAAGGTTCTTTTTAAGATGTTCTTCATTTTTCTAAATAAGTGGGAGTATAATAGTATTTTTATAGCTTCCATCATGTTTTTCGGACAGCAATTAATTCAGGGGTATTTTACAAACCTCAGGGGTAGTTTTTATAATTAGGTCAAATCTCAGGGATGATCTATGTAATTAAACCTCAGGGGTAGTTTTTATAAAAAAGGTGTATACAATAAGAAAACAATTAAACCACTTAAAGCAATCAATGAATTAATCCCTACTATGATCAACAGAAAGCATTACAGATACCATGTTACGAAGAAAAGTTTCTAGCAAAAGTTGAGATGGTTGGAGAATAAGGATGGACCACACTTTCTTCTAAATTTTGTTGTGAATTCCTTTTGGATTATGATTTTCTCCTGAGTAGATTTTGTGGTAAATGATTCAATATATGCAAGCTTTTACCATATGCCATCTCGTCAGCTAGGATCACTAGGAATCATTATGTTGGATAGTCTTCATAAGAGTCTTTGAGTGTCCCATTGTTAGTCTTTACAATAGAAGTATAAGTTTTTGGGTCCAACTAACATTTTGGAAAAACTTATAAAGCTACTTATTCTTATGCTAATAATCATGCCAAAATGAGACTTTCACTACACCAAGAGTCAAGTAAATAAAAAAATTATTAATTTGCAGTGGATAATCCGTCCCAAATCTAATGTAATAGTGAACAAAAGAAGTTCTTGGTGCGTTAGAAATGAGGCAATCTTTGTCATCAGCTGGAAAAATTTTAAGTAGGTTTTTAAGATGGAATTACTACCCGAAAATTACCTCACTGATGCACTCTAACTAATGAAGGTTCTAGTAGATTTTCTATCTAAAACAATTGCCAGAAACTTGTTCGGTAGATATTTCAAATGAAAATTTGCTACAAGTTTTCAGGCTTTAATCCTCTAATGATCACCAAGTCATCCAATAGTACTCCTTCAAAAATTTTCCAAAAGAAAATTCCCACTTGCAATTTTTGTAGTAGGACTTGAGAAGATATTAGGAGTTAGAATTTATCAACTCAAGTTCAATAGGACAAGAGCTATTCTTTAATGATGGACCTAGTATTGTATCTAATCTAATTTCAATTTTAGCATCTTTGAGATATGATTTTTCTTTTTATTGGAGAACACAACTTTAACTTTCTTTTTGTGGTTAAAAACTTCATATGTTAAGTTTTGTAAATCATCAATTTCTTATTTTTAACTTATGATAGTCTTTATTATGCTTCTCTTATTATTTGTATTACTTTCGAATATGTTAAATGGCATACAAAGCTTGGGATACAAAGGGCAAGATAAAATTACTATACTAGCTAAAGAAGGCTTTTAGGCTAACTCACTAAGATCATCCTTTAGCGAATAAGCCTTGTTGAAAGCCTTTTAGAAAGGTAAGAGCTACTTATCATTTAAAGATGGTCCACTCGAACATATGCACATAAGTGAATGCAAAAGCAGAACATGATGTGTCTTATTTTCTCACTTTCATTAATGACTATTCATGCTAGGGGTTAGTATATCTCTTATCTCATAGCTAGAAAGCTCTACATTGTTTTAAGTATTTCTTGGCACATGTTGAAAAACAAAATAAGAAGAACCTAAGGTTCTGGATAGTTATAGAGGATAAGAAACGTAATACTTGGCTGATTAATCCAGACAATTATATGAGGAAAAAGGAATAATAAGGCAATATATGGTTCCTTACACTCTGCAGCAATATAGTGGAGGAATTTTATAATTTTGGATATGTCTAGGATGGCACAAGCAAATATTCCAATTTGTGTGCCTTCAAAGTCAGTTCCTTATACTCTCTATAAGCTATGGCATAATTGAATGCCTAATTTTGAAAGGATTGCCCTCCGTCGTTAGCAGACTTCCATTACAATACTTCTCATAAGAAAAGCTAGGTCCTAAAACTAGCAAGCATAACTTTATAAAACACTATGTGCACTCAAAGGGTTCTATAATGTATGATGAACATCCTAATAAAGAAATAATAGAATTTATGTCATGTGTTATTGATTTCCTTGAGAAGGATTTCCTAGCATTAATGAAGTGGAAAGAAAGTAGTATCAATATGAGATATAAGATCTTTAAAGAGGCATATCTTTATCTAGCCAGGATAAAGTTTTACATCTATATTAATTAATCACTATCAAGCAATCATCGAGTATGATAGCATATCTAGGGTTAGTGGAAGCATTCCCCTTGATGAAGACTCCAAAGGTTTATAGAAGAATAAGAGCAATATCAAAGAATTTTTCATTGGCCATATGCAATAAAAAATGATCCTTCATGTGTGCCATTGTGGATTATGATGAGCCAAAAAGCTAACAGCTAGTAATAACTTTTCCAAATGCTAGTAAATTGATAGTTATTATGAAGGAAAAAAATGAACTTGACAATTAAAAACCATATTTAGAAGCTAGTCGATCTTACATCATGGGTGTAAGATAATTGGTTACATATAGGTTCTAAAAATTAAATATGATCAAATGGACAAATTAACAAGTATAAAGCTCAGTTTGCAACGAAAGGCTATACTCAAAGTGGATTATAAACTATGATGAGATATTCTCTCATGTATTGAGGTTTGTCTCTATTACCTTATCCTAGCTATTTTGGCCACTTACACTTGAATTTGTCGCAAATGGATGTGAAGACAACATTCTCAATAGAGAATTGAATGAATAGATTTTTATGAATCAACTTATGGGATTCCAAAAGGTGGAATAAGTGCATAAAGTGTGCTACTAAGAGCATCCCATTTATAGAAGAAACAATAACCTACATAGTGGTATAATGGATTTCATTGAGTTATAACCTCGATAAACTTTGCAATAGTCAAGGAAGACATGGAGTCAACGATTATGTGAATTACTTAAAAAATCCCAATCAACTCCTCTTACGGTAGAAGAATAGATAATGACTATTTATACCAAAACAAATGGTTATCTTGATTCATTAGAAATTGGACATGTAAGAAAATTTCTTGTTGAATTATGTACTTACTTAAAAACTAATAAACCTCAGTTCCAAGAAATCATATCTTCTACTAAGACATTTACTAAGGAAGCAAAAGCCCTTTTGAAATAAGCTATTCAGGAACAAATGGACCTATGATGGAGCTTTTAGATTTTCTTTATGCATATGGGTGATACTTTGTTAGTTGGGAATGAAATGCAATGGATTGTCACCACTTAAAAGGTTGTACTCTACTTTTGATATGAAAGATTTGTTCTAAAGATGTATTGGGATTGTTCTAAAAATTCTTTGGCCTTATTTACACTTAGTGATAACCATAGATAAAGGCCTTCATTCTAGCATCATCTAATCCTTCCTTTGCACAATGAGGCCTAGTAGATAATGGACAGCCTAACATGAATTTGAAATATAGATGGCTACAACATCCCTTGTTTAGACTATGACTAATTTATCCCAAAAGTTTCTTTTTTGCAGGATGATGAGGTAAAAGTTTTAAATTAATCTAAGTAAATAAAAAATTACTCATGTGCCCTTACGCCATAATAATAAAAAATAACCCCTCTAGAAGTTGAAGAAGATGAACTTGTGCAGAAAAAAAAAAAAATAGAGACGCTGATATTGAGGATGATGGCGAGTCATAGGTTGAGCTCCACCTTGATAGGAAGGTTGTTGAGGTGCTTTTGATGCTGAGGGAATGATAGGATGTGGTGGAGGTGCGTTTGGTGAGAAAGAAGGTGGTGGGTTGGAGGGCTTGTTGATAGGCCTAACAACTTGGAAGGTTTGCATTGAGAACAAAGTAAAGGGCATTATTGTGATGGTGACAATGGTGGTGAGAGGAGAGTAGGGATATTGCGAGGCCTTTAGAATCAGAAGAAATTGGAAATGGCATACATGGATTGATCAAAAAATGAGGTATATAATTTGAGAGAGGAAAGAAATTGTTTTTGTGAATGGGCGAATGAATAGACAAAGTTAAGGTTTGGTACTTTTGATATTCCACTTTTGAAGTTTGGTAGTGAATGGACAAAGTTGTTGATGATTGGAAAAAGTAAAAATAAAAAAAGAATTGTTTATGTTAAATATAATAACAAATAGATTTTTGACTAAAGGTTATAAAACTTCTTCTATCTATACAAGTAAACAATATACTTATCTATCTTTTATCATCCTATATTTTATCATATAAAGTAAATATTATATAACAATTATAAAATAATCATAATCCTTACCATCATCATAAATTTCATCCCGTATCATTATATTAAGTAAACAAGCCCTTAAGTTTATTTGATGAGACTTACATAAAGAGGATTTTGAAGTAATTTTCCATAAACAATGCCAATCCTATACACACCTATGGACAAGAGTTGTCCTCTTAATAAAGAATTTGGCCAAAAATAGTATAAGAAAATAAGCATATAGCTAATAGTCCATATGCAAACATTGTTGGGAGTCTAATGTATGCAATGATGTGTACTTGACTAGACCTATGCTTTGTAGTTGGTATGGTGGTATCAAGTAATCTTAAAAAAAAGTGTTAGGGTGCTATTAAAAGTATATTAGATATCCGAAACTACTAATCTTATTTGTACTACTATGGAAGTAGTTTGAAGCTGGTAGGATATATGGATAATAATGGGTTGGCGAACATGGATGAATGGAAATTCAATTAGGATATGCATTTTTATTAAAAGGGGGTGCTATCATTTGGTGTAGCAAAAAATAACCTTGTGCCTTTTGTGCACCGTGGAATAGAATACATCGCTTACATATTAGCAGAATAGAAAGCTATTTGATTGAGGAGATTTATCTAAAGCAACAAATTATGTTACATGTTGGT
Organism: Jacaranda copaia; assembly: GCA_014898725.1. Taxonomy (NCBI): domain Eukaryota; kingdom Viridiplantae; phylum Streptophyta; class Magnoliopsida; order Lamiales; family Bignoniaceae; genus Jacaranda; species Jacaranda copaia. The sequence continues at coordinate 1,177,745 of JACGDI010005618.1, forward strand.
GAGGTCGTTATAGTAATTGTGACAAAATAACTACTTTGGCTAATGCTAGAGATCCTAAATACAATGCAAGGATTAAGCATATTGACACTGGATATCACTTTATTTGTGAAAATATTGCATAAAGCTTGATTGTCTCAAGCATGTTTCTACTAGTGATATGATCATTGATCTTTTTGCTAAATCAGTAGCTCAAGATGTGTTTCAAAGGCATATCAGTTCTATTAGGGTACATAGAATCTATTTGATATGGCTCATATGAACATTTTGACTAATTAATGAGATTAGAAGTTCTTATAAATCGTAAGTGTTTAATGTCATATTTTAAAGATGTCACAAAGCTTGAAATGGCCCACTACATAGGTAATTGCCTTGACAATGTGGTAGCGAGCAGCTGAGACTACTCATCTTTTGCGCATGAGGTTTTCTTGAGCATGACGTGTTTGCTTGAGTGGGAGATTATCTTAGCATGTAGTCGTAATATATTTGCTCTAAAATCACACGAGTAATGATTTAATCCATACTTAATCATTGTGTAAGCACTTATCACTCTTTGTACTCTTTTGGGACTTCACACCATATCATAAAACACATGCTTGATATCACTACTTTAGCAAAATATCAATGGCCATGTTTGATTTTAGTTTGTCGGATGTTGGCTTTAAAAGTGATTGAGCCCTAGTGGATTGAAATATGAGGTTGAAGAAAGAATCATATTAGTTAAGTACATTCCTAAGAGCTCACCTAAAAATTATCTATAATATTTTCTTGTATATTCACCTAGGAACCTAAAATGTTTTAGAGTATGCTAGATAGATTGTACTAATACTGATCTTAAAATAGCAAGAAAACTATATCCATGTGAAAATAAGAAACTTATAGTATAGAAGATATTTCACCCGACTAAACTTTCAACAACCAATTTCCTCAAACCAAATCCTCCTTTTTCAATTCACAACCTCTAATCTAAAATGCAAAGTGAAACATTTATTTGATAGGCAGTAAAACCCTTCAAAATTTAAATTAGGGTTACAAATAAATATCATGCCGTCAAAGGCCGTAATGGCAGTTTATAACCACTTTTATTAGAACTCTTACACAACATAAGGCATTGATGACAATTCATAATAATTTCTATAACTCTTACTCTTTGACTGTTACTTCAAGGTAGGTTTGTATATTTTATCCTTAATTTTCTAACGTCATTTGTTTGTAAATTTTGAAGCAACATTGTGATATCCATAACTTCTATTGCACTGAAAATTTCGAGCACAACACTTAGAACTACAATACCTTTCTTTGAGCAACCACACAAATTTGGATCCTAGGGGTGTAAAATGAGCCGAGCTAGCTCGATTATAGCTTGACTCGAGCTCGAGCCCTAATTCAGTTGTTCAAAAGCTTGCTAGTTTTTATCTATTTTTAAATATTTTATATATGAATTAAAAAATTATATATTAATAATTTACTTTTTAAATATTTTATTGTAATATTAAATAATTATTATATATTAATAGTTAAATATTTTATTGAGCTTGAGCTTGAGCTCTTTTTTTTTTAACTTCGAGCTCGAACTTGAGTTCAAAATACTAAGCTTGAGTTCGAGCTCGAGCCCATAAATTTTGTCAAGCTCAACTCAAACTCGACACATGTATTATGAGATTATGTTATTTGATTGATGCATGATGATTAGTTAGTTGAATACTAATAGTACGCAATCAAATAACACATTAGGGTTTTTTGAATGTGTGTTAGATTTTGACAAAAAATAATAATTAGCCAATAATACTATGCTATTAATGTCAATACCACTATTTAAAAAAGCAGATCGAATCAGGAGGTCAGACCGATTGGATTGTCAACCACCCTATTAACCATTGTAGTTGAGTAAAAGCTCATAGAAAAAATAAACAAAAAAATTGTCCTATCTTACCAAAATCGTTTGAAACAACTGTTGGCCCATTTGAATCGTTGAATTGTTTATGACTTATTAAAGCCAATGTGGCTCATTTATTTTCTTTTTCTCCTTTAATTTTTGACATAATTAACACTTTTTTATTTTATTGCCTATAGTGTGTACCTCCAATGCTAAGGCATATCTTATCAAACCAAAAGCTTAAAACACTCAAACAAATATATAAAACAAAAACCCAAATCCAAAATTCTAATTTTTAAATTCAATTAGAAGAAAAAAACCCTTAATCTCTTACCCAACCCATAGGTTCTTGCCCCTCTCTTCCAAAAAGTTTTAACTTATCAAATTAAAAGATATATTTTAATTTCTTTTTTGCTTCATGTTTGATAATTGATTAACTTTTAAGTTAAATATAAAATATACAATATATATTACGTAATTATTATGTTACAGTTCAATTGCAGTACAATTACAATTTGACTAACAATTAAACCAATGAACCGTGAGCCAATAAATTTTTCAATTCAATAAACTGTTCGATTTTTCGAACATTAATCAATACTATAGTGGAGTCCCTAGCGATGTGGTTTGAGTTCTCAAGTATGCAAAACGACGGTTGAAGCTTCGTTTCCACAGTAGATGAATCCAAAAGTAAAACAGACGAGGGCTCAGAAAGTATCTAAATTAGTTCTCAGGTAGCGTTTATGAAAAAAATACATACAACACATACAAAAATAAATGGCAAAGGTCAAAGGGCAAGACAAAGACTTCATGAGAACAGGAAAATGTGACAATTCTAAGGAATTATACACACCAAGGCCATATTTTTTCTTTACACAAAGAATCTCGCCTCAGAATACGCGGCCAGTCGGTCATGTATTCAACCACTCAACGATCAAATGCAAGGAAGTCAAAGCCGCTTAGATGAAGCTCCAGGCCAATTTGATTCAGATCAGACCAGCCGCAAGACCAGAAAATAGAAATCACTCTTTGAATGTTTACATATTCATTACTTCTTTAGTAGGGCGTTCTGACACTTCGTGGCTCCCATCTACGGGGGCAGAGGTGAGCATCTCGTGCCGTCTTTTCTCCTGTGCTTTCCTCCGGTTTGATTCTAGGATGATAAGGAGTGCGGTAATATCAGCTGGACTAACACCACCTACTCTACTTGCTTGCCCAATTGTTTGTGGCCTCACCTGTAGAAAATAGAAATAAGGATTTCATCAGCCAAAATTCAGATCAAGCTCTTCAAAGCTTTAGCAGCTGATACGTAGGAATTCAAACTGTCCAGATAGGAAGAAATATTATCCTCCAGATATTGCATTCTTTTAGCATAGACATATAGAAGAATGATGATGTCAGGAACATTCCCTCTTTTCTTCTGAGGATCAGTCTGTTGCTGATTGTTCAAATTACTACTATCTTTTGCCGCTCACCAGTGCAAAGATCCTTCAGAGTGCATTGAAGATAAGGATTTCAAATCCATGATATTATATCTATTCAACTTGTCAAAAATATTGTTCTATTATGGATTTCAAATCCTAAGCACAACCAGTTTGAGTTATTGTATCAAGCATTATGGTGGATCTGAAATTCACCTAATTTTAAGAGTTATTTAAAATCTCTGACTCTAAAGGTTTACATCCAAATGGAAGCTTAGATCATTTTCACTTGGCTTTGTGGAAACAATGATCCCCGTCCAAGCATGTAAATTCACTCTCTCAGGCATCTACAAGGACCAAATCGAAACAATAAAAGGGAACCATAGCATTACTCAGATACAACTGTCTGTAGACCAGATGAAATGAAATTAAATTCAACGAAAGGAAGTAAAAGGGGGGAAATAATCTGGCAACATATTTGAGCCTAAGAGATTCTAAAATGGAAGAGATGAGTCATAAGTGGCAACCTGTGCTGTATATAAGCAACAACTATGATTGGGAATTAGTGCATTCAAGAAATTTGATTAGATGTTTTTTTGAGCGCAGCATAGGCATAATTTTAGCAAAATGGTACAATAAAAATAAGGCAATCATACCTTTGACAGTTTCTCACGTGCTTCATGCGACAAAGTTGTCATTGCATAATAATCAATATCCTCTGGGAGTCGTCTGTGCTGTTGATGAACCATCTACAAAAAGAAACAGATCATAATCATGAGAGTTACACCAATCAGCCAAAACAACCACAAAGTATATTATAGTATTTCTGAAAAGATAATGTCTCAGCTAACATTTAAAAGTGGTACCAAGAGCCAGATAGCATATTAACAGATAGTAAGGCAAGCCGACGGAAGAAGCAGACCGGTATAAGCACAACTTATTCACAAATGAGGCCTTGAGTTCCTAACCATATACTGTGGTGATTTAAATGTCTACCTGCTGGAGTTGGTTCTGCTGACGTATAATGAATCCCTCGTACTTAATATCTATCTCCACACATTCCTTGTCCACCCTAGATAGTAGATCATTCCCAAACCCATGCTTGTCAAAAATTTTGTAATGCACGTGTGGCTTCTTAAGGAGGCTTTCTAATGTAGATGAATCCTTCACAGGCTGGCCTGAAATCTCGCTAACTTCAGCAGCTAGATCTCCTCCTGGAGCAAGCACAAGGAGCAAGAAGGTTCAGCGCCTTAGACTGATGTTGAAGTATGCCATATGCTTGCATTATTTATGTTTATCAGTCTACATTCACAGTGAAGTGATTCTTTTTAATGAGCTTAATTTTCATATAAATGTAGTAATCTGGTTTGCATAGCATACACCTCCAGCATTCGCAGGTTAAAAATACTGAACTAATTTGGATTGATAAGTAAAGTTGAGCAAGAGAGAATATCTTGGCTGATACATGAAAGCAGTTCTTAGGTCTCACAGAAAGAACATATAAGAATCATGGTACTGCTAAATTTTTAACAATATTTACAAGTTCTTCCAGCCAGCATGAGGTGCGTGATGCAATTTCTATCAGGTCCTCCTCTCCATAAATAAATTCCAAAACCATGTAGCAGTACAGCGTGGTTAATATGATTAAATAAGTGAGAAAGAAATAATTTCGATATGCATGCTGAGCACTTTAAAAGTTCACCAATTATAAAATAAACCATGCCATTCAGATTACCATATGAAAGACAACTGTATGCTCAAGAAAATGATGATACAGACAATGACAATGATAACAGCCACAAATTCTTTCAAAGAAATAAAAATCAACCTGAAACCCTGACCATCTTGAGTCGCTTTTTCTCTTCTGAAATTCGAGCCTGCTTGCCCTGGTAAATTTTCCAACGACTATCATCTATCAAACCAATTTCCCGTCCCAGAGGTGTGAGGCGGCTATCAGCATTATCAGAGCGGAGAAGCAGCCGATGTTCAGAGCGGCTGTAAATTGGAAAAAAAATACATAACTAAATAGAAAATATATTAAACAACTAAGATACGAAATCCACTATGATCTTCACTTTGTCAAGGTCTCAAAAAACCCATTTCCTTTCCTGGATTGTCCAAGAATTGTGTCCTCTTTATTGAAACCAATAGTTTCTTTCCAAAAGTATCCCAAATTAACTAATGACAGGCAAAAGATTTTGTACTTCCAAGGATAGAATGAAAAGTTATATTTGAAGCCTTGCCAAATTCTTTGCTGATCAACTACATTCAGCACAGGACTGAGTTATAGTTATCGTATAATACAAATACAGTGATACAGAATGTAATATTGAAACTATTGATAGAAAGAGAGATAAAATTCATTCGCCAACAGGAAGGCGAATAAAAATAGAATGAAATGGAACTAGTAAACAGTGCATGGCAGGAACACAAAATAGACCTACTCTTTATGAACTGCATATACATTATACATGCCTCAGAGTCATCTGACAAGTTAACAACATAGTTGAAGTTTCATGAGCCGTAACTAGCTAAAGTTAAAAACTGCTTGGAGCCCATTAACTCCTAGGTGAACCAGTTAATTATCTTAACATCAGCATGTAACCTAAAAACTTAGACACTACACTACATAAAATGTACATTTCATATGCTGAAGACAGTCAAACAGAAGTGCAGCAATATATACTGAAGAAAAAAAATGGTGCAATGTTAATTTTGTTACACAAGCACAACCCTTTTGTATTCTTCATTTTACTGTAATATATATTCCAGTAAAATCAATATTACATGCTTTAACTCGTTAGCTTTCCCTATGCATTCAATTCTATGTTCATATTCAACATTGCAGCAATTGAACATTAAAGTAAAGCGGCAGGCATGTTCATTTTAGATGGCCATTTCTTGACCAACTTCTGCACGAGTTTTTCTTCACTTGAAAATAAGAAACAATAGTAGAATAAGTTGTCATATGGCTAAATTGTTTGAGTGATTTGCACTCAGCATTCTGGGGCTTGTATACATGAGAGAAGTGATATAACTACAACATACAAATGAATATTAAAGGGGTTAAACTATTTCCTATGACTCTATTGTTTCAAAGTCCACATTAATTCAATGACTATTGTTTCCAAGGCCACAAATTCTAGTAGATTTTCTGAACTAACTGACTAATATTTCCCACAATATTTTCAACAATATTCAACACTCCCCCTCGAGCTAGAGCATATAAATCAAATGCAGCTAGCTTATCACATATGAATTGTATGGGAGAAGCTGTAAGAGATTTAGTGAAGATATATCCAAGTTGATCATTCGAGTTGGCAAAGGTAGTCACAACTTCTCCACTAAGTATCTTCTCTCTTCTACACTAAGTATCTTCTCTCTCATAAAATGACAATCAATTTCTATGTATTTGGTCCTCTCGTGAAACACCAGATTAGAAGTGATGCATAGGGCTGCCGGCCGCTTGATTATCACATTAAAATACTTCATCTTGCTTGGTTCACACAATTTGAATTGTTTAAGCCATACTAGCTCACAAGTTGCAAGTGCCATTGCACGATACTCTTCTACACTCGATCTTGGCACAATACTCTGCTTCTTACTTTTCTAGGATATTAATTTTCCATCAGAAAGAACAAAATAACATGATATAGAACGTCATCGAATGGAGGACCTCCCCAATTTGCATGTGTATCCCACAATTTGAGTATTCCCTTTATCTTCATATAATAGACCTTCCCTTGGAGCCTTTTTGATATGTCTGAGAACAATAATGGCTGCATCCCATTGTCCTTCACATAGTGAATCAAGAAACTGAGCAAGAATACTTAGAAGAAAAGATATATATTGATGTTACAATTTTAGGTGAGGTGAGGAATTGGGTATTGAACAAGTGAGGTTGAGTACATAAGAGTGGGGGTGTGCAAAAAAAATCAAAACCAACCGAACCAACCAAAAACCAGAAGAACCGAATTGGACTGAACAAAAGAATATTCGGTTCACTTTTCGGTTTTATATTTTAAAAAAAAAATTCAATTTTCAATTCAGTTCAATTCAATTATTTTACTCGATTAACTGAAATCGAACAAAAAACCAAAAAAAATCGATTCAATTTGGTTTAACTGAATCGAAAGCCAATCTTTTGGTTTTCAACCGGTACAATCCTTTTATTTTATTTTTTTTAAGTATTATTGTTCAAGTGTCTATATCATCTAATATAAATGTGGAATATCTTTTATTATGTGCTAGTGGTTTTAGTAAATTTCATAATTTTTATTAAATCTTTTTAAGTCTAAAATAAATAAATATAATTTTTAAAATAATGTGAATGTTAATGCATTTTTAAGTTTTTGGGATAATAAAAAAGAGAAGTTTTTTATAAGATGAATTCATTGAGGGAAAAAGATAAAATAAAATTGGAGAAGGGAAGAGAAATAAAATAATATTGTCGTTATTTTTTAAAATAAGATTGATTGCATCATCTTATTACAAAATATATCAAAATTGATTTTATCAAACTTGTTGGTGCCAAACTGTTTTTTATCAAACAAACTTTTTGGTACCAAAAAAATAAGTAATCAAATTCAAATGTTTTACTTAAAACCAAACATTTTTTATGAAACAAACTTTTATCGCAATTTTTGATAAAAAAGAACAAGTAATCTAATTTAAATTTTTTATAAGTCTTGTCACGATCTTTAAATAGCAGAATAGAACACTTTTTCCTTCATATTAGTGAAGAGTGATACACTCTTAGGATTTAATTATTAAAACAAAAACAAAAACAACAAAAGGAAGAAGAAGAAGATGAGGGGGAGGGGCTCGAACCCATTTAGTTTCGATTTTACCAAACTAGTTTTGAAGGTTTGGTTTTGCTCAAAATAGTCAAAACCAGTTGAAAATCGAACCGAAACATAGTTCGGTTGGGCTTTCGATTTTCCACTTCAGAAAACCAAATTTTCAATTAACCAGAACAAAAGTTCGATTTGGTCGATTTTAACCGAATACACACCCCTACACGGGAACTCGAGCTGGTTGGGGTCGATCTATAAGGCAAGGCACACATTAGGCTTGCTAAGATAGCTCTCGATTAAGACCCTCCCATACTTAAGTCATTATCATGCTGAAGGTAGTGGAAAGGGCAAATGGGTGTTTAGAGTGCGTACTTAAGTCTAACTTTTGGACTCGTTATTTATAGGTACCAAGGTTAGGGTTGAAATGATCAAATTGCCCCAACTAAGAATAGTGTGCCCTTCCTTTTCATGAGGGCAAAACATGTCTTTTGGTCTGCCCGACCGGGCTAAAGACTACCGGATGAATAGTACATTGGGTGCCTAAAATGCTGCAAAAGGTGGCGTTGAGGACTCTAGCACATTAAATGTGTGGAGATACCTGGGAGACAACATTTAATGCAGCGGATTGCACATGACATCAACCTTGATGCGCATTTATTGTGGCTGTTTGGCCTTGATTACGACCCTCCAATCACGAGTCCCGATCAGCTATGCCTTGGTGTGACTAACTTGGCCTACCACGATTGATTTGACCCATGAGGATAGCATCCAACAAATGAGAACCAGAGAGAGTTTCCACTCTCACGAGGTCCTCTTAGGAGGTGGTGGTTGAGGTCGATTCCATAACATTGGATGAGGTCAAAAACCTCCACTCTCGCAAGCCCTCTTAGGAGGTAGGTTGAGGTTGATCCCATAAAGTCGAACATACTGTTTGTTAGAATTTTTATTATATTAGGACTTTAGTGTGGTTGATTCTCATTAGGACTATGTTTCCTTAATGTTAGGATTGTTATTATCTTTGATTTGAACTTATCCTATTCTTGTATGCTATATATATGAGATAGGATATCTCTTTATAATTATAATAAGAATACTACTTTCTATTCCCTCTGAGCAATGCTCCTATTCTATTTCTCTACATGGTATCAAAGCAGGTTTATTAAACCCCACCATCAAACCCTAGCCTCACCACATTGGCACTCCTCTGCACACTGTGCCAGGAAAAAGAAGACAAAAAAATTAATCTTATGCTTGGTTTGCATTTTGCCATGCTATACATCCTTCTAATGGTGTTTTGCTACTATTCTGCTGATGTTTGCTATTGTTATGCTGCTGGTCTGTGTCCTGCTAATGTTCTATTGCCTATTAGTAGTCATGAATATGCTATCTACTACTGCCTACCATCTACTTCTGCCTGCTACCTACTATTTGTCTGCTTCTGCTTAGTGTCTTTCTACTTCTATCTACTCTCTGCTGCCTACTGCTGGCAGGTATCTACTATCTACTGCTGTTTATTATTTAGAACTTTGCATAACAAGCTGGACATGATCAATATGTGTGCTCCGTCTTGAGGGGGAGGGTTAGAATTTCAATTATATTACGACTTTAGTGTGGTTGATTCTCATTAGGACTCTGTTTCCTTCTTATTAGAATTTTCATTATCTTTGATTTGAACTTATCCTATTCTCATATACTATATATATGAGTTGGGATATCTCTTTATAAGTATAATAAGAATACTATTTTCTATTCCCTCTAAACAATGCTCCTATTCTATTTCTCTACACTGTCTTCTGAAGGTTGATTATGCAGGCCGAGGTTACCATACACATCATATGTGGCCAAGTTACTGTAAGATAACTTAATCGACCAATCAACCTACGAATTTGTCTTTAGATCATTATAGTAGTTCTCATTATCCGGACTAAGTTCGGCATTTGGTCCCGTAGGCGTATTTCTTGACCTTGAATACAACATTCCAGTTTCCTTGAGTATACCTAAAGCATATTTTTTGTCATGAAATACAAATCCTTGCATTAGATTATTCCACTTCGATTCACATGAAATATTTCAACTTTCTAAGATCCTTAGTCTGATCAAGGTGCTTCTTCAACTGAAGTCTGAAGATTGAGAAAGGCAAGTAAGAGAGTTACTTGAGCATGCAACCTAAGCTATAGAAATAGAGCTAGAAGCATGCTTAGATGCTTAGCACTTGAGAAATTCATTGCAGTCATTTCACAAGACATAAATAGCATATGTTTCTTGCGAGTTGGAGGGAGCTTCTGAAATGAAGCATGCTTAGATGCTTAGTACTTCAGAAATTCATTGCAGTCGTTGCATGAGACATAAATAGCCTCTGTTTCTTGCGAGTTGTGGGGAGCTTCCGAAATCTCATCAGAACTAACCATATTAACTACCTTTGGAGGACAACCATGAAGCATCTATAGCTCCATCATATGATCTACAGCCGTTGTCACGACCACAACCACCTCCATGTCGTCCTCAAGTGAAACCTTAGGTAGTTGACTACACAAATTAGGAAAAGGATTGTGATGCTAATGCAACATGACCAACATTGCTCGCATGAAGAGATGGGTTTGATTGTCAAAGTCATGCAAAGACATCTTCGACAGAGAGAACGGGATAGGTGGCCAAAATTTGTTGACAAAGAGATTCAAGTTCTGTTGGAAGCCCTAACAAATGAAAGTATCAAAAGGAGTTTCTATAGTTAAGCGCTATATTCATTTGCATTAGCAGCATAACAAAGCAAGCTTGAGTGCTCGTCCATAATAGCTTCTATAGCTTCAACATGTGATTCCATATCAGTGCCTTCGAGTTTCAAACTATGCATCTTTTAGACAATATTATAAAGCCTTGCAATATCATTTCAATACAAAGCTTTAGCAAGATTGTACACATTTTTACACGTCTTGTATGCCCCAAAAATAGTGATTTTCTTTGGATCGATGGACTGCCACGTCAGATTACATAATTGAGCATCAATTTTCTTCCAAGTTGCTCAATTGGCTATAAGAAAATCATCCTCTTTCTTGGATAGATGATCTTCATATTCTAGGCCCATGAACCAAAGCTCCACAGAATCAACCCAAGCAAGATAATCCGAACTAATAAACTTCCCCGTGGTCATACTAGTACTTCCACAAACAATAGAGGTGAGCACAAATAATTTCTCACCATTTCTGAGGTTACTTCTGATTCTGACATTTTAGAACAAGGAAAAGAAAGGTTGGACAAGAGGTGTATGTGCTGAAAATGGATTGCAATATGCAGTCCTGTATAAGAACCGTAAGGCTGAAAATGGTAGTGCATACAGGTTGGAAACGGCCAAAAAAATGTGGCCTTGAATGTCCCTGATGGCTGATAAAGAACTAATATTGCAAAACAAAGACAAAGCTGAAAGTGGTTCATCTGGAAGGAAGAAAGGACCAGAGCCAGGTGAAACCTGCTCTTATGGCTCAATTGCTTGAGTGATTTGCAACTCAACAATCAGTTATCTGTATACATGAGAGAAGTGATATAAGTACAATTTACCAGAAGAGCATTAAAGGGATTGCAATATTTCCGATGACTTTATTGTTTCCAAGGCCACATTAATTCTATTAGATTTCTATGCTAATTGATGAATATTTCCAACAATATTAAACATTTCATTTCTTTATTTTCATTTAGGGTGGCATTTGGGTTTTAACTCATCCAAAAATAAACTAAACAGACATGAGAGAGCAGCACAAATGCACATAACCTACATTGACCATCACTGATGATAAACACAATCAAATAAGATTAAAGCTTAGAAAGGTTATAATATGAAGAATCAACATAGATCTCCATGAACACAGCCCATTCATGAAGCACAATTTGAAAAGATTATAGCATGAATTGACACAGAAATGCCTGAGCATCAGGCCAATAAAAATTTATTGTTGTATGCTTAGCATGAAGGCTGGCACATACCCACCCATGCCCCAGCATCAAATGTCCTTTACCAGGCATTTGAGCCTTATGGAAAGATGAAGACAACATTTGAGGAGTATAAATATGAACCTACATGTTTATTTACCTTGTCAACATGCGATAAGGCTCTCGGAGGTCCTTTGTGACCACATCATCAATCAAAGTTCCTATATAACTGCTTTCCCTCTCCAGGACAATTAGAGATTTACCATCTGCATGTCTAGCAGCATTTATTCCGGAGATGATGCCCTGTCAGATAGAAGATATTGAAAAGAATATTATCCTTGACAAGTAATCATCACTGAGAAAATTAAGTTATATAATTAATTTTTATTTGCAAAGACAAACACCTGAGCAGCAGCTTCTTCATAGCCAGTTGTTCCATTTATTTGACCGGAGAAGAAAAGTCCTTCAATTTTCTTTGTCATGAGGGACCTAAAACACTGATGTGCTGGCAAATAATCATATTCCACAGCATAAGCAGGCCTCAGCATTGAGCAATTCTCAAGTCCAGGCAAGGTTCTCAAGAGTGGAAGCTGTAGCCTCTCTGGTAAACCGGTAGAGAATCCCTGTAAGAAGGTGGTTCTTGAACAGTGAAAACTTTTTGCTTGTGCATGCTAAAACTAACAGTAGCCCTAATAACTCATAATTCTAATTGTCGCCCAAGAAAATTTAATTTACATGAAAATATTTGTACTAGTTAGAGGATTTTCCTAAGGCTCATGATATGATTTTATAATGCCTTCTAAAAATGTAACTAAGTGTTACAAATAATGATTGAAGCTTTAAAGAAGACAGGTATACTCCCGAAAAAGGCAAACGTTCTATTATATTTCTCAAAGGGGGTATATGAGTAATAAAAGACAACATCAGTCCGTAGGAAGAACCTTAGTTTCTATAAAATAGAAAAGTTGATTACTATAACTTATATTCTAATAAATAATTTATCCTATAAGTAAGAGCACTAACAGCTCCAGATACCACTTTGGACAAGAAAGTGTTTTAACAAAAAGGATATACTTGATCAAAATGTTGCAGACACAGAAGTTTTAACTTCTGAAGCCATTCAAAATAATAATAAACTTAAAAACCATTCTACAGGAAGCCACAGTTTCTGTGGATCCTAGCAAATTACAACAAAATGTGGTGCAATAATTCAGCAAAATTATTTATCTTAGAAGGTTTTTGATTCTTCATGAAGCTCGAAAGGGATTCCATCATATTCATATATAGTGAAGTCTTACCCCTAGATTCCCACAAAACAAAAGAGAATCCTTTTTCACACTTCTTACTATTATTATTAGTGATTGAATTTTTATGTTTAGTCTCATAGGAAATAACATATTCAAATAAAAATAAAGAATTGTGGATCGAATGACTATTCATCTATTGTATTTTTATGCAAATAGGGCGCAAGAAAACTCCATGAAAAGATGGAGGATTAATTTGATGGTGTTTAAGGAGTTAGAGTGCAATGCAAGGGAGTGGTTATTTTAGGCATTCTTCTGCTTGGTGAATAATTTGGTCTCTGTACATAGTACACCTCCAACAACTAGTTCTGAAGATATTCAGCATAAATCTTGCTCACAAGAAAATTAGCGGGAAATACGTCAAAATTCCACTACAATAGATGACTTCACTACAGGTAACAAAACTCTCTTAAAGCTGATGCACGCCCATTTGGAAGCCAAATTCATTGAAAGTACTGTCAGGAAGCAAAAACAGAATAAAACTCTTACAATGTTCATCCTATGATCCCAATAGTTATAAGTCATGGCTGCCAAGTTCTGCCATTCAGAAGAGAGACTCCCCTACATCGGGAGAACCAGAGGTTGTTCTCCCAGCAAATTCAACTCAACTTTTTGACCAAAATCTTTACTTACAAAATTAGTCCAATATTTAGTGCAGAACCAGGCATATCCATGGTTCAGGGTCCATTATACTACCCCAACCTCTAGCAGTGCAAGTAAGACCCTTCAAAGTCATAGGCTAATTTGAATTTACATAACAGAGATGCGGATATAAGGTAAGGTGGGCATTATAGATGAACTCTGGCCAAATAATCACTTCTGTTGCTCCTAGTGAAGAAACTCAGAAGCATTAATAGTCCTTTTTTGGCTTTAAAATGATTCAATAGCATCCTCATGACATACAGGACAATAGTATGATGAAAGTTATTACTCAACTAACCAATAAAACGGCTTTCCACAAATAGCAAGTTGCTTGAAACAAACTACTATCTTTATCTTAAATGAATATCTCTAGGCTTCCTAAAGACTCCACATGATACCATCCTGAAAAATACAAATCCCACACTATAGAAATCGATAGGCTGTGGAAATGTGTTTTTCTGTTTTCTATATAGGTATCCCATAAATGATGCTTTTATTCAGATAGATGAAGCTATAAAATTTTCACAAAAACACTTCTAAGACATCTCAACCCTGTACTTTTTGGAGAACTTTGAGAAGCACATTACGAGCAAGAAGAAACACTCATAAACTTGCATTTGCTGATTAATCTTAACAGAGAAGCACAAAGTTACTTTTGCAAACATGTCCACTCTTTTTATTGGCAAGTAGAACCATTACAAACCAAAGGGTAGAGTTTCAAAAACCTGCACATAGAGTTCAGGCACGCTTCGACCTTCTGGCTCCAGAAATATTTGATGCGACTCTTTATCCTGAAATCTCACAATCTGGAGAACAAATATTTGACCTATATTAGGAAAAGCTGCATGGATGTTTGATCATATAAGTTTCATAAGCACATTCAGAATCTTTAAGTACAGAATTTGTATAAAGAATAACTTTTTTGGTCAGTAGGCATGAGCCTGTTTTCTTAACATGTGAGAAAAAAGAAGGCAGGAGACAGCAAGCATTACTACACCTTGTCCTCAATGGACGGGCAGTATCGAGGACCCTTAGCTTCCACCCATCCTCCATAAGTAGGGGTCTCATGCAAGTTTTCTTTGATTAATTGATGAGTCTTCTTCGTAGTACGTGTAATATAGCAGCACATTTGTTCCCTCGTAATATGGTAATTAGGATCAAAGCTGAACCAGCTTATCTGTTCACCATTGAGACAAATAATACCTCAGTTTACAAAGTAATTGAAGGTTTAGTAAAGTTCTTGATGAGTTTTAGAAGATGATTAAACTTAAGATTAGCAAACATGAAGAGAGTCATGTTCAACACACAGCTTTAGAGAGATTTAGTATGAATTCAACTTTTGATCCACACTGAACAACTACAAATATTTACCACGTGATACTACCACACATGCAGAATACAAGAGATGGTAAAAAGTTTCTATAAATAGAATATTATCACATTACTCCATCAGGATGCACAACCTTAAACTGTTCTGTGCAATTGGCATTAAGTAAGTTGAGTAAACAAGAGAAAACCAGGTAGAACCCAACATAAAAGTCAAACCAAATCATAATTGAACTGTGATGTCATAAACTTTCATTATATATTTTTACAAGTTATGCAATAACCTATATAAAATAGTACATAAAAATCCAACCTTCACAAATTTTTATTTTAAAGTAGCTTCTTTATTGCATTCAAAAGATACTACCAAATAATACAACAGGAGGAATTGGCAAATTTAAGTTTCATCAAACGGAGCATTAGAATTAGAATCTTGAATACAAAAACAGTATATTATTGACACCAAAAAAAGAATGGTTCTTTACTAGCCAAATTCTTTACATTTAAAACACAAAACAAGAAATTGTGGAAATAAAAATTGAAAAAAATAAAGTATACTTAAAACACTAATATCTAGACACCAAATCTTGTTTCTTTTACTCTACCTTCTTTCTTTTTCTTCCAACCAATTTAATTATATTTTTTCCCATTATTTCTCTTCTTTCTCCTTCTCCCTGCACTCGGTTCCAAACAGCACTTCCTTGCTTTTCTATTGTCTTTTCTTGAATCCATTGCACAACACACCACCAGCCTTTCTCCAAGGCAGAGACACTGGCTGCCACTAGAGCATGTTGGTAGGAAACAAGTAGGTCAAAAGAATTATTTGAACCAGTTCACTTTTCCAAAACCATGAGCAGTTCTCCAAACCAGGTTGTTCAACTACTGGGATGGACGGTTTATAAAAACAGGGTGATAATTCCACATGAGCAGGTTTTAGCAGACCTAGACTAGAACAGATGGTGATGGTCCTGGCAGTCAACCAGCCGGTTCAGTTCGGGTTTCTTATACTTGACAAGGTGGTTCAGCCTTCAATAAAGTGACTAGGGAGGTTAAATAGCCCGGCATAAGTTGCAGTCCAGCAATTAAAGGAAGGATTTAATTGGTCTTGACAGTATGTTCAATTTGTATAGCAACTAGCTTAGAAGTTAGCAGTACATAAGCAAAGTAAGATATTTGCCAATAAATTCACGCATATAATTCATGTCTCCAATTTTAACACAAGGAAACACAGGACAATGCAAACACTTCAGTTCATATTGTCAATCAAATATAAAGAGTCAATCAAAAAAGAAAGCAGAGATATTGTCTCTTAGAACTGCTATTGAACCTACGTATGAAATTAACTGAGATGACCTCTTCATCTCCATGTTGAGGTTCCAATCCAGAGAAATCTACTGTACGACAATCGACGCGTGCAGGGGTTCCAGTTTTTAGTCTATCTGTCTCAAACCCAAACCACTGCAAATTTTCTGTGAGACCATGTGAAGCTGATTCACCTGCTCTTCCAGCAGGCATGGAGGCTCTTCCAACCCAAATTTTCCCACTCATGAAAGTGCCAGTAGTAAGAACTATTGAAGGTGCAAAGAAATTCATGCCAAAGAATGTACGAACGCCTTCCACATTATCATTCTTCCCCACCAAAATTTCCGTCACCATAGCTTCTCTTATGGAAAGATTTGTCGTACTGAAAACAGGTGTCAGTAGTTAGAAAATGACTACAGAAAATTGCAGTAATAAGTAAATTTCACATCCAAGCTGAAATCAGAGCATTCATGGGTGTATTTCGGTGTTGCAAGAATTTGATTAACTTATCCGCCACTAGTTCCAGCCAAAACCTCACCCCATAATGGGCTAGATCAAACATGTTCATTCTATAGTAAACAAAATGTGAAGAAACAATTCAAAACCAATTAAAATATCTGGAATATTCTATATACTGTTTCAGGAATTCAAGTCTATGTTTTGATAAATCAGAAACACTGTAAGATGAAAAATTGTAATGAGTCATATAATTATCAAATTTACATTTATTTATTACATGGAACATATTAGTTTTCCAAAAAAAAAAAAATTACTGCATCATTCCACTGGCCAGTCAAATTATACTAGGTCGGTTTATACAAATTACACCTCTAAGAACTGAGGGGTAATGACCCATGGCTCTATCTCACATGCCTGGCATATCATCAACAATTTTTATTTTAAGTGACAAGAAAAAAATCTGAAGAGATAATTTCAAAAATGTCTAAGGCCCTTCCTCTGCTCCTATTGACACAACAACAGAAAGAGTAACTATGCATACACTCATATATCGAAGCATTACAGTTCTGCAGCCTTGAAGCTCTAAAAACCTAAAGTTCTTTTATTGTCCTCAAATGTTCAAGCCTTGCACTTTGAAGTTGACCTTTGGTTTCAAATGAGTTCACCAGGTAAATCTAGAATTTCTTCTACATGGTTAAGAGGACAACTTGATGATGATTTCCAAACAAGCTCTCCAGTCCCTGAATCTATATCTTGGAATAGAAGAATCATAATAACACTCTTTGTAGGACTAAATAAGTAGTTTGGCATGCTTTTCCTGCTCTTTTAATTTTTTCCCTTGAAAGTTTTGCATACATACATTTTACATGTTTCTTAAACTTTGGTATCTTTTCTAACTTACTAGAAAAGATACACATATTTCTTTATTTACAAAGCCCATGCATTTGTTTTGCTTCAAAACAGAGAATAGTTTAGTCGTGAAAACTAGAAGGGTCTGCAGACTACCAGACCTGGCTATACCAGATTAAGGACAAAGTCTAGTCCTCAGTGATTGCAAACCTCTCACTAGGTTGAAGCTAATGAATTGATGCAGCAGATCAAGAATTTAACAGCTCCAACCCAGATTAGGGACCTTGAACATACCCCTTAACCAGAAAGACCCAGAGATCAGGGCAACCTGATTGCACATGGTGTGTCTGTAATACTGCTGGGTTCAAGAGTGAATGCAGAGGGAAGGCACCTAGGTTGAATTGTTGGAGTGTTTCAGGGGGTGAACAGTTTGTGTGAGGGGAGAAGAGTTTACGGAGAATTTTGGATTGCAAGAGATCTTAATTTTTAGATCTGATCGAGTTAATATAACAGCCACTATTTATCATATATTTACACATATTCATTCTCACAGACAGACATACAATATTGGTGCTTAGATATTGAATATTGAGTAGGCTGCAGAGATAAAGTGCAATCCAGACCATGGTTTGTGGGAACGGTCTTGGAGATCAGAATAGAGGCTGTTGCTCCAGTTCCATTGCAATATCATAGAACAGTCGTGGCGGTTCACATATCTTGTAGTTTAAAAGGCTCAAAAAAATTTCAAAAAGAAAAATCTAAAGAATATAATACATGCAATAACATTTATTAGAGTTTATATATATACATATATTAGGAGAGAAGCATAATTTTGAGTATCATAAATTAGTGTAACAGATCATATAAGCTTTGTTATGACACTTTAAACATACATTCAAATAATAAAAACTAAACTTGACATAATAAAATTCTAAACATTACTAATAATACCAAGTGTAATACAATAATGTATGAAAATATTGTTACATCCCTTAGCATATTGTTCACGAAGTATAATGAGACAGAAATGTTCTATAAACTAATTCTAATGATTTTTGGGATATAATAGTTAAATTTTTTATATTTATTCTATTATATAATTTATTTATAATGTTATTTTTTCTAATAAGATTAATACTCTTTGTTAAATTCAAATCTTTCTCATTTGTAAATTTGAAACTAAAAATTTTGTATAATGGAAAAAAACAATATCTAAAAATTACATAAAAATACAAATTTATTATATTTAAAATTAATATAATTATATATCTTAAATTATTTATAATAAATTTAAATAGAAATTTAATTTTTATTAGAATTTCATGCATAAAAAATAGAAAAACACAAAGTTCAATTCTAAATGAAAAAAATAAATCAAAGCAATATATTGAAAATGACAAAACATTAAAAAAAAAAGGAAAAAGAAAAGGAAAAGGGTCATCTTCTCCAACCCTCCCC
This sequence comes from Jacaranda copaia, assembly GCA_014898725.1. Lineage (NCBI taxonomy): Eukaryota > Viridiplantae > Streptophyta > Magnoliopsida > Lamiales > Bignoniaceae > Jacaranda > Jacaranda copaia. The sequence continues at coordinate 1,197,096 of JACGDI010005618.1, forward strand.
CAACTACCCCTCTCCACAGCTGCAACTTATTGATGACTGTGAAACTTGTTGAATACCAAGCACATCCACTACTTCTAAGCCTCCCAAGCCCGCCTCACCACCAATCACCATCATCCCAGCCCAAGTTCTCCCACCACCAAACCCCCCTGCAACCAGCACTGTTCTCAACTCCGATCATCTGTCTCCATTGCACCATTCTTCTCCATTTCAACTGACGTTCCATTCTGGAACACCACGTCATTATTGGATTGCCACGGCATTCCAGCCAATTTATCTGTGCAACACCTGCATTCCAAGTCGATAGCCATTCACTACTAGAACAACAGAATGGTGGTGTTTGTTATAGTTCTGGAGCACCCCTTCCGGCTGATAAATCAGCATTCCGCCAAACCATGATCCAGACTGACTTTTTATAGTTGGGCAGTATTTGGGCCTCAGCCGGCTAGCTTGGGCCAGGTCTGGGTCCAGACTCTTCCTAATCCAAACAGACTTTTTACATCGTCAGTTGGTTAGAGTTTGAAACTCGACCTGCCAATTCAGTGTATGTCTGGGCCTAGACCTGTCAGTTAGCAAGCCTACTCAGAGCACCTATTTGGCAGTTTAGTAACAGTTGCTAGGAATAATAGTTGTACCAAACAGACAGGAATCTAATACTTTGTTAACCATCTTAAAGGCATGTAGGAAATACTGTAAAAGATTTCGCAATTACCCTGTAGGTCATGGAAATTAGCACCTCAATCTAAGCAGCCAATAACTAAAAGAAGGACCAAAGAAATCTTCCTAAATGAATGTAACATGCATTTACTGGATGTCTGCAACAAAATCTTTTCATGTCATTTCTTCTTAGAAACTAGAAAAATAATACTCCCTCCCTCAGAACTACTGAACATCAGTAATTTTCAAGTCTCTATAACCATATGATTCTCATCCATACAGAAAAGTTAGTATTCACTTGCAATTCTAATTTAAAATTGTGAAGAGATAATGGATGTACGCCAAAAGAAAGTATGCTCCACGCCTCCACCAGTTCACTTAAGGTTTAAATAGCCAGTGATAATGGATATGCAACTAGTCACATTATATCAAAACAACTTTTTCATTTGTGGATTTGAGGGAAGGAAAATGAAAAGAAACAGTGGATAGATGCTTTTGGATATTTTGATAGAACATTATCAACTTAAGTTGGAATTTTTCACGAGTCAATGAAAGTTATAAAGTTAGGTGGACCTTCAGCCCATTTAACTACAAGAGTTTGTGACTGTTGAGAAGCTTTCCAGATCTTGTTCCAACAATTGGTCTTACTCATTTAGGTTAATTAGTCAATCCGCATCCAATAGCCACAGAAAGCCAAAGCTTCACTCTAGGTAGAAAGCACTTCCTTTCGATAAATCCTTCTACCCATGAAAGCCTATCTCTTCCTTGTGTCTCTTGCAGACATTTCTACTGATTTTCCTACATGTAAATCAATACCCAAGGCTTGCTTCCCAGGATCTAGTCCAAAGAACCAATCTCTTTCCCCCCAAAGTTGGGATTTTTTTTCCTTCTCCTTTTCGACCCAAGCCAAGCCATAAGTCAAAAAGTATATTAAAAAAGCAATATTAGTGAATGTTCATTTTCACATATTAAGCTGCAATAGGAACATGAAGGTTTAACAAGTTTGCACTAAAAGTGGGCAATGGCGCAGCACACTTCATTGTAGAATAGATCCCAACATATTTGGGAATTCATAAAAGGCAGCAAAATTTGCAGGATGAATTATTAATAAGCCATACCTTAGTGAAATTGAAAACATCAAAAACTAAAAGAATCATGTTGTATTGGCAATCATATCATTCTGATTAGTGCACAAATATGAACACACAAGCAGTTTTTTGAGGGGGTGCATGGATGAACTTGCCTTTCCACTATCTTCTTCATTTCTGAAGCATATTCCCTTTTATCAGTTTGAGCACGCAGTGCCCTAACAGCAGGCCCCCTTGAGACATTCAATACTCGCTTTTGCAAGTAACACCTGAAGTACAAACATTATCCATCCACTTATTCACAGAATATTACAAACAAAAATGAAATACTCTATCAATTATCAAACGTACATGATAGCAACTATAAGGAAGGCCAGTCAAGAAAGAAAAGATGAAGAAGTAAAACATCTTCAAACAATTTTAAAACAATGCTTTCATATTTCATTTCATTTTTCACATCCTCTCATGATAAAAAAAAAAGTTTGATACAATACATCAACCAGGGATAACTATTATAGCCAATCTAGAATGTAGAAGGTATGTTCATTATGTCACAGCGAAAGTAGTCTATGTAACTCAAATGCCAAAGCTAGAAAAATGCTTCCTTACATGCTTATTCAGATTCAGTTACGTAGCACAGGTTTTTATTATGGGACAATTATAGATATCTTGTTCTGAAGCTAGCTGCAACAGGTACAGTACACCCCTTTAGGTTTGGATGATTACATGTAGTACCCCATAGGCCTTTACACTAACAAATAGACCCAACAGTTGGGGAAAATAATGACATCAGTAGAAGAAATCAATGTAAATCTAACTTTGCCCTCGGTCAATTGATTCAGGAATTTGACAATTTTTAAGAACCAAATTACCTGACAGAAACTTACATAAACCTCCCTTGAGGTTTGGCTAAAATCAATTAGTCACTTATGGTCTCTAAAATGTCATCCACCTCCCTTAACATTACATTTGCAAACTTCTTGCATATGACACCAACCATTTTTCGTATCCATAGACATCATTATTCTGTGAAAATAAGAAGTTCTAGACCCCCTGATATTTGTATATAATACTAATTCTTTTATTATTTAAATTTCTACATAAATCAAATAAAAGGTTACAATAAGATGGTAACAATGAGTTATAATCATAGTTATAAACATATGTTGTAGTTCTGAGGATTAAAATATAAAATAAAAGTATTTTAGGTACATCACTTGAAAACACACCAAAAGAGGGTTGGTGCTTGATTAACTATATAGATGCTAATAAGTGCATTTAAAAAAGTAATCACACATCTATTACTTTTATTTTTTATATTATTCTTCTCTTTAATTTTATAAAATTGATGGGCACATAGTATTGCTGCCTCCATCACATGAATAATTAATCAACTTCTTATGTCCAAGTACCCTACTTTTAGAGGAAAGCTTCAACTTTTTAGGTTTGAGTGAGCATGAAATTTGCAAGGAGAAAAATCAATGAGCAAATCCATCACTAGATCTAAATATAGTGTAATTGACCTCAATTTGGATTTGGATATTTAGCTTGGTTATGACTTATGATTAAGATTATCTTTGATTGTTCACGATAATTTATTATTTTATTGGGGTAAACACATAGAGTTTAACTACAAAATGAAAAATATTCAAGAACTACAATTGTAATGCGATAAACCTTAGTGGAGGCACAGACCATTAGTGAGTTCATTGTGATTTGAACAAACCTCAAGGGAGGCATAATAATTTATAACAAAGAACAAAAGAGTTATTTCATTAAAAACATTAGGATTTCTAACTACTCTTATTCAGGGGAGGACCGGGAGGTACAGATAATTTTGAAAACCAAAAGTGTTTTGCCTAAATTTAGAGCAAATGTCAGAGGATATTTCTATAATTATTCCTTTTATTATTCATGTTATTAGCTATGCTAGAATAATGCTTCCTATAATTTCTTAGTCATGACTTTCTACATCTAGACTTTTCCCACCTCTCATTTAAGTGCTATATCATTCATCGCAGTCACTTGGGAACTTTTCAAGTGCAGCCTAACCAAACATAAGTATAAATTTTTACCAAAGTGGATTTGATGTTTATAAATGTTTAAGAATTAGAAAAGATAAATAAAAAATTCATGAAGAAAGAGGAAACAGTAATTGGGAAGCGGCATGGTCAAAGGAGTTTGAAATGCATGTCGTAATGTTGAAGCAAATGACGCAAATTATGCTGGATATCCCGCAGGGAAAACAAATATTTATTGCCATGGAATCTTTCAATTAACATGGCAACCATAAAGCAGATATAGTGATATTAGAGCTAACAAATATTCTAGGATTTTCATTTGTTTTACCTATCAGCTATCTTTCCAATTTCACCACCGAGTGCATCCACTTCGTGTACAAGTTGAGACTTTGCAGGGCCACCGACAGCTGGATTGCAAGGCTGTATTCAACTTCACTTAGTACAGAGACCATAAGCAAATTTCAGGCAATTTGAAGTGTAAATTCTCTTGACAATAAACCAGGATTTGATTAGACGAAGTCCAGGAGAAAAGCAGCACATATAAATCTGAGAATATAAAAATTTTAGAATTTTGAGTGATTCTTATTCAATTCCTGAAGCTGTAAATACTTCACAATTCTATGTTCTTATTCTTAAGTCCTACTTGGTCTTAATCAATTCCAAAATTTACATTGTCTTTACGATGAATAGAAAATGTATTTCTGTAATATGCCACTAAGCTGTATTACTTGGGTTAGACTTTGAATATTTGGCCATTGAAAGTTCAGGGTTACATGAATGAAGTATTCAAATCGAGTGAGCATTACCAAATCCAATAAGCCTTGTGACTGAGATAACTTGTCAGTTACTGTTACTTGGTTTAACAGTACCAGGCTAATAAATACCTTGTACGCGATTGGAACACAAACCTCCTGATCTCCCAATAAAAATAAACACTGTTGCCTCTGTATTGCCGGCATGCCTTCTTTTTAAATGCTGAATCAGTTCATCATTAAGAGGTCAAACTAATCATTAGATGAGGGTCAAAAAGCAGCAGCTCATCATGGGTGACATGTAATATCCAAACTAGGATAACATGCATAATTTTTCTAAAGCACAATATAGGGATGGACTGATGTTCCCAATATTTATCAGGAGTTCTGGGCTCCCAAATCCCAAATGATTTCAATATTAAGTTACCATCTGAGGTGCATTTAATTCCAATATTTGAATTTAAATAGTCAACTCCATTTCAGTTCCAACAAAGCCAATGATTGTCAAGAAACTTTATTTATTCACAGTGTATTCCCAAGATAACCAGTTTTGCCTTATTCTTATGCTCATGATCCATCAATAGATCCTGCAGAGACAAAAGGAAGACTATGGCTAAAGCACTAGCAGAAAATCTTCTAGCTATGTCCTTATTCGGAGAGCCTCAATAAGTAGTTTCAGTAGCACCCCACCCTTACCTTACTCTGGTCATGTATTGTTATTTATTTATTTGTTCATTCATGTTGGGGGAATAGGGGGAGGATCCATGGCTTCTGCAAAGTGACTGAAATGGTAGTACATGTGACCCCAGCCCAATCGCATTTCCACCACTCCTATGGCTATATATTTCTTAATGAAAAACTAAACCAAGTGATTAGTTATAATTAAGTGGCCGATAGCATCGGTTGTGAGAGAACATTAAAGGTTTCAACAGTTATAGACAGATAATCCTATGACATGGGCACATTGCGTAATAATGGTGGTATAATATAGCAGGATGATGTATACCTTTTTCTTTCTAAACCAATTGAGATACAATTTTTCATTAGACATGCTGCAGATATATGTATTATCATATCCCATTCAGATGCATCATGCATCATTCTCCTATGTGTGATTCCAGGTAAGTTCACAGTCTTGGTTTCAACACCTTTAATAACCTCCAAACCAAACATGATGTTCCAACTTATTAAATAATAGTTTCACATAACTCAGCCCAAAATTACCTTTTCAGACCTTAACATATTGATGTTACAAGACAGAATTAGTTAACATCATTCTTTTTTCTGATTCATACCTCAGAGCCCCCATAATCTTCTTAATAGTAGTCTACAAAACTCACTAAATGCCCATCCTCTGCCCTTTCCACCCCCACAAACATAATTTGCAATCTGAATCATCAGAACTAAATTCAAGAAGATTTGCTACTATGACTTTTACAACAGATAGGGAACTTCCAGACTTCAGGTTCATATATAGATAATTCTTTATTCTTTTGCCCATCTCCTTTCTAACATCAATTTGACTTCTAAATATTTCAAAGGATCTATTCTAATTTCAAATCATTTTCAATTCTATACATGTAACCCTTATACATTTTGCTTCTTAGAAAATGCTGTTCTAATGAGGCTGTCCAAGGAAATCAATTGCGCTTTAGCACACAGTGTATCTACTTATAATAGGGGATCAGCAATGCGCCAAACAAACCAGCACAATCTATGATCTACCACTAAGAATTTTTTTTTTTATAGAACCACTAAAACTTCCTTTAATTAGAGCAGCAAATATCAGGGTTTCTACTAGCAGAGAGATCTTGCTCATTATGTAACACTGTGAACTAATTTTTTAAAGTAACAACTAAAACTTCCTCTAATTAGAGCTGCAAATATCAGGGCCTCTAGCAGCAGAGAGATCTTGCTCGCAAGTAGTTTCAAATAGGAGAACCAATGAAGAGGTTTTTGTGTTCCCATCGTTCTGAATGTTGTTAGCAGGGACTTGGCTTGATTTTGATCATTTAGGACCAAGAGAAACACATGATATGTCTTCTGATAAAAAAATCAGAGATCATCATCCAAATTCACGTAACACCCTAGCAACAAATAGATCCATAAAGAAAAAGCCAAAATTATTCACTGAGGTCATGCATCTTAATTTCACAAGTGTTCTCTCATAGTAGTAAAAGAAGACCAAAACACAGTTGAATAATCTTTTTGGCACCCTGCTCCCCAAAGCGAGAAACAATAAATATAACAATAAATCAACAATTAAATGTACTGACTTGGGAAAAGAAAACACTTAGAGTAAATTGACATAGCAACAGGATTGAACACAATAAAGCAGGCAAAAAGAGAAAGAAGAAAGTGATTCAGGATAAATAAGACAACGAGAACTTTTGTGAATGGTCAACCAACCTGCCATGCAATGCGGTCAATATTGAGTGTAAGAAGAAGTGTCTTTGCCCCTAAATGAGCAGATGCAAGGGCAGCTTCACAGCCTGCATGCCCACCCCCAACAACTATCACATCGTATGTTTCATTTGATGTGTCACTATGATCATTCCACTCTGCATAATAGGTACACCCACAAAATATAATTCTTTAGAAACTTCTTAAAATTCCAGCAGGTAGATTGCTTCAGAGCAGCATATATATTGCAACCATGTTTACAGAATTTAAGTACTCCTTTCACCTATCCCAGTTCATGTTACAAACTTAGAACAAATAAGTGTGATACTATCAGAATTAGACCTTGTTATTGTATTCATCAGATTGAAAAGAAACTAGCATAGGATAGAAGAACAACTTGTCAATATCTATCTTGGTCCTGAGTTCTGACTACTTTCAAGTATAGCTCTTTACAAGGTACAAAAGCTAGGTTTAATCTTATAGAATATCAACTGCACCAAAAGATATCAACGAAAATCTGAACTTTTAAGCTTTCTTATATCCAATTACCTTGGAATATACAAATAATAAATCGAAGTTAGTTCAACTTAGTATTATGGAAAAAAGAACTCAATCGAATTTACAAATTCACAACTTCCACGTTTAAAACCAACCACCTAAAGCGGGCCAATGAAAGAAAAACAGTTCGATGAAATGTCAATGTGAGCACACCCCAAAAATAGTCATAGAAAAACATATACCTTGAGAGGTAGTGGCTGAAACGCAAGAAAGGCGACGCTGGGAGCTGAAGAAAGCACGGGAAAAGTGAAAGCAGAAGATGAGGCGAGATTGAAGAGGCTGATGGCGCTGTTTAGCAAAGACGCCAGGGGAAAAGCGCGAAGAGTGGAGAGGAAATTGCAAGACAAATCGAGTAAAATGAAGGCAGGGACTTGTAGCCATTTGAGGCTTAGCAAGGGTCGAAAATTCAGGGATTTCAGTTGAAGTAATACTTGCAACATTGCCCGGGCGCCATGGAAGATGCAAAGGTGAGAAGGATTGGCTGCTTGCAAATTGGTGGCTTATAGGCTATGGGATCAGCTTGAGTTTCGCCCTTGAGTTTGGGATATTAGGAAAAATATTGCACTTTGACCCCTAAATTCTCATCATTTTGGCAATCTGGCCTGCAGGGATTTCTGTTTGATTTTGAAATTTTGAAAATAAAACCAAAATGGTACGGTTAATTGGCTTAAAATCTTCAAACTCAACTTTCATTTTGTATTTAGTACCACTTAAAAGAACTCCCCAATTCCATTCTTCATTTTGAAATCACTCCCCACTACCTATCAAATTACTAAAATAATCTTCACTTGAACACAAAATTGCCAAAAAACAACCCATCATCTCTCTGCCACTTAAACGGATGAAATTGCATCTATGCTTCTTACACATTTCCTCCTTTAAAAAAAAAAAAAAAAAAAACAATCAGCATAGATCCCATATCCTTTACATTTCCCTCTAGTTTCTCTGTTTGACTGAAGCATATGTTCACTGTGGATTACCATTTGAAGCATTCTCATTTGGTGTTTGAGTTTTGAAAGCAATCTTTTCATCTTTCTCTCTTGTTCCATCAATTCTATTACATTTCGCTCATATCTATCAGATTATAGAAGGTATTTTTTTGTTAAAATGCTGGGTCTGTAATTATTTTTGTGATTTATTCGCAAATATACCTAAAACCTCTGTTTACATACGCATTTTAAATGAAAACGTACTTGAGTTCTTATTTTTTTTGTACGTAAAGATAGTGTTTCGTGTACTAATATGAATAGTATTTGGAAACCCTATTATTTTGTTTTTCAAATATGATTTAATGTAATTTGTACTTAAATTTTCTGTTTTAATTGTTATGAAACTTGTTTTGAGTTAAACAATACCTTAATTTTGTAATGATTAGTTGGTTTACAATATGATTAATACTGGGTATGTTGGCAACTCAATTTTTAGGGTTTGTATTCAAAATATGATTAGTTTGAAAGGTCAACAGCATGTTTAGTCGTTTCCTATTGTACATGACGAAAAACATAGCATTAATTTATTCAATACTGTATGCATGTATATCTAGTACAAAAGTACTCTATTTTAGTATTTTTGTTGACATTTTCAATATGAAAACCTTAAATGTAAATATATATATATATACATAGAGAGAGAGAGAGAGAGAGATTTTTGTTGTATTTATTTACATTATTTTTATATTTGCAGCAATGGAATCACAAATATACTGTCATTACTCCCCTATATATTTTTATATGGCAATAAAAAAGTTAGAACCCAAAATTGGGTTCCGACACAGACAGGCCCTTCAGGATACCCCATTCTATATCTTTTAACAATTGAATTATTATAATGTCAATAAAGCTCTAGTGATCATAAGATGATTCAGCATACGAACGACTTCATTTGTCTTCAATGAAGACATTGAAATTCATTTTTGAGGGCCAAGGCTTTCTTTAATGTTGGGGTTATCTCATTTGGGGCAACATGTGAATGTTAATTTAAATATGAAGTCAGATATTGTTGATCGCTTGATTTTCAAATAAAATTTGATTGTTAACCATGTACAAATATTTAAAAGGCTACAAGAATTGAAGATATTGCTAGGTTAAAGATATTTTTCATTTGAAATTGTATTTTGTTTCCAATAAGCGAGTATTGCACACCTCATTTTGTCATCCTTTACATTGATGATTTATCTTTTGTTGGGTTGTATGCTTAGGGAAAAGCTGCATACAATTTATAGTTCAATAATTGAGAAATCATTTGGGAGATGATACAGAGGATGTGCAGAGGAATAAATATTTTGATGGTTGTACGATTGGTCTTTTAGTGAGTGTTTTTTAAGCTTTAAATTATAAAATTGTTGTTCTTTACTATAAATAATTATAAGTTTTTACTTTATGAACAACAAGGATGGCTGCATAAGCACATTCCTTCTTTAGGGAAATCAAAATGCTTGCATACATGCCCGCGATTCTTTCATGGGACTGACAACAAGATCCCAAAGAATATGACTGGTGTAGAGAAAGTTTTTTAACAAATTAAAAGGGAAAAGGTAGAAGTTTATTGTAGATGCTTGGAATGATTCCTTATGAGTTTGACATTTGAAAAAAACGTGCAAATTCCTATTATAAAAAATTTGTGGCTATCTATCGCTTTTCTAAGGAGGAAAAACTTGTCTCTTCAACGCATGTAATTATTTAGATGTACATGATTACTACTTGAAGTTTACTTTGTTATTATAGTAATAATTTTGTGCTCTTTGTTTATGTTCCTTTAATGTCAAGCATGATGTTTTAAGTTTTGAAGCTTAGTTGAGGCAGAAAAATGAAAAAGTGGAATTGTTGAAGCATAGAATTACAATTTTGGAGAGGAAAGGATATGAAGGTGCTGAGGAGAAGATGGTTGAAGAGGAGAAGGAGAATGAAGATGAGAAAGATAAAGAAGAGGACAATGATGCTACTGGTGTTGGTGTTAGTGCTAGTGCTCAAGACACTTATAAGAAACCACACCTACAATTTATTATTGATGAGTTTGAGACTCCAGGTGTAGTAATGATGGTCATAATGATTATGATAGTAATGATGTTGGTGCTGCTGATGTTAATGTTGAGTGGGAAAAGAAGAGGAAAATGACATTCCACACAAAGAAAAAAGCACAAAGAAGTATGATCATACCTCTTCTATTGTTTGAGGTGTGAGAACAAAAGATGAATGGAGGAAAAAGAGAAAAGATAAAGATTTTATCACACCATCCCTTCCATACCATCAGAAAAAATCAAAGCCGGCACTCGTAGAGGCCGTGGCAAAGATAGAAAGGCCTCAAAGAAAAAGATTGCAGATGTGAGCCAAGGTACAACTAAAGACACTAATGATACTGAAAAAGTGGCTCAACATACCAAAAATAAGAAGACCGATACTAAAAAAGTGAGTTTAAATACTGTGGTGTCTAATATTTAGTACTTGATTTCTTTGTAAAAGTACCAAAACTGTGAACAAAAAGTACTATAAATTGATTTTTGAATGATGAAATTATTTAGAAAGAATACCGTTTCTTTTTTTTAATGAAAATTATATATATCTCATAAGATGCTATTATTATGTACTGAGACATTGGTGTTGAAGGTTTTAGAATTTGCTTAAGTGAATTTTGATTGACAAAAGATTATAGAGCGCGCAATGACATTCCTGATAGACAACAAAGTATTATTGATTATCTCGACCTAATTTGGAGTAATAATTTCTTATACTTATTTTCTCATTCATTAAAAATTTTAATGTTCTCTCAACAAATAATCTTAACTTGTTTTCTAGTGTCATTATTTGGGATGGATTTGACCACTTTATTAGAGGAGATGTTTTGTGTGATTTGTTATTTGGAATGAAGATGAGACATGATCTGATTGATTGCTACTTGAAGATACTCCATGCATCTTATGGACACAGAATGTGGCGTATGTCTACCAATGTTTAGATAAATAATTTGTAAAATGTTCAATGCACTACATGATAAAATGACCATCAATATCAATACAATTTGTAAAATGCAATATTGAACAAATTGGAGACGTTGAACAAGAAATATACAATAAAGCTACAGCAATATCTAATGTTTCTTGAAGAAATAAATGTTAATCCATGAAAGATGCTTGAGCAGCTCAATTTGGATGTCCTCACTAGATATTGGTTCATTATTTTTCCAATTGTGTATACGTTCCATTATTTCCTACCGGTTTTTTAAGCATCTACAAAGAAGTTTACACAAATGAACTCTATTTGATCCCCTATGTCAAAGGCAATAGCAAGAGTTTATGTAAGTTCCTTATCTTTCAAAAGTATTCATGTAAACAAGTTTCTTAAACTATAATAAATGATGTTATAATTACACTTTGCAGGGTAAGTTTATAATAGGATGCCTCAAGCATTCATTAGCGTATGATGTTGGAAAAGGTGACATCCAATATGGCTACTGCCGCCAACAAGTTGGCAATGTGTATTGTAGATTGTGGATTCTATTGTTGTCTTTACGTTGAATGTTATGCAAGGAACCAAAAAGAGTTTTGGGACTATGCAAACTTATGTTCCATTGATACATATAAGATATAGATGGCAGCTACAATTGTAAGCCATAAGGATGGCTTGTTGCATTACGTACAAGGTTTCAGTACTAGTCTCTAGTAATGTAGTATTTCTCTTTGTATTATCAATATACTCGACAAATATGAAGTATTATTTGTTTGATCATTGGTAAGAGTTGTAGTATAGATGAGAACAACAACGTGGTTTGATATAGCATTTTGGATGGTTATTATTGTAAATTTGGTCCTTCATTTATTTAGGAAATGTCACATGTTACATAGTACTGTATTCCCTCAAATGAGTAATATATACAATGAAAAATTAGCATAAAAGTAAGAAATATATGGCACAAAGGACATATAGAACAATCAGAATTAATTAAAAAATAAAATAAAATGTTAAGTATAGAAACCTTGACCACAAGTACACAACATAGTCAAAGTGAGTACATAAACCCTATGTCGAAGTACATAAGTGCAAAAATTGGGTACTTTTTTCTAGATTTTTAGTATGATTTTGAGGGCATAAGGGATCGTGTTCCATTCGGTCTAATTTGGCCATTGCATGTTCATGAGAACACGAAGTATTACAGCTAATACTCATTAGTGACAATAAGTTCAATAGTGTAGGGAAATGTGTTAGAGTGATTCATTTGCCTCATGCATCAAAGCTTTATACTAGTATGAATCACACCACAAATGGTGGGATATAGGTCTTTATGTTCCCAACCACTCCAACACGTACTATCACAATCATTTATTCAACAAATTATGCATTTGATGTTATAAGGTCACTAATGTGTTGTTCCACGTGTTGCATTGAGGTTAAAATCAACCTTTGGAACAACAAGTACAAAACCCCTGATCACAAGTACACAACATAGTCAAAGTGAGTATATAAACCTTGTTTCAAAGTACATAAGTGCCGAAAATGAGTACTCTTCTCTAAATTTTCAGTATAATTCTTAGGGTATAAGAGATCATGTCCCATTGGGCCTAATTTGGCCATTACATGATCCTAAGAGCATGAAGTATTACACCCAGGATTTATATAGTGATGATAGGTTTGGTGGTGGGCATTGTTAAAGTGATTCATTTTCCTCGTGCAACAATGCTTTATACTAGCACAAATGACACCACAAACAGTGAGATATAGGTCTTTGTGTTCCAAACCATTCCAACATGTACTATCATGACTATTTGTTCAACATATCATATAGTTGATGTTATAGGGTCACTAATGCGGTGTTCCATGCATTGAATTAAGGTTAAAATTGACCTTTAGAACAATAAGTACAAACCTCTAACTACATGTACACAATATAGTAAAAGTGAGTACATAAATCTTGTCTCGAAGTACATAATTGCCAAAATTAGGTACTTTTTTTTCTAGATTTTCAATATGATTCTGAGGGTATAAAGGAACATGTTCCATTTGGCCGAATCTAGTCATTGCATGATCATAAGAGTGAGAAACATTATACCCAAAACTCATTTAGTGATGATGGGTTCAGTAGTGTAGGAAAGGGGTGTCAAAGTGATTTATTTGCCTCATGTGCCAATGCTTTATACTAGTATAAATTACACTACAAGTGATAAAGTGTGGGTCTGTGTTCCCAATCATTCCAAAACTTACTATCATTTATGGGTTGCTCCACACTTTGAATTGATGTTAAACTTCTTTTTTGGAAAAGTAAGCAGACTGATTATAAGTACATAACTATTGTCATTTCAGCACATAAAAGCATTTCTGGAGTACACAAATGCCTAAACTGGGTACTTTTTTTGGATATCAAGTATCATTGTTGACATAAAATGGAATTTTTGTTTGCAATTAAAGTATCTGATAGATTTGTTATAGTATCTAAAAATCATGATATATTACATTACATGTAGTACCGAACATTCCAACATGTTCTTTCAATTATGGGTTTCTCCACACATTAAATTGAGGTTAAACTCATTCTTTAGATAAGCTAGTATAGAACCCCTGATTATAAGTACATAACCATAACTATTTAAGTACATAAATGTAGTTCTAAAGTGCACAAATGCCTAAACTGGGTACTTTTTTTCGAATATCAAGTATAATTGTTAACAAAAAATGGTATTTTTATTTGCATTTAAGGTATTCGATAGATTTAGTATAATATCTAAAAATCGTGATATATTACACTACATGCAATACCAAATATTCCAACATGTACTATCACTCATAGGTTGCTCCACACATTGAATTGAGATTAAACTCATTCTTTGGAGAAGCAAGTGCAATACCCTAATTATAAGTACATACCCATTGTTGTTTCAGTATAAAAATGCCTAAATTAGGTACCTTTTTTTGGAGGTAGAATCAGTCGGGGGGCATAAAAGATGGTGGTTTACCCTGCGACAAATGTTAGCAGTTCGAATTTGCTTATCTCCAACTCATGAATTTAGTCGATACAAAGCTATATGATAGCACCCAATTTTTTTGATTTAGTGGTTCTAACAGATTTGGTATAGTACCTAAAAATCGTGATATATTATATTATATGCAATATTGAACATTCCAATATGTACTATCACTTATAGGTTGCTCCACACATTGAATATAGATTAAACTTGTTCTTTGAAAAAGCAAGTACAAAACCCTTGATTATAAGTGCATAACCATTGCTATTTTAGTATATAAATGTAGTTTTGAAGTGCACAAATGCCTAAATTGGGTACTTTTTTGGACATCTAGTACCATTGTTAACATAAAAAATGCGATATATTATACTATATACAATACCGAACATTCCAACAAAAAGTCAACTAATATTATTACTTAATAGTCCAAATAGTTTAGATCTAACATGTTCTTCAAAAAGCAAAAATTAGCAACTGTCATTTGTCTCTTAGCACCGTACAATCTTTCTTATATTAATTGTATCCCCTTCATGCATCATTTTCCTACAAATTGATAATAAATAAAAAAAATATTAGTTATATGGTAATGACAAGAAGGTATAGCAAGCATACATATGCAACATAACGGTAAGCAAATACATCAGCATGGTCAAGCTAATTTAGCTAGTCATTGCTTATTTGCATGTCCAATGATTATGCCCAGTTCTACCACACTGTCTACACCTAATTGCTCGAATATCAATTTGAGATAGGAATCTCTGTGTCCTTCTACGACCTGGCTTAAGTTTCACATTAGGTGCATAAAATGGTTGGTTTATTCTTTGCTTCAAATGTGCTCACGTCAAAAGTAGGTATAGAGTTAAGTACAAGTTTGTAGGCTTGTTGATACATTACAACCCGATAATACACTGATAGTAACTTAGACTCAATACATGTACATGCATGCTTGCAAGGCATTCTATCAACTTGCCATGCATGACATGAACAAATCTAGCTCTGCAAATTCACATATAAATTTGTCATGAAGATTGACCTGAAAGTTCCAACCACTAGATTTCTCCACTTTTAGTGTATGAAAGGCTATATAATTTATTGCTAGCTTCTTTTCCTACTTCGAACATAATACTCTAATAAGTTTATTAGATTCTTTTCATTGATCATGCATCATAACCTTGATTTGTTTGCGTATGTGATGGACCATAGCTGTAATGGGTATAAATCATACTAGTTTAACCTAATTATTCCAACATTTCGCCTAATTGTTGTTTATTACTCCCTTATATCACTAGTAAATAAAGAATTTGCCCAACATTAAGGCTCTAATTACATGATGAAGTCTCTAGCAAAATGCATGGACTCCACTATGTTGTTTATATGCCGAGTATATTCTTGCCATATTAGAGCATATACAATTTTCATGAAATAAATGCCCAATGATTTTCATTGTGGAAGGAGTTTTTTCTCATTCCTTGAAATTGAAATTATATGATCATTAAATTTCTTGAATTATTACTTGAACATTAATTTAGATTAGAACATAGTTTTCAATAAAATACAAAAAAATATCACTTACTTTTTGAAGTTGTCCACCAAGTTTCTCAAATAGTATGCAAGATAGCTAATAGGAAATAGCATGGGGGATGGCTTTAAGAGGCCTAGCATGTCGGTTAGAGAAAAAGGTGAATCTTCAAAACCCTATGCTACAGTAAGAATATAAAATGCTCATCAAGTTCAAGCAGAACCACTCCTAATTATTATTATTTCAACATAAACAACTGCATATGCTAATGTGAATAGATCATCATCGTGATTCTTGGTGATAGCACTAAGTAAGCATGCTTTATACTTATTCTTAATGTGAGTGCCATCCAAGAAAATAAGTGGTTTGCATCCATTGAGAGAGTCGACCAGACAAGCTATGAAATAAATAAATAATCGCTGAAATTTTAGAGTCACCGGGTCAATCTAATAATATGTAGCACTTTAGGATTTGTTTCCTTCACAATCCTACAATACCATCTCAACTTATCAAAGAATTCCTTGTTTGCACCATGAATTTCATGCATAGCTATTCCCATACGTAACCATGCTCTATGATATAGAATTTATAAGCCAAATTCTTTATGAATATCTTTCATCAGGTTGATAGGTAGTAACAGGGCTCTCCTTTCAAATTTTCTTTCATTACATTAGCAACTCAAGCAAAATAAGCTTTAGGATGTCCCCTCATCCAAAGACTGCCCTCACTAGATGTATGTTCTAGGTTGCATTTTCGAATACTAAAGAATTGGTTAACTTCATACCTTGAGGCATATATTCTACATTTGCAATTTTATCACTGCAAATTACTATAATCTTTTTGGAATCAATTTTCTTATATATAAAGGACCTTTTTGTAGCAACAACATAGTTTTTAAGTTTAATTCTAAACTCTTTAGCATCCTAAAATGTTTGGCCCTCTCCATGGATGCAACAACTCCAAGCATTAATTGAATTCCTTTATAATGCTAAATCAAATTGTGACTCACTTGTGCAAGGAATGTTCTCCTCTATTTTATTCCTAAATAGATCACTACAAAAAAAAATTGATTTTAGCAACCAAATACTTAAGGACGATAATGAAATGGTTGCCAAATATGCAAATTTAGCTACCAAAGGTTATTTGGTTGCCAAACTTAAGTTACATAAATCCTTTTGCAACCAACCAATATTTGGTAGCTGTAAATAATCGCTATAATTCAACTAGCCTTAATCGGTGGTATAGCAACCAAGGTCGAAGTTCTTAGTGAGATTTTTCGTGGTTGCTATATGTGAACATTTATTGTGACCAATTTGATAACAAAATATTAATGGTTACTGTAAGTTTTTTAAGTTGATCATTGGCAACCAATAAATTTGGTTGCTAAAATATACTTAGAGCAATTATATGGTTACCAAAAAAGTACTAAAATTTATTAGAAAAATATCTAAAACAACCCTTTAAATTGAGTTTGAAGAGCTAAATTAAGTTAAATTTTGATTAAAATGTTAATTCAAATATGCATAAAAAATAAAATAAAAATGACAGTATTAATTGATTGAATAATGCTTTAGTTTAAATTTGACTTTTTTTTATTTAAAAACTCTTTTTAATTAAAAGAAAATGAAAAGTCAATAAAATTTTATTATTTAATTTTTTGTTAATATTCAATTCATCTTTATTTAATTGAATTCAATAGACTTTAAGTTTTTCATATGAATATCACATTTTACTTGCAATATACAAGATTAGATGCACCAGCAATAGAAATTTGGAATGCCTGCGCTAACGCTAATGGTGATCCCTAGTTCCAATATGAATATCAAAGTCAAGTTTTTCACAATTGCACATGCTATTCACCAAGACAATTGCTATCTAAAAGAAATGCTGAAGGAATTTAATTTACATTGCAAATTTAAGTACAACTACACACAATTCTTAATACAAGTGGTTTTTTTTCTTACGTGTACATGTCAAGTCCGCAAATCATAATAATGGAAACTGGACATTGAATACATTAAGTTCGTAAAACTGGAATAGAATAAGAACATATATTTGCTGTCACTACAAGCATTGCACTTTAAAGCCTATAAGTTTAACTAAAAGTCAACCCGCTCATCATTAGTGATCCTCTCTCAAATGAGCTTCAGACTCATCCATACCAAGGTGAGCTAGTGTTTGCTAAAGACAAGTATCATTAACCAATAGAAACTTCATTTACAATAACATACTGTATTCAGTTCATCTACTCATCCCATAAGCTCAATCCCAATAAATGGCAACAAACTGCATCATATTTATTCCAACAAATTCATTTGAGGCTCATCCTCCATATGTTGTGTCATCAAACCAATTCCAAGAAGAATCATCACACTTCGTATATGCTATTTAGCTCACCCCATAAAGACTGCAATCATGGTCCATTTCAAGTTTAAGTTCAGCATTTCCCCACTACAGATGTACAGTAACCAAATTCAGCATCCAGTACTCAACACTGAATCATGTCGGCAACTTTGCTCATTTGCTATTCAACTCGCTACCAGGCATAATTCAGTCCTTAAATGTCAGCAATATTACTCATTTTAAAACATCTCAACAATTATCTCAAAGGATTCACATGTAACAGATTTCAGTAAATAACTCCCTTAGTTTTCAATATTCATTTTCTCATTTAAGAAAGTGTGGGTTAATCAAGCCAGCAATCTCAAGGAGTTTGATGCCATCCCTTCCTATAAAAGTTTTCTTTAGCCTCTCTTCAAATGATGAGCTTCTTGCCTTCGGGATCCTAAATTGAAGAGAAACACAAATTCAGTTGCGCATATATATGAATATACTGAGTTTTTCATCTCATATTTAATGAAATGCAGCTAAATTTCTTAAATGAAATGTCTAAATATATTGAAGTGAAGACTGACAATGGATTCAAAACTAAATACCCAAAAGTAGTTTGGAATCAAGAAGGTGGTTTTCCTATCTGTACGAAACCCATGTTTACCAAAACTTTTGGGGCAAACCTCCAACCAAAGATATTGTCAATTGTGAAATATGGTTTACAGAATTAAGCATTCCAACCATATAAGTGCACAACATGTTTATAAAACTTCAAATAAATGGCAATAAAATATTAGAGAACTTCAAGAACATAGCACCAACGAGACAAAATTCAAGATTAATACCTCAAAATATTGGAAAACAAACTGCCAGACCAAAATGAAGGAAGGAAGAAATCTGTCTAGAGATAAGTATAAGATATTAAAAAATATGGGAGGTTAACTAAAGATAAGCATGAAATGCAAAATCTGAGTAGAGATGAGTATCAGATACCAAACTAAAAAAGAAAATCTGACTAGAAATTTGTGCTTTTAAATAGCAAAAGGCTGCTTGGAGATTTACACAAATTACCTATGGCTCTGGTTATTGAAATAGAACAGTCTGTCAACTTTATTTTTTGCATAAACACTATAAGACCAGAATCATCTCCTGCTTCATCACACACAAACATATCTCGATTTGCCTTTATCCAGGTTCATCATGCAAATGAAGCACTGAGAAACAGATAGCTCAGAAGTATGCAAGTACTTAAGAAGCATATCAATAATCACTATTAGCAAGAATATAATTGCCTGAGAGATTTGTTTCTGTCCTCTGTGCCTGGCTCTTTGAACACTTCCTCCACCCGTAAGTTCTTTCAGGATTTCGTATCAATGAATTAGGTTACGATTCTTGATTTTTTATTGTGCTTTTGGGCATTATACATATCATCGACCTCAATTTAGCAAACAAATAGCTCCAAATAAATGTAATGGAATTATGCCAACAAAAATAAGCAAGATAGGTTGACTGAATGCAAACAAAATATGACAGCTATTAGTTATCATATCAGATGAGGAGACCTGCTCTAGATTCTTATATTCTTGAACATGGAGTAATCATGGCAATCACACTGAAATTCCTTTAGTGAAGAAAAGATAAACAAGATGAGGAATGCTATTGGTTTAATCAAAACTACAAACTAAAAAATCCAGTTTTCGCCTTGGCATGGATGAAACTCCTTCTAAACTTGAGTTTGTAAATGTGGAAATGTGGAGTGCTACATGCACAAGGACATAGAAATATGCAAAAGTGGTAAAATGGAAAGGAGAATGAGGGCAAAGATGAAAGGAAAGAGCAAGATAAGATGAGATAAAATCATATGAAAAGGAAAAGCAAGATAAGAAGAAATGGCTTCATGAACTGGATTCCAAAATACAGTCAAACATATCATATTATCAATTACTAGAGTAATAAATAATGAAGCTGATGATCTTACTTCCGTGTTCACTACAAAAGGGCATATACAGAAGAGAACCAGTATAACAATTTATTAACAAACTAACAAACATTTTAATTAGATTGTTCTTGATGTTCTTATAATCTTGCAACACACTAAAGCTTTATCCAATGTATCCTTAACTCAATGATGCCGTATCAATAGAAAGAAACCCCTTCGTTAAAAAGGAACTTCCTTTTCTATGAGTGGGAGGTTTAAGAGAGGAGCTAGTTTCAGAGTTTAAAAAACATCAATTAGATATGTGGAATGATATAGCAATCAACTACATAACAAAGAAATGATTGTTTTAGAAACAATGAAGCATTACTCAACAAATAACAAAAAAAACTATATAATGAACTCTAAGATAATTAAGCCACTAAGACCTCATACCTCTCTACGAACATTGAGTTGCTCTTGTAGGAGTTGTTGGCCATTAAGATAAAAAGATGCAAAAAGCAAACATCCACACGTTGACTTTGGTAAATTAACATGAAAATACAAGAGATATCAACAGCTATCAAAATTGGCAACCAAAAATGATCTACTTAGCAAACAAAATATGTACATTAACTAACAAACATAAACTGATCTAACAGGTGTATATCGGTGTAAAAAGAGAAATGGAAAAAGGACAAAGAGCAATGCACCAACATGAAAAAACCAACCTAGAGGAGGAGCCTTATGAAGAAAAGCCAAAGGAAAAAGGTAGAAAAATGGACGCCAATTAGTACTCAATAAATCAAGAGAAGAATCTCAATATTTTGTTAAGGCTGGATATCTTTAGTTCCACACTCCATTCCAAGTCCCAACCTATGTGAAGTGGCATTCAGATACAGTATTTTTCGTACCCTTTTGACCTTCAAAGTTGTTCCCATTTTTCAAAAGAGCTTCAAAAGTGTGAAATGGATAAACGGACTGGCTTACCAGTGTCAGGTACCCATAGATTCTCTGGCTTATCGATTGGATTTCCCGCCAGTTCCAGAGTTCCCAATATTGATCGACTGCTGATGCTATAATAAATTCAGGTTTCTAATTGGTTCATCAATGCTGGAGTCTGGCTTTGGAAGTCAACGGTAGAGGAGATGCACATGGAATAGAGAACACCAGGGGGACAGTGTAGGAGAGGAATTGTCGACAGGGAGCTTCGCAACGAAAGCAGGGGAAGAAAGCCGTGCACTGGGACAAGCAATCTGCAAACCAATTTGATGCTTTGATGTCTCCTAAAATTGCACTCCAAAGTCGTTTACACCACTTTCTCATTGATTTTGGCGGAAAACTAAAACAAATTGCCGCCTTTAATTAGTTATTGGGTTTCTTCCCTCCAGCGGACAATTTTATTCTTATACCAATTTCTGCTTTAATTTTGGACAAAAGCCAAAAAAATTACAGTTAAAAGTCTAGCTCATTTTTTAGAGAAACAATATGATAATACTTAAAAAATAGTTTAAGTTTCAAGTTTAGATTCTTTTGACTAAATTACAATTGCTTAATTGAATAAATGTAATGAATTGAGCTTTAATCTATCTTTTATTAAATTTTTACAATAATACTTTAATTATTTTTTTGTTTTACACATAAAATAAAATAATAAAATAAAAACAAATTTTAATAATGATGAAACTAGAGAATGAAAATAAAATTACGTCGAATCTGGCCTTAAATCTCAAATTGTAATTACCTTCTTTCCTTTCCAATAAATCAATAAAAGAGTCAGCATAGTACCTTCATCACTAATCCCCCCAATACGTATCTTTTAATGGTCTTTCTTCTTCAATCCCCTTATTCTTTATTACTAATCTTAAACCCTAGCTTCTCACTCAAAAGTTCGATTCGAATCTCAATATTGTTAATTTCCGTCAAGTAGAGGAGTTTATGGCGTGAGGATTTGGCACGCACATGAGGAAACAATGGCTAGTTGTTAAGAATTTGCAGAAAGAAAAGGTAATCTAGCATCCCTTTTCTATGCGGCCAAGTTTTGTTAAAGCTATGGTTGCAACAATTTTTGTTATCCCTTTGTGATGTTTTCGAATTTGTGATTTCCCTTCGATTTTGGTTAATATTTTATCCCATTTTTATTGATTTTTTCAATTTTCTATAAACTAATTATTGAATGATAATTCTGTAAATGTCTTGCCCACTAAAACTTGTCTAGAACTATGGGCAAATTTCTGATGTCTTTGTTATAATGTAGTAATGGTCTTGGTCCTACAATTTTTTAAACTCAATTTGATATAGTAAGACATTATAAGTTAATCTAAGATTGTCTATATTGGAAAATCTATTGGTTGGACTGTTTATTTTCATCCTTATTACTTTTTGCTTTCACTGCTTCGGCTTTGAATCTTCGTACATATATGGCTATAGCAATACTTAGAGCTCTTATAAGCTGTACTATTGCAATTTCTTGTATCATTTCTGCCTAACATGTAAACTAATTGTGTTCATTTTCATAATTAACATAATTGGTTGTATCTTGAGTGCGAAAGATGGTGTCAAGTAACTTAAAATCCTTATGGAAGTTTTGGAGATGTCCTAGGATCCATTTCTAGTGGCTTTGGTAGAGGAGCTTTGACTTCTGCTATTATTGTTATTATTTTTCAAATGAATCTTTTTACTTAGTTTAGGCCATCACATATTCCATTTCTTGATGAACTAGTACTTGTAGCTACAAACTTTTATTATTCATCATATAATGTTATTTGGTTTGTAAGTCCCTAATGTGACATTTGATAAAATTAGAAAGACACAGAGAAGATAAGCAAGGCCCTCACATAATGCTGACATGCACAAACTGAGAAATGGTTTCGAGAAATTTAGTTTCCATTTTACAATAAGTAAAATAGTAATCTGAAGAACAATCCACAATTGAACTGTTCAGAAGTTTTACAAGTAGAGCTCTACCAAAAAGCATTTTTGTTATTTGTCTAAATGATCTAAACTCCTACAAGTTGGCTTAATATTTTCCTCTAATTATTTAACTATGTTCTAGAGTTTTATTTTGGAATAAAAATAGTTCCATTTTGCAAATCCTTGAAGAAAAGTTGTCTACATTGCTATAATATGAAATAGGATATATCCAGGTCAAGTAGTTTCTGGCCTTGGTGCATTATATGCTGACAACAAGAGCATTACTTAGTCAATTAAGCACTTAAAATTCTAATCAGGTATTGACATTTTGACTAAATGTTCTAGAATATCCTTTCTTGCTAAATAATCACTTACTAGCTAATCCCTCATTGCATTATAATGAATGGTCTAAGTTTGAAATTGTTTTCTAAGTAGTACTTATGTTTTCCTTTTGCATGTTCCTGAGATGAGAGCAGAATATTATCCCCACAATATATATATATATATATATATATATATATTGTTACACAAAACAAGATACCAACAAATTATTACAATATAGTATCTAGGGTAATTCTATAGGAGGTAACCTCATTGAGTACTTATTCTATATTGTTGTAGGGGCTACCTTATAATTTTTAAAACTGTAGGATGTGCTAACAAACAAAAATGGAATGAAAGAGGTATGTTGTTCTTATATTATCTTCTTTTATTAGTTTTTCTTATATGAGGTTCAAAGGTTATAATTTTTCCTTTATTTGAGGTTCAATATTCAGAGTTATTGAAATTTATTTTTCCTTTTGTGCTTTGACTAATATTCTTTTAGAGTTTCCCATCAGCAAAAGTAGCTTTTCCACTCTGTCCCTAATATTAGGGCTGAATTCACATGCCTCACTACTTTGGCTAGTTTAATTTTTCAGTATGTAACTTACCTGTTATGAAAAAGTTTTTAAAATAATAGTGGCCATTGTCAATATCTATTAGGGATTAATTGCTCCATATGGTGGACAAAGCATTTTGAAACTAAGTTTTTTATCAACATAATAATCACACTTAGAATTTTAGAAGAAAGATAAAATGGCTTATTATGGCTCCACTTGAAGTACAATGCTTGTGAAAAGCTGTACATTTTGTGCAGATTATGTTTGTTGATAGAGTTCCTTATCACAAGACCTTCACTTCAGGTGCAATCATTGCAATTGACACCTCTTGGTATATATGATTTTTATATCTTTTCTTTTTCATTTTCAAATAATTTAATTTTCCTTGAGTGTCTAAAAAATGTGGTTTTTTTTGAAGAATAGTAAAAATTAGGAAAAATGAAAGACATTCTTCTTTGTAAGCTCAAACATGTTAGTATGGGATTTTCATGGGGAAGATCTTTCTTTTTTATTTTTTATTCTCTCTTTCTCTTTTTTGATTACAGATGAGCAACCACTTTGCTATGGCTAGGAAACTAAACTACAAGCCTACACTTTGAGCAACTCTCAGGGAAACTAGTAGCTTTACTTCTAAGAACTTTCAATCACGTGAGTCTCAAGCATGATTTCAAACATATCATTTCTTAACATTAAAAATGCTGCTCATGAATATCCAAATTGTAATGCAGAATGCATAGAAGAATACCAAAATCAAAATATACCTAAGTTCAAAACCATTAGAAAAGGAACACATCTTTTTCTTTTTGTTTATAATATTCAAATATTAGACGTCCTAAAACTTAATCTCATTTCAGCAGCCTTTAATAGTAAAATTACTTAACTTCAAATGTAAATGGCAACATGTTAATCTGAATTGGAAATGGATCCAAATAGTAGCAACAATGTTGACTTTAATTAGTGACTATCTATATAATAACTTATTTTTATGACTTAAAAAGAGATGGCTCTACATATTATTGATTCCTATCAAAATTAGGGTCTCCATATATGTTTGAAGAAATTGGTTTGCTAATATTTTGTAGCCTTTCATAGTGTGAATAAATAAGCTTTCTCAAGTTGTCTGGATTAGTCATAGTCATTTCCAATCATTTTAGCTAGTTAGGGAAGATGAAAACATAATGATTTGAAACCTTTTTGAGGTCAAATTCCTAAAACCTTTTAATTTCTGTGAAAAAGCATCACCATTGGAGTAGTTGTCATTATTTTCCAAATTTAGTAGACAATAACTCTTGTGTAATTGTTTAGTTCATCTTTTAGTAATCATGATCCATTATTCCTTAGCTATATTTCAACACATCAAGTACAAAGAATAGTTACGATAATGCTTATGTATCTTAGCATTTCCAAGGCATAAGAAGGAAAAGCTAAAGGAGATGCCATTTGCAATAGAGTTGCTGAGTAGTGTTGAGGTAATCTCACAACTTTTCCTTAACGTAAGTCTAAATCTTGAGTTGCTGGTGTCATAAAATTTTCTTGACACAAAATGAGAAAAGGTGAGGATGTGAGCAATTGTCCATTTTTGGAGCTTAAACTGATATAAAATGCAATAATAATAAGGTAAATGATATCTAACAAGATAAAAACTATGCCAAATCCACACACACACACACATATAATAAAAGGGTAGTCTTAAAATGAAGCTCAGTCTACAATGTTCAAAAAATGTTACACTTAGTAAGGCAATTTTTCTACTTTTAGACACATAGCTAGATTAACTTTGAATTTGGTTATTTTTGATATTCTGCCTTGAACTTATTAGGTTGGATATTGTCCAACCTATTTTGATTGAATCATGTATGCATTTTTTGATTAATTTAAGGTGGCACTATCTTAGTTTGATTTTTTATATATAAAATTCCATTTTGATAGTTTTATCATTTCTACCTTTTTCTTTTCTTTATCCGATTAAAACTGAATATTTCTGCATGATCTCTTGCATACCGGCTAATTCTAATATGAATATTCGTGGAAAATGGTCAATTCTAGTTAGTTATTAACAAGCATGGAAAATGTAATGCCTTTTAAAGCTTAATCTTGGATTGTTTAAAAAATATTTCTATTGCAAGTAGCTAAGATGGCTATTGAATATATTCACAATATTTAAGCTATTTTGAACTATTTCAGGTTCAAAGATATATCCAAAAGTTATGCGAAGAAAAGTAGAAGGAAATTTGAAGAATATTTGATATAGTTTTCTTTCTAATAGTTTGTAATAACTATTTGATTGTTATTTTATAAACATTACCAATTGATTCAAATTATTTTTGTAGTTATTATTTGGTTACTAGTTTGTCACATTAGCAATTAATTTTAATTTTTCTCCACAAGCATTATTTGGTTTATATTGTGTGTATATTAGCAACAAGCTTAATATGTTTTTCCGACCATTATTAGCTAGTAATACATACATGCTAGCAACTAGTTCAATCTATTTTTGCTATTGCTATTTGGTTGTTAATGTGCACATTTTAGCAAATAATTAAACTTATTTTTGCTAGAATGATTTGCTTTCTAATAATATATACATTTTAGCAACCAATAGCTATATTTTTGGTCACTAAATCATAAAAAATGCAATATATCTAGCGATAATATGAAATTTATTGCAATTAATTAGTTGCTAAAAAGATATTCTTTAAATAATACCACTATTGCGACTTGTTTGCTAAAGAATTGTTTTTTACCAACCAAAATGATGCGGTTACTGTATGCATAACTATAGCAACCATGTAATGTTATAGCAACCACAAATTATTACATTAACAAGCAAAAATATTTTCACTGATTATTTCATCTTTAGTGACTATTATTGAATGGTTGCTAAACATGCATCTTCAGCGTCTAAGGCAGTAACTTGTCACTGGGTACTTTTAGTAGCTACCCTATTGTGACCACCTAAGATCAACATTATTTTAGTTACTAAAGATTATAGTGACCATTTTCTTACTTTTAGCAACCATAGATAATGATTGCTAAAATCAATTTTTCTTGTAGTGGATATTCATTGCAAAGAAATAACATAGTGACCTACATAATAATTGTCAATAAAGGGTTACAAAATCAGTACATAAGCACTCAACTATGCAATTTTAGTATTTAACAACAAAATAACTAAGTACTTAAGTAAACAATATCAATATTTCGCATAGAAGAACTAAATACGTAACTAAACAATTTAAGTACTTAAATGGAGGGGATAAATACTGAAATGATTGGGGAGATAAGAACTAAGTAGTAAACAAAAAACAAATTTAGTATTTGACATAGAAGACCTAAGTATTGAAATGAACAAATAAAGTGTTTTACATAAAAGAACGAGCATCGGATAATCATAGATTTTAATACTTAGCATAGATGAGCGAAGTATCGAAATGAACAAATTTAGTATTTAATATAAAGGCCTAAGTACTAAAACACACATATCCAGTATTCAACATAGACGAGCACGAGTACTGAAATGAACAAATTCAGTACTTAACATACAAGACCTTAGTACTGAAATATATAAGAAAAATTATTCTGTAAGACAACTACATATAACTAATAATGTAAAGATGTACAAATTTGGACAATGGAAGTACGCTCAACAATAAATACAGTACAAAATTGAAGATATAAAGTATTTACCTACTTGTATAGCTACTTTGCCTTCCCCGTCCACTAGTTTCACTTTTTTGGATATCGATCATATCAACTAAGGTCATCTTTAAACATAAGTGTCGGTGAATCATGGTGGACACGTGCTTGTCGACATTCAAAGTCACATACATTTGTTGATGGAGAGTAATGTATTGTACTATGTGGAAATTGGAATTGAGGGCAAATTTCATGTCATTTTTTCTCCAATTGGTAGTACAATCCCACTAGAGTCATGTTCTCAAAAATGGGCATGATATAAAGTTTCCCATTGTACACACAATTCCCTAACAATTGAATTTGAAGTTTTTCCCTACTACTCAACATTTTCAAGCTAAAAAAATTAAAATAACTATTGCTCACCAAAGATTACAATGCTGCTTTACTGGGTGACAATGGAGATAAAACATGCTTGTTTCTTGCTAAAAAAGGAAGAAGAGAGAAGCATTGTGTTCCACCACGAGAGTTAAACAAAAAACAAACAAGAGAGAGTAAGAGAGAGAGACAAGCTACTTGGGACATCAAGGTTTAGGAATAAAGGAAAAAAAAATATTAAAGTGAGGCCATTTCTATTTTTTAAGTAACTCAGGAATGAAGGCAAAACTGAAACTTTACATAGGGAGTTAAAAATAAGAAATGATTGGGTGGGGATTGAATCTCAATTTGAATGTTGAATTAGGTATTTATAATTAAGTTGCCCAAAATGGTAAGGTATAGGAAAACAAAACGTAAAGAAGAAATCACTATCTTGTTTGTTTGCTTAGGAAAAATAGATAAATAATAGTGATGTGAGAATGAAAATATGAAAAAAGAATAAAATACTCTTTGTAACATGATCTAATTCTCAAGCCCATAGATGTTAATCGAAGCCTAAGCACCCCACAAAAATATATAATTGTGTTAACCATTAGTCACTTTCATCAAATTATCAACAAAGAGGTTCATGATGCCATCCTTAAGTAGCAAAAGGTAGAAACAACCACTCCTAGCCTCAACTACCACCCGAGGTCCTCACGACACTTTGCTGAAGAGGAAATGGCTGACTTAGTTCACTACCCTAATGCACGACTAGGTAAAAAGAGCAAGATATCAACCGAAGTTATCGCCCTATTGAAAGAGATGAATGGGAAGAAGTATTAAACTAAGTCAAGCAACTAAGTAAGTAGTTTAAGGACCTTTCCTATTGCCAAGCAGACCATTTTTCCCTTGGAGTAGCTGCCATGCACAAAAGGAAAAATGTTCACAAGCTTCCTTTCATACAAGAAATTTTGGGTAGGAGACTCACACTTAATGCTAAGGTGCTAATAAGACTGCCTTACTATGATGGATCTTTAGACTCCAACGAGCATATTTATAGTTTGAGCATATCATGCAGCTTATAAATGCTAGTATAGTTTGAGCATATAAATGCTAAGTTGCTTATCACCACATTCCAATCACTTTGGATTAGTTTGTAAACT
The DNA here is from genome assembly GCA_014898725.1 of Jacaranda copaia. Classification (NCBI taxonomy): domain Eukaryota; kingdom Viridiplantae; phylum Streptophyta; class Magnoliopsida; order Lamiales; family Bignoniaceae; genus Jacaranda; species Jacaranda copaia. The sequence goes on from JACGDI010005618.1 coordinate 1,226,236, forward strand.
TGAGGCCAAAGTCGATTTTTTGTTATGACCAATTATATGACAAGTTCTTAAATCAGTTTACTTGCAAAAAGAAGAGCAAAACTATCATATACACACTTATTTTCACTCTGTCAAAAAATATAATAGAGTTATTGAGGGATATTTTTTAATTATTTAAAAAAGTGAAGTGTTAAAGATTGGCAATGCTTATTTTGATTTTCTTATTGATGTGTTATTTCTAGAGTTAAGGTATAAAACTTGTGTTAATATTTTGGTAAGGGAGCACCCTTGGTATAGGATATACCTCTTTGACCTGGAAGTCAAAATATATAGCTCAAGAAGAGATAAAATAATGAAGTTTGGTACTTCCATCTAAGAGAAAAAATGAGGGGAGGAGCAAATGGTGACAAAGAAGATTAACTTTATTGCAATAGCAATTAATCACCCATCAAAAGGTTCACCATTACATTCCCCTCAACATATTTAGAAAAGAAGTTTTAATGGTCATATAAAATGAAGACATTTGAAAAGATTGAGAAAAATCATGGAGAGGCTTGATTTAGGATACTTAAAAAATTATTGTGCCTTCCACTTCCAGAAAGAGCACGATATTTAAGATTGTTTTCAATTGCATGATAAGATTGAGCATCTTATTCAACAAAGCCATCCCAAAAGGTGTATAGCAGAGGACTCTAAGGATGATTGTAGACCTCTGAAAGAAAAGCAATCAAGGAGTCTAAGAAAAGACTCGAATAGAGATCAGAAGGCTAAAAAGAGCCTCACCTTTAAGGTGTAATCAATACTATAGTGAGGGATTAGTAGACAGAGACTACAAATGATTAAGGAGACAACTTGAGTGAAAACTTAGCAATGAAAAATGGAAAGAAGGGAAGAAAACCATGCTTTATATCTCTACCAGTCTGATCTAATGTTTTTCACCTACCAAGACTTGGATCATCTATCTTTTCCTCATCTCCACAAATAGCCAGACTACCCTAATGATTAGGTTAAACTTAAAAATTAACAATCGTGCCATTCAAGAGGTCTTGGTTGACAATAGATGTTCTACAAACATTATTTTCTAGTTAAATTTGAAGAAGATAGATTTAGGACAGCTGCATTTTGAGCTAATTCATACCTCTCTAGTTGGATTTAGGTGTCAAAAAACATTTTATTGGAAATAATACAACTCTCAACCTCACTTGGCATTACTTCAAAGAGCCTTGCACTCATAGTTAGATATTTGATGGTAGATGTCATTTGCCTACAATATTATTTTGGTAACTTTGCAGTTAATGATTTTAGAGCCATTGTTTCAACCTACCACTAAAAATTATATAGTGGAGACATAGAAGAACTACAATATTTGAATCAATGCCACACCCAACAAAGCTTCTACTCTGAAAATTGCGCCATTTGGTAACATCTCTATTGTTGACTTGCCCATAGAGAGCAGTAAGAAAAAGAAGCTCAAATATACTTGAATGGAGTTAACAAAAGGTTCAAGACCATTAAGCTTGAACTAGGAAACCTAGATAAACTACCAACATTGGGACCTAATTGGAGCTTAGAACAAAATGCATGTTCATTGGCTATTTGCGAAGGAATAAGGTTGCCTTTACCTAGATTGCATTGATCTATAGGGCACCCAATGTAATCAATTGAACCTATATTTTCATTATCAAATTTTAAATATTATTTCTTTTTTAATGGATCAATTAAGATCAAAATTTTTAACTCATACCTAATTCAAAGAAAGGAAGAAAGGCAATAGAATCATTACAAATCCCTCAAGCTCTTGATGCCCATACGCATTCCAACAAGCCCCACAATATTTTGACATTGTGAAATAGTCGCCCCATATTTTATCCCAAATCATAAATATAACCCACAAATTCCTCATTTCCATTTCATTTCCCTTCGCAATTCCACATTTCCACTTATTTCCTTTTGCTTTCTCACACAAAATGCACCTTCTTTTGCACAAGCTCAATCTTGACCCTTCCATCAAGCTTGTCAAACAAAATAAGAAAATCTTTTTGAAAGAACACAATAGGATCACCAAGGAAGAATTCAACAAATTCCTTGATATGCTTTATATAGTAGAAATCTAATTTACAAACTAATTTTGTAATGTTGTACTAGTTCCAAAGAATGAGCAAAAATAGCAAATATGTAATAATTTCACTAATCTTAATAAAGGTTACCCTAATGACCCTTACTTGCTATCTTGAATAGACTACTTGTTGACTCGGTAATAGGATGTGCTTTGCATAGTATAATGGATACTTTTCAGTATTATTACTAGATTCTTATGGCCCTTAAAGATAGAGGTAAAACATCTTTCGTTGTTAAAAAGAGAATATGATGCTTTCTTATCATGGCTTTTGATATTAAAAATGAAATAGCTATGTACCAAAAGCTAATCAATCACATGTTCAAGGATGAGATTGAAAAAAAAAATGAAAGTATATGTCAATGATATGATTGTAAAAAACATAAAAGAAAATGATTATATGTGGGATCTCAATCACACATTTCCCAATAATTTTAAGTAATACATCTAAGTACATGTTCAAAATCTAAGGAAGAAAATTCTTAAGGTATATTGTTAGCTAAAGGAGAATCAAGGTCAAACCTCATAAAATCTAAGCTATTCAAGACATATCACCTTTGAAGTTAGTTAATGAAGTCTAAATGTTGGTTAGGTGAATCATTGCCATGAAGGTTTATAGCAAGAATAGTGGATAAGAGCCTACATTCCTTAATGAGCACAAAGAAGTTATACTGGATAGAGGAATACGACAAGGAATTAGTCATCTTTAAGCATTTCTTGGTGATAACATTGGTTTTAGCTAAACTTAGTTAGGAGAGTCCCTATTCCTCTACTTAACAGTTTTTGTTAATGCTATTAGCTCAATTCTTATTTCAATATCGACATAGATCATCGACCTAGGTATTATATTAGTAAATTCTCCAAGGAGTAGAAAAGAATTACCTTGAGATTGAAAAATTTACCTTAGCATTGGTCACAGATAGGAGGTTAAAACCTTACTTTAAGTCACATTCAATAATTATTTTAACTGACAAAACTTTGAAGTAGATCATTAGCTAAGGCATATGCCTCAGGCTAACTTACCAATTGGATCAAACTTGTTGGTTTGATATTTATTGCTAACCAAGGATGACTCCTAAAACATATTTGCATGTGGATTTCATGGTTGAGTGGATCACACTTCGTAATGAGAATGACCACTCTGTTGCTACTTAGATTATATATAGATAGGTCATCTACAGTTACAAGAGAAGAGGTAGTAATCTCTCTCTAATTCATTAAAAGTATTAAGCTTGACCATGCTCTTCAACTTGATTTTTATGTCTTCAAAAATAAAGCTAGATATGATGCACATATTTTTGGAAAAAAATAGCTCTTAGCCAAAGTGAGAAGTCCTTGGTGACAATTATAGATTCCAAATTAGTAGCGATCTAAATCAATGAGTCATATGAATCCAAGAAAATCACTATGATAAAGTACCTAGTTAAGATGATCGAGTCATAGAAAAAAGTTCAAATCATTCATTCTTAAAAATATATCAAGATAAAAAAATGAAAAAGCTAAGTACATGTCAAAATTCGCCAACTTGACAAGAGGAACTTGAGAATGATAACTTTCTAGGTTGCTACAACTTGAGATTGAGGAAATGAATCCTAAAGAAAAAATTTTATTTATACTATATTTTGATTAGGCAAGCATAGTTGTCAAGATAGATTGTCGACTAAGTAAAAGAAGAAGAGCTATTAGAGGACAAAGTTGCTGCTCCATATGTCAACTATAAAGCATCCATAAAGGCTCTTGAAGTTAATGAGTCTTATTTAAAAAGATATTCTATGAACCTCCTATTTGGTATCTCACTGCAAGTCAAGTTTCCACTGCTCTCCGAGAAATTCATACAAAAAGTTACAAGAATCACTTGGGAGAATGATTATTAGTACATAAGGCAATTGCACTAATGGTACTTTTTGGCCAATATTACTTAAAGATGCAATTGACTTCTCTACATGATGTGAATCTTATTAGTTTCATTCAACTTGTAAGGTATCATATAGTCAGTCCTTTTCCCATAGCCATAAGGAAAAGAAAATTTCTTTTAGTGGTGATCAAGTATTATACAAAATAGGTTGAAGTAGAGGCCATTCCTAAGATTACTGATGCTGGAGTGAGGATTTTCATATGGAAGAATGTTATATGCTATATTAGATTGCCCATATTATCATATTGGACAAAAGGTTTGTAGCTTTAGAGTAAGAAAATTATAGAGTGGTGTGAAGAACTGGGCATAAACAATATTTCACTTTGATAAAAAAATTCTCAATCAAACGGGCAGACTAAGATTATTAATAAGACTGTTATCAATAATTTGAAGGTACAACTTGAATAAGATCAGGGAAATAGGTAGACGAGCTCTCAAGAGTGCTATAAGCCTATAAAATATTGCCAAGGTCAGCTATAAGAGAGAGACCTTATAGCTTAATTTGTGGTTCCGACATAATCATTTCAATCAAATCTATATAGAAAACAATTAGGGTAATCCATTACGATCTCAGTGCGAATAATGAACTCAAGAGGAAAGCAAATTCCAAAGAACCCTAAAAGGGAAAGAGGAGGAATAGAGAAAAATAACAAAATAAAAGAGAGAGAAGGGGAGAAAGAGAAGAAGAAGTTGGGTTACCTTTGAGTGCTTGAAAACTTATGGACACTGGAAGCTTTTTCAATCACTTGACTTTACTAATATTGATTTACTTTAAATATTGGATAAATGCAAAGGTAGGAGATAAAACTTTTTGCTACCTTTTATAGAGGAAGAATGGGAAAAAATAATTTTATTTTCAAATGGGTAGATAGATAATAATTAAGCTTAGTTATTGGCACATGGTGTAAAGCCCAAGGAGTGAATGTGTTAATCATTTTGCCCAAGCAAAATATCTCATTTGGCTTTAATATGAAGTGATGATCAATATGGACATTTGAGTTCTAGGTCAAATCTATATTTTAGAATTTCAATGGTTAGTTTTTTTGCTTCACAACCAAATCATCCCATATATTGTTTCTCCAAACCTCTCAACTTGAATTTTTGATAAATGGAAAGACTCATGTGTAGGAAATGTTGAGAAGGCGCCTATAATTCAACATAGATACATGCTCTTCTATAAGGGATGAAAGACATCAAAGCTATTATCGTCAAGCAAACTCAAATGTTGACTGCCCTTAGGTCGACCAACATTATCAACATTAACCTAAATTAGGCTCTAGAATCTCCCTAAGGTGAAGAAGCTTACTTGGGGTCGAGCCCTACTTGCTTAGTGTGGGCCTACATTTAATGCATTACAAGCTCTCTGATAGCCACCTCAATCACATTAAATACCACCCTTGAGTTAAAACCTTTCACATTTGATGTATCCAAGTGGCCACTGTATTAGCTAGGTAGTGCAAAAAGCATGTCTGTTGCTATTTTGCAAAAGACTTATTGCACTCCTATGCCTTCAATAGGGTTTGCATGACCTAATAAAAGTTGGACAGTCATTTTGATCCTATACCCTTAACTACAATAAACATTGCAAAAAAAATTGAGTTTTAGCAATCAAATTTAAGTGACCACACATTATGAACACTAATTAGTGACCGCTTAATGATCAATTAGTAACTGATTCAAATATAATTTTTAAAAAGAATTAGTGACCACATATTATGCGGTTACTAATTTAGTTACTAATTAGTGACCAAAACTCTTTTAGTCACTACTATTAGTAATTGCAAAAAGAAGTCACTAAATCACTCACTAACTTATGACCAAATTTTCTTTCGATGATTGATGCGGTCACTAAGCGTCCATTTGGTTTTATTTTTATTTTTATTTTTCATTTTCATTATTTTTAAAATTTGAAAAGTACTTAGTGAAAATAAGTTGAAAGTGAGTTTGCATTTGAATAGATTATTTGAAAAGTAATGATTATATAGAGTTTAGTAAGTTGTAGGTGGAGAGAGATAGTAATAATGAAATAGAGAGAAAAAATTTATAGGTTTTTGGAAAACATGTCTTGAGAATGAAAATGAAAATGATGACAGGTGAAAATATGTAAAAAGTAATGTACTTTAATTTTCAAATAGGAAAAAATATAAAAATAGAAGTTTGAAAATGAAACAAAACCGGCCCTAAATGGTGACCTTGTATTCTTGTCAATAATCATTCACAAAAATAAAGTTTTATTCTTTTTCATATTCTTGTAATATGAAAGTAGAAAATTTATGTAACACTTATATTTGTAATAAAATATTGTGTTTGTTTATATATGTAATATAATTTTATGATAATAATATGTATATATATCTAAAAAATATATAAATATACATAATTTCATATAAAAATATATGATGTGGAAAATTTGATTATAATGGCAATTTAGTAAATTAATTAAAGATGGCCAAGTAAATTAAATTAACTAATTAAGCTAAAGGCTAAAGGCTAAAGAGCCTAAAGATAATTTAAGTCCATGAAGAAGGGCAGAAAAACCCCAATGAGCCAAAGTCCATCAAGATAAAAACTACAAATACAAAGCTCTAAAAGAAACTTGGGCATAAGAAATCATTCTTAGAACTTTCAAGAAAATTTGAGAGCAAACAACTCTCTACTCATGTTTCGGAGACAACGAACCATTTTTTTGCTAGCTACCGAAAAAGACCTTACTCCATTTCCGTGCAATATTATTTTGGTGCCATTTGTTGGAAGCTCTTAAAGGAACTAGGAACACTAAGAATACAAGCGAGATCAAGAGCTCGCAAATTCAGTAACTAGGTTGCCTCCACATTGGAGAATGCGAAGAGTCACCAAGTGAAAGTGCCCCCAATTGGCACTGGAGCTTATTCCCCATTCACAACCTGTTCTTGAGGAGATGTTGGTGCCATAGTCTCTTCATTTTAGAGATTTTGTTTTATCAATAACCCAAAAGGCATTAAATACTTGGCTGGAGAATGCTACCACCTAAGTTGCAACCAAGGTGATTGCTCAATATATTGAGAACTCGCCTTCAGAAGCTGCAACAATCCTCTCACCAAAGTTGAGGGGCTTTATTATCCATGAAAAGAACTGGATAAAGATTGATTCTAATGAGATACCACTCTTTCTGTTCATTTTCTACCTTAGCAAGAAGACACACTTTTTATCTGAGTGTATTTTACCCATTACATTCTTGCAAACATAAGAGTTCAAATACATTCCTTGGTGTCGTATCTATCTAGAGGAGTAAGGAGCCAATATCATCCTTTAGTTGTTGCCTCACTAGGTGTAGTCTTTTTTTCTCTAGTAATCCTGGCACAACTACTCGCCTTAGAATAAAGATAGCTCGGCTACTAGAGTTTGATAGTTAGACCCACATAAACACTTGGATAATATTCTAGTGATGATGAAGCTCTATGATTTGAGTGAGGCTATATACTAAAAGATTTTCTGCACGTCTTCACTAAATAAGTTTTTGCATGATTTAACTAGACATCAGCCAGATCTATTACTAGATAGGAGGTGCTAGCACAATGTTTCCTCTAAAATTCTTCCATCAATTGTAGGCACCCCAAAATGGTGTCTTATTTGTTCACCATCAAGTAAAAAAATAGAGAGTCCTTGAGAATTTATCTTAATCGCTTTGTCCAAGCTATCTATAAGATCACTTATATTAGCTATGAACTTCTACCTAATATTATCCAACAGAATTTGAACATTTAAAATTCCAAGAGTCAATTTCCAAAAAACCTCCTACCACTTTAGAGAAAATTTTGATGACCGCTAAGAGATATATCTAAATTGAGGAAGCTATAACTATCCAAGAAGCTAACAAACTGAAGGTGCTAGATGAAATGAATAATAGTAATAAGAGGACATGAGATCATAAATGTAGCCTTCCCCAAATTCTTATTATGTATATGCTATTTACTGTCCCTAGAGTAGAAATCCTAATAGTAGCATTGCAACACAATCTCACTCAACTGCCTTCGCAAAAAATAATCAAGGATCTTAAGAAGCTAAAGCTAAAAAATGGTGCCATTTCTGCTATAATGGTGGGCACACCTCAAATGAGTTAAGATAATTGAGGGACAAAATCGATAAATTAATTTTTTGGGTGAAAAAGATATTAGTAAATAGTGGTAGTTTAGTGAATATCTTATTCTACATGCATTCCTCCAACTAAGAGTGGGTAACACATAGTTACAGAAGATCAACATGGAGTGATAGAAGCCTTAGGAGAAATGCTACTACATCTCTCTCTAAATACTCACCCGAATAGAACAACAAAGTGGGTGAGGCTTTTGGTAGTCAAGACCCTATCTATGTACAACACAATCTTGGGAATACCTACCTTGGATCTATTCCATCTAATAATTTTATCATACTATATGAAGTTAAAGTTTCCAATGTTAAATGGGGTTGGAAACGCTATTGAGGACTTGAAAATAGCTAGAGAATGTTACACTAACACCCTAATGGGTATCAAGAATCCCACTCCTAAAATGAACTAGGCTAAAGAGCCACGAGACCAAAAAAAAAAAGAAAAAGAGACAATAGCGAAAGTGTGTTGTAGGACATCAACCTTCTAGAAACATACATGCCAGAAATGCCCTTTATGCTACTTGAATGTGCCACCTGTGCCTTTCTCTAGTGTTAGTCATTTACATTGATGTAATTTTTAAATTAGTATTGCTCATTTCTTTGAATTTCTATTTCCTTTTGAGTAGAATGTTAAATTTCTTTTTCTTAGTGTGAATATAGTTTACCCACTTAGGAATGACACCTCTTTATGGATATTATTAACTTGAATAAATGTATGTTCTTATCATTTTAGTGTCTTTCTCATGACTTTTAATTTATTTTTGACTTCAAGCTACTTTTAGAAGTGTCCTTAAAGACCTTTGGCATAATCCTATTGTAAGGATCTTTAGGGTACATGTGGATGCCACTAGGCCAAGTGGGAGGATGCACATGATTGCTGGCATAAACCCACTAGAGGCCTTTGCTAAGCACATAGTAACCATTTAGAAAAATCCCATTGTAATTCATACAGATTGGTAGCAACGCTTCGGTATAAATCTACTACATAGCCTTTCGGGAGGCAAGTGCAACCACTCTAAAAACGCCTACTATAATTCCTCTAGATTAGTTGTAACTCTTTGGCATAAACTACTATATAAACCTGCAAGAAACATGTGGTAGCTAAGCAAAAAAGGACTACTTTATATCCTCTTTGAAAAAAGGGGCAATATCTTAACAATTATAAAATCTTTAAAACAAGTGACTACCTGATCTATCATACATAAGCTCACTACAAATCCTCTTAGGAGGCACATGGTCACACCTCTTTTGTCTCGATACTTAAACCTTAGTGCTAAATATCCATTTAACTAAGATCGACCACCAACTTTTTACCTTCCTAAGTTATGCTTTATAAAAGGTCAACAATAACCTTTCTAAGGGACTCACAACAAAGTTTGATTAGACAAGGCTCTACCATCCACTGAATAATTTTATCATGCATTGTGTTTACATCAACAACAATTGCTTGAAATTCACAAAATTGACAAAGTGCATATAGGTATCTATAAAAAATTCCACTAATTCGTTGTACAAACACTAGGAGCTTAACATTCTCTATGACCTTAGTGATGTGGTAAAATTTAATGAAAGGTGATTATCTATAGAGTGATAAGAGATGATGAGTATTTATAAGGTTAACTTAGGTTTTTTGATAAGCGTAGAGGTCAAACCTGCAACCAAAAAAGCCTCGTTAGGCTTTCTAAGGTAGCCCTCAGCTAAACCTATTCAATGCTTAAGTCAGTTAATCAGAGAAAGTGAAAGGAATATTTAGCTAAGGTAAAATGTACAAAAAATAGGAGCATACATTTCTAAGGGCCTCTCAGGACCTATTTGTAGGGAGACTAGATAGTGCTTTCTCGACTTACCCCTATTAGATCCCCATAAATAGTTTTCCCTAAAAAGGATATACTAGCCTTTGTAGAGAGTTTCTCAATTTTGCCCATATTGTCTGGCATCTTTAGTCAGAATTATAAGTGATGTAGCCAAGCAATAATGGGAAATAAATAGGACGCACAGTATCCTACAGGCATTAATCGCCACTGCTCTATTATGAGGTCAAATACTTCAAGCAATGTGAATTTAGATTATGGTAAGACTTAGCTTCTTAAGTGTTCTTTTGGGATGACATATTGATAGATATTGATCTGGTCTAGTGGAGGTCAAAATCCTTTATTATCATTAGCTCCCTAACTCTAGAGTTGTCTAGTTGTACTTGGGGAGTTTTACACTAGTACATCTTGATCATGTCCAACTTGGGTCCTAACACCTATTAATGCTTGTAACACGATCAGTCACATTTAGTATTTAACTTGTGAGATAGGATAGTAGGGCATAATACGTGAGTTTTAGGAACATTGGCTTAAGCTAAAAGTCACAAAGTTAGTTTCTTGCCTTTTTGTGGTATGGTTCTCATTTGCAAGGTTGGATTAAAGAGATGCTCTAGGAGTCTTTCAAAACCTAGTTAGTGTGATGTCCATATTCTTTCCTCAACCATGTTCTAAGCATGGGTTATTCTACCATTCTTGAGGAGATTTGATCGTGACCTCTGACTTCCTTAAAAAAGTGCTTACATGTACCATATGCACTCTTTAGCTGATAAATGCCACGATTGGTTTTGCCATCTAGTGTCATTTCATATTTATGGATGCATACTGTGAAGACGCATCTGGCTATGCTGTGCACATTTGTCATGCATTTAAGGTTTCCTTAGAAAACCAAATGTTAGGATTTTATCTTAAAAATGGATTTGAATTCATCCTCCCATGTTATCATTCTTTGCTCCTTTTGAAGCGTAGCCAAAGCTAAAACACCTTAGGTGGTAACTAGTCTTTTATGCCAATTGTATTTCTTTTACCTTGGGTGAGTTATATTCTTCTTATTCTTTTCTTTATTTGTATTTAGTTCTCACTATCTTAAGTTGATTTGCTGGGTGGCATTTTTAGATTTTTCCTTTTTCTCATTTTGTAATGAGAAATACTACAAAGGTGAACTTTGGGGAGGGAGGTGATGCAAATAATCAAAAGAAGTAGGCTAAGGTTGTCCCTAGTGAGGAAAAGGTACTATCGATTGAGTAGAGTCCCAAGGAGGTCCATCTAATGAGAAAGCCTCGGCCTTCAGATTCTCTAGACCATCTTTATACTTTAGACTACTTCATCGAGATTCAAAGAGATATTAGGAAGAAGAAGATTCCTAAAATAAGAGAGACCTTTCATATTCTAGGTGATTATGAGGTTATTATCTCAAGTCCCAACTATTGTATGGATAGCCTCTCTCTTAGTAGCATAGCTATCTATATGCCGACATTACATAATGAGCTTTGCTTTCTAATAGCACTTAGGGTGGAGGAGATCTTTAGAGGGAATGATGTTTGTCCCATTCAATTGTTGTTAATTTTGTACTCTTTAATCAACTCGTTTGTTGTCATCATGAGGACTTTCTATCATTTCCCCAACTTTTACCAATTTCTACCATTTGTTCTATTGCTTGTTTTTGAGGAAATTTGGTTGCACATTGAATCTTGGCTTCTATTACCTTATGGCTTGGTAAGGGAAAAGGATTGTGAGCTATTAGTTTCCACCTTTAGAAAGGGTTGGAGATAAAGATTCTTTTATATTTAATCTCCCATAAAGGTTGCCTTTAACTTTCATGGTTAATGGAGTTGGGACAAAGTGTCCTTAGTCACCAGATGGCAACCACTTGAGGTGTTGATTTCTTAGAAGGGTTCACTCAACAAGAATTAAAAGCTGACTACTTTATCAAAGAGATGGTACTAGTTGGGAGGAGTCTTTCTCCCATTATGCTAAATGTAGAAGGAGTGGCGCTGCTAGGTAGCGATGTTTTACTTGTTGTTTCATAGTGATTGATTTATTTAGTAAGTCTCTTCCCTTCTATTATAGTTACAAGGTTTTCTCATGGAGGTTTTTTTTTTTGGTAGATCAAGGTCCCGACATGTCAAGTTGTGACAAGAGGTTAGTGGATCGTTAGCCAAGTCAGTAGGTAAGTGTGTTGCTGGAAGAGAGGAATCTATAGCATTTGCGATAACTACTTTTGCTTCTTGAAGCCTAGTTGGTGCTCTCATAGGGTATCTATGCATTCTATGAGCATGGCCACGAGCTCTTTTTCAACAAGGGACAAGAGTAAAATACAAATGGTTGTCGGTTCTCCAATGAAAGAAAAGAAAGTGCAAGGATCCAAAATAATTGCAAAAATTAGGTAAGAATTAACTTATACATCCTCAACCCAAGGATCTAATTTCATGTCCAATACTAGTTTAAAATCTAGAGAATGTTACCTTAAGTGAGGAATTTAAAGGTAATTAACAAGATCTTCCAATAGGACTCTTTCCAAGGAAGATCAATGCCTTTTTTTCCAAGGATCTCCTACTCCATGCCAATGGTGAGCAATTCCAGCAACTTTTGCTGTGAAAATATCCTCCAAGATGAAGGAATTGAGGTGGCAAAACAGCAATTAACCCTTCAAATTGCCAAGCCAAAGAAAACTCCAAAAAATGGCTTCAATCTTGAAAGATCTTTGATCACCAACTCAAAGCACACCAGGTGTTGTGCCTCTAAAGAAAATCCACAAACCTAACAACACTCTCAATCCTCTCTCAATTAGCTATAAATTAGAGGAGGAAGATGGAGAAAGGTGTGAGGAAGTTTTTAGAGAGAGAAGGTTGTTGGAATGAATCTAGTGGGTGGTTTCTCTCAACACATGAGATCACCACAAAATGGAGGAAAAATGTCATATGGAAAATAAGCATAGGTGGTTGGCCATATGAGGTGTGTAGGGAGTATTTATAGTGTGAAGTGGAAGCTCTTGGAAGCTTTCATCATTCACTCCTCACTTTACCAACTTGGATACTAATTTTCTAATCAAGTTGGATTTTTAATTTCTCAAATTAAAATGTCAACTTAATTGTTGTAAAATGGATTCTTCCATTTAATTTTTCTCCAAAATTATATTTTTTCTACTAATTAAATTAAGTCCTTAATTTAATTAGATTAACTTAACTTTTTAAGTTAATTAAATCAACTTAATTCTCTAAGTTGACTTTGACTAATTAAATTGCCACATGGCACCAATTAAATTAATTTTTTAATTTAATTGGCCTATTTTAACTCTTTAAATTATTTTGATTAATTTATCACTTAAATTAATCAAGCCATAGCGATCAATTAATAATTAGTCAACTTGGTTTCTCTTTCCACCAAACTTGGTCACTTTAATTATCTAACTTCTTAGATAATTTCTCCAATCAAGTGAGAGTGTTCTAGGCTTTTGTGTATGACCCTTTACGTTCATTAATTAATTAGACATGGGCTCACAATTTTTTGTGATTTATTGAATATTAAATATTTCAATTAGTCTAAACTCCTTTAAAGTAATTACTCTATTAATAATCTCTATTAATTGAAGAATATCTAATCTTTATAATCAATGTCTAGCACAAGCATATGGAGCCCAACCAATTGATTGAATTAATTGAGGGTGAACCATTGTCGCTTATGATTGCCGTGAAAATATGATCATTCCATTTCATATCTCCCGAACAAGGCCTATGGCAAGATATATACTGGCTCTCTAATAGCCTCGATAACTATGTGTCTATTCTTGTTGCTCAATTCCTCATTATGACCTCAACCTTGGAAAACTCAATTTTCAAATTATCATATCATTTTGCGCAAAGATTTCTTGGAATCAATCATCTTAGAATACATAGGAAATCAACCCATTTTTCACAGATGGGCGAAATGGATCCCATCTTGGAATTTACCAACCTCCATACTTAGATAGCTTATGTCCAACTTAAGCCTAGATGGCCCATTACGTGGTTGGAGCAAAATCAAAGTATTAAGATCTAAATACAATGTTATTGTGGAACTTGAAGTCAAATAACAAATTATATGCACTATCATAAGCTAGAGAACTTCTCACTACTGAGATGCCTCTACAAATACCGTGGGGTTTCTCTAAATGAGTTTTTAGTGAACTTGTTCTCTAACAAGCATCCACTAACATATATCTATGTCTAACATAAATTGTCAATGAAACGGGCAATATCCAACTGCTTGGAGTATGCATCATTGGTGCAACTTTATTCAAATCTTAGATGCCTAATCTCATAAGATTCTATAGATTGGAATATTTAAAATCATGGCCATAGAAAATTTTTTCGTGGTCATTATCATATGCGTGACCAAGTCCCGCAATCTTGTATGATTTAAGGGCTTCAACCAAATGCAAATAAAGGAATCGTAAACGCATAAGATGAAGATGGATATTTTATGGAATATCATTTAATCAAAATTGTACCATAAGTGGAGTAGTTTCACTTGCCAATCTAATTGGCTAGCCAAGCACTATTCCAACATCTCCCACTTGCCCTAAAGTCAATTCCCTATAGCTTTCAAGCCCATCTTCTTAAGATGTCTTAATGACCTTTTTGCTTTTAGGGGTTTAGTTAGTAGATTTGCTATATTCTTTTCTGAGAGATTGTATCCACTTGAATGTTGCCTCTATCAATGATCTCATAGATTAAATGATAATGTAATTATTTATGTTTGGATCATTGATGAGATCTTGGACTCATTGCCTCATAATGGCTTATTTGTTGTCAAAATAGACAACTACTTGATCTTGCACACTACGCACTACATCAACTCTTGGATAAAGTTTTTCATCTAAACATATTCCCTTGTAATATTTGACATCATAGTGTATTCTTCCTCAATGGTAGAATCAGTCATGATATTTTGTTTGGAACTCTTCCAACTCACAACACCATCATTGAGATAAAATATAAATCTATAAGTGGATTTGAGGTTATTTTCACCGAATTGGGAACTAGAATTTGAAAACCCTTTGAGTTTCAACACTCTATTATCGCATACAAGAAATAAATCCTTATTTCTTCTCAAGTACTTGAGGATTGTTTCCATGGCTTTTTCGTGACTCTCACCAGGATAGGATTGGTAGCCACTCGTAACACTTAGAGTATGAGCTATATCCGATCTCATACATTGATCAACATATATATTATGTTTTCTATGGTGAATGCATGAGGTATGTGAGATATTCTTTATCTCTTATCCTTTGTCTTAGGAGCCATAGATTTAGAGAGACAAATTCCATGTCCTATTGAGAGGTATCCTTTCTTGGATTTCTCTATATTGAACCTCTTTAGTATCTTGTCAATGTATGCTGATTGAGAGAGCCCTAACATTCTCTTTGATCTATCTCTATGGATCTGTATTATGAAGGATTCTTCTCTTAAATCTTTCATAGAGAATTGGGAAGATAATGATGCTTTCATACACTTTAATATCTTTTTCTCATTTCCAATGAGAAGGATGTCATCGACATAAAGTATAATAAAATGTAACTCTTATTGGCCTTTTTATACACACATGGTTCATACACATTTTTGATAAAGCCAAACGATTTGACTAACTTATCAAAATGTATGTTCCAACTTTGGAATGCTTGCTTTAGTCCATAAATGGACTTTTGGAGGTTGCAAACTTTTTATTCACTCCCTTTAGATGTAAAACCTTGTGGTTGCTCCACATAGATTTCTTCATCAATGTTTCCATTGAAAAAGGTGGTCTTTACATCCATTTGCCAAATTTTATAGTCATAGTAAGCGGCTACGGAAAGCATAATCTTTATGGACTTAGGCATAACAACCAGTGAAAAGGTTTCCTCAAAGTCAATACTAGGTCTTTGAGTATACCTTTTGGCCACTAGTCTAGCCTTAAAGGTCGTAACCCTCTCCATCAACTTCTAGCTTACACTTATAGATCCATTTGCAACTAATGAGTACTATACCCTTAGGTGGATCTACCAAAGTCCACACTTTGTTGGAGTACATGGAGTCCATTTTGGATTTTATGGTTTAAATTCAATAATTCAAATCTATGTTCGACATAGCCTTCTCATAAGTCCTTGGATCATTATTAATTAGCCCTATCTCATGAAAGAATCAAAACATTTTAGGTTACTTTTTGAGTTGATCCAACCTTCTAAGAAGTTATGTGCTAGGCTTAAGATGTACTTTTATTTCTATCGCTTGTGGGATGATATGATCATCTTGAACTTCATTAAGTTCACTTAACGCTTCTTTAAAAGATGGTGTTCCTTAAAATAAATGTCTTTTGTTCTAAGGGATCACAAAAGTAATAACCCTAAGGCTTTTCTGGGTATCCCACAAACTTGCACAAAGTGGATCTCATATCCAACTTATCTCCTACTAATCTCTTGACATAGGTGGGAGACCTTTAAACTCTTTGATAAGAGTAAGAAAGCGCTTTACCATACCACATCTCATGTGGTATCTTTGGTATCAACTTTGAGAGTACTGTATTTAGTAGCCTCATGGCCATCTTGAGGGCGTATCTTTAGAAGAAGATAGCAACATCGGTAAAGCTCATCATGGACCATACCATGTCTAACAATATACGATTTTTCCTCTCGATTACTCCATTATGTTGGGATGTGTCGGGTGGAATCCATTGTGAGAGAATCCCATTCTTTCTTAGATAACCCAAGAATTTGGTACTTAAATATTCGCCTCCTCAATTTGATCGAAGAGTTTTGACATTAAGTCCTAATTTCTTTTCTACTTCATTCCTATACTATTTAAAGTTTATAAAGGTCTTAGACTTGTAGCTCATAAGATACTCATGTCTAAATTGAGTGAAATCATCAGTGAAGGTAATAAATTAAGAATAGCCTCTTTTTGCACTAACTCTTAGTGGCCCACATATGTCTATATGTGTCAAATCTAAAGGACTTGTGGATCACTCCATTTGTCCTTCAAAAAGAGATTTGGTCATTTTTCCTTTTAAACAAAGCTCACAAGTAGGTAGATCCTCTAATCCACTAACATTTAGTGATTTGAGGGCTACTAACTTGTTCATCATATTCTTGGAAATATGTCCAGGCCTAGCATGCCTAAGATATGCATTTTCTTTATTTATCTAATTTTCGTTTGTTGTTTTGTTGAATGTGCATTAGTGATGGTGGAGAATCTAAAATGTATAATCCTTTACACATGTACCAATGGCACTAAGGTACATAGTAATAAGGATTTAGTACAAACTTAGAATTTTTTAACTTAATTTATGCTTTAGGCTTTGAAGGAAGTAAATATGCAAAGATCCAAAATAATTGCAAAAATTAAGAAAAAATTAACTTTCAAATCCTCAAATGAAGGATCTTATTTCATGCTAAAATTGAGGATTTAAAGCAAGAGAAGTTATCTTGAAGGAGAGTTTTAAAGGCAATTAGAAAGATTTTCCTCTAGAACACTTTCTATGCAAGATTTGTCTCTTCTTCTCCACACTAAAGATCAATGAGTCCAGCAAATTTTTCTCCAAAAATCACCTTCAAAATGACACAAAAATGGCATCAAAATTGCACAAATGGCACCAAGGCTGCCATTCAGGGAGATCTTTCAAAAACTATCTTAGATTGAAGGAATGAGTTCACCAACACTAGAACGCTCCACTTGCTGTACCTTTGAAGGTAATCCACACACCTAGATGCACTCTTAATCCTCATGCAATATGATAGAATATGGAGGAAGAAGGAGGAAGAATAGAGAAAAGGTGAAGGGAGTTGGAGGAGAGAGAAGATTGCTAGAGAATCTAGTGAGGTTGTTTTTCTCAACATATGAGTTCACCACCTTGGGAGGCAAAAATGGGCAGCAATTATTCCCCTAATGGTTGGCCATGTGGGGTATTTATAGTGTGATTAGAAAGCTCTTGGAAGCTTCCATCACACTCTTTTTACATTGCCAACTTGCATGCCAACTTGTTTGCATAGTTGGATTTTAATTTTTAAAATTAAAATGCCAACTCATCAATTTTAAAATGGACTCTTCCATTTAATTTTAATTTTCCCTCCAAAATTATATTTTCTTGCTAATTAAATTAATTAACTTAACTATTTAAGTTAATTAAATCAACTTAACCTTTTAAGTTGACTTTAACTGATTAAATTACCACATGACCCCAATTAAATTAACTCCTTAATTTAATTGACTTGATTTAACTCTTTAAATTAATTTGATTAATTTGACACTTAAATTATTCAATCCATTGTTATAAACTCTTAATTAGTTAACTCGGTCTCTCTTCTAAACTTGAGCACTCTAATTATCTAACCTCTTAGATAATATCTCCAATTTAATTAGAGTGTTCTAGAATTTTGTATGTGACCCTTTAAGTTCACCAATTAATTAGATATGGGCTTAAAATTCTTTTGATTTATTGAATATCAATATTCCAATTAGTTTAAACTTTTTTAAATGAATCACTCTATCAGTTAATCTTTATTAATTGAAGAGTACTCAATCCTTATAGTCAATGTCTAGGATTAGCCTATGGAGTCTAAACAATTGGATGAATTAATTAGAGGGTTAACTATTATTGCTTATGATTGCTATGCAAGTATGGTTCTTCCATTTTCTATCTTTTGCGCAAGAATTTCTAGGAATTGATCATCTTATAATAGATAGGAGATCAACCCATTTTGAAGGTTTATGTGGCACAAGGATCCAAATATTTTCAAAAAAAAACTGAATAAACTAGCCCACACACCACCATAAGGATCTAGACAAGCATGGAATTCAGATTTAGAGAAGGGAAATACCTTGGTGAAAATAGAAAATGAAGAGAAAGAGTAGAACTCTTTTCAACTATTGAATAAGCTCCTCACTGGCGAAGCAAAATCACCACCAATTTTCCCTTAGTTGGACTCCTCTTGTTTGGCTAAAATTTTTCCTAGAATGTCTCAACTCCTTGAGAATTCTATAGCTTAAAAATCAGCCCAATTAGAAGACTAGAGGGTCTCCCAGAACAAGCTAGAAGATGCTGCCAGAAACTGTTTCAACAAGAGCAAGAGCAACCCAAATAGTTTGCCTCTAATGAAACAATCCAGAAACCATAACTATGGCCTATTCTCTACAATATGGCTGGAAATATCTACAGATAATATGAGAGGAAAGCTGGAAATATGGAGGTGGAAGATGAAGAAAGTTAGAGAGAATAATGGGAAGCTAACTAATTAGATGCCCACTACTTAAGGCTGATGGGAGAATAAAAACACTTAGCATGCACAAGACAAAGTGGCCGCCCATCCTCTCCTATATCTATATATATGAGACCACACACCATCCTCAAGGAGGTGGTGCCAATTGTCTATGCCAAGGTGGCCACTAATTATAGTGATTAGTGAATAAGAATATTAATTGAAGCATACATTTCATCTTATGAAATGTCTAGCAATTAAATTCCAATTCCATATTAAATGAACCCTTTATTTAATTATTCTATCCAAAAAATTAACTCTCCAACTTAATTAAATTAGACTTAACTCTCAAGTCAAAGTGCTTAACTACTTAAGCTAGTCAAAATTAATTTAACACTTAAATTAATTTGACCAATTGATAGTCATGTGAAATCAATTAATTTACCCTAATTAATTAACATTAATTTAACTCTTAAATTAATTTGATCAATTTAACATTTAAATTGATCAAACTAAAATGACTACAATTTTGCCTCCTCCAAAATCAGTCATGAATTTTCTAACCTTTAGAAAATTCTCCTTTCTTTAATAGGTCATGTTATTGGCTTTTGTGTGTGACCCATTAGGTTCTACCATTCATTGGACATGGGCTCATAATTTCTTGTGACTTTTGAAATATCAAATATTCACTTTATTTTAAACTTATTTAAATTAAGTGACTTAATTTAATTAATCTCATTAATTGAAGAGTACCCAATCTCTATGGTCGATGTCCAACTGCAAGCCAATGGAGCCAAATTAATTGACCAAAATAAATGCTCTTGAAAATTATTCTAGCATTACGCATACCATGCAAATACATTCTTTCTTTCTCCTATCTCCCGAAAGAGGCCTAGAGCAAAATATTAGTCGACTCTTTAATAGCCTCAATATAATGCGTCTATTCTTAATGTTCGATTCCCTTCATGACCTCATCTTTGAAAATGTCTTCCCAAATTATCACATTACCTTGCACAAGGATTTTTGGGAATTGATCATTATAAAGTATATAGGAGATGCACTCACCCCTTCATAAAGACGAGGAGTCAAATTCCATCTTGGATCACACAAACCTCTATGTCCAGTAGTTCATGCCTAATCTATTCTTGATTAGCCTACTAAGTGACTAAGGAAGAGTCAATGCATAAGGGCAAAACACAAGGTTACCATGAATCCTCAAGTTAAAGGACTAATAATATACGCTAGCGTAAGCGAGAGCGCTTGCTACTATCGGCTTGCTACTGCCGCTATCCAGTGGATTCTCCAAGTGGGTCTTCTATACCTTGTTCTTTGACAAGCGCTCACTAACATACATCCATATCTCATATGGGATTGCTCATGGAAGAGAGCAACATCCACCCCTTGGACTTATGTATCGTTACTGTAAATCTATTAGGATCTTAGATGCTTTATCTCATAAGATCCTATAACTTTAAAGATTTAAGATTGTGACTATGCAAGACTTATCCTATTATCACCACTTAGTGCTTGACCAAGTCCTGTAGTTTTGTGTGATCTAGGGACTTCATCCAAATACAAGTGAAGTAAATAAAGAGCATAAGATAATGATTACCATATAATGAATATCACTCAATCAAAATTGTCTTATAATGAAATAGTTTACAAGACTAATCTAATTGGCTTGTGGGGTACTATTCCAACACGTTCTTCACAGATGGAAGAAATGGAT
Organism: Jacaranda copaia; assembly: GCA_014898725.1. Taxonomy (NCBI): domain Eukaryota; kingdom Viridiplantae; phylum Streptophyta; class Magnoliopsida; order Lamiales; family Bignoniaceae; genus Jacaranda; species Jacaranda copaia. The sequence goes on from JACGDI010005618.1 coordinate 1,247,116, forward strand.
TCCATCTTGGAACTCACCAACCTCCGTACTTAGGTAGCTTGTACCCGACCTAAACTTTAGGTGACTCACCATGTGGTTGGAGCAAAATTAAAGCATAATGACCTAAATACAAAGTTAATGTGGAATCTCAAGTTAAATGACTAATTATATGCACTATCGTAATTAAGAGAATTTGCTACTATCGACTTACCACTTCGGCTACCTTATGGTTTCTCTAAGCGAGTCTTTAGTGAACTTATTCTCCAATAAACACCCATTAACATTGATCTATGTCTAATATAGATTACTTATTAAATGGGAGAATATCCAACTCTTTGGAGTATGCATTGTTAATGCAAGTCTATCTAAATCTCAAATACCTCGTCTCATAAGTTTCTATGACTTGGAAGAATCACTATTCTTCAAAAACATTTAAGATATCCAACTAAATTGGATCTAAATATTGCTAAAATGCCTTTGGCAATAATCAACGTACCAAATCAATCTTTAACATCATCCAATACTAAATCAACATTTAACATAATAGGCTTTGAATTAAAACTCATACCAACAGATGAAGTTCACAATTAAACACATATTGATACATTTCAATTCAACATATATAAAGCTATATGCATAAACCTACAATCATAAACCTATCAATTGAATCAAGAAATTGGAATTCGAGAATCAATTCATCACATGAATCAATCCAATAATCCAAAATTAGGCATAAAATGGGCTCTGATACCACTTGAAAGAAGAGGACGTGGAAGATCCAAAATAATTACAAAAAGTAGGAAAAAATTAGCTTGCACATCCTCAACCCAAGGATCTAATTTCATGCCTCAATAGTAGATTTGAAGGCTGGAGAATGTTATGTTAAATGAGGAATTAAAGGTAATAGAAATATCTTCTAATGGAACTCTTTCCAAGCACGATCAACACCTTTTTCTCCAAGGATCTCCTAATCCATGCCTATGGTGAGAAATTCCAGAAACTTTTGCTGTGAAAATCTCCTTGAATATGAAGGAATTGAGGTGGAAAAATAGCAATTAGGCCTTCAAATTGTTGAGTCAAAAAACTCCAAAAGTTTGCTTTAATCTTGGTGGATCTACGATCACCAACTCAAAGCACACCAAGTGTTGTGCCTCTAAAGAAAATCCACAAACCTAACAACACTCTCAATCCTCTCTCAATTAGCTAGAAATTAGAGGAGGAAGAAAGATGAAGAGGGAGAAAGGTGTGACAAAGTTTTTGGAGAAAGAATGTTGTTGGAGAGAATCTAGTGGGTAGTTTCTCTCAACACATGAGATCACCACAAAATGGAGGAAAAATGGTAGCTAGAAAATAAGCATAAGTATTCGGCCATATGATGTGTGCGGGGAGTATTTATAGTGTGAAGTGGAAGCTCTTGGAAGCTTCCATCACACACTCCTCACTTTGCTAACTAGGATGCTAATTTTCTAGTCAAGTTGGATTTTTAATTTCTCAAATTAAAATGCCAACTCACTAATTATAAAATGGAATTTTCCATTTAATTTTTCATCCAAAATTATATTCTTCTACAAATTAAATTAACTCTTTAATTTAATTAGATTAACTTAACTCTTTAAGTCAATTAAATCAACTTAACTCTTTAAGTTGGCTTTGACTAATTAAATTACCACATGGCATCAATTAAATTAACTTCTTAATTTAATTGGCCTAATTTAACTCTTTAAATTATTTTGATTAATTTAACACTTAAATTAGTTAAGCTGTAGTAACCAATTAATATTAGTCAACTTGGTTTCTCTCTCCTTCTTGATCACTTTAATTATCTAACTCTTTAGATAATTTCTTCAATAAAGTGAGAGTGTTCTAGGATTTTGTGTGTGACACTTTAGGTTCACCAATGAATTAGATATGGGCTCACAACTCTTTCTGATTTATTGTATATTGAATATTCCAATTAGTCTAAACTCCTATAAACTAATCACTCTATCAATTAATCTCTATTAATTGAAGAGTATCCAATCTCTATAGTCAATGTCTAGCACAAGCTGATAGAGCCCAAACAATTGAATAAATTAATTGAGGGTAAACCATTACCTATTACGATTGCCATGTAGATACGGTCTTTCTGTTTTCTATCTATCAAAAGAGACTTAGGGCAAGATATTTGCCAACTCTCTAATAGCCTTGATAACTATGTATCTATTTTTGTTGTTTGATTCCTCATTATGACCTCAACTTTAGAAAAATCCTTTTCAAATTGTCATATCATCTTACACAAGGATTTCTTGAAATTGATCATTTTATAAAAGATAAAAGATCAACCTATTCTTCATAGATAGGTAAAATGAATTACATCTTGGAACTCACCAATCTCTATACTTATGTAGCTTGTTCCCAACCTAAGCCCTGGACAAACCACTACTTGGTTGGAGCAAAGTCAAAGCACAAGAACCTAAATACAAGGTTACTATGTATCCTTAAGTTAGAGGACTAATTATATATACTACCGTAGGCTACAAAATTTACCACTACTGATATGCCTTTATTGCTACCTTGTGGTTTCTCTAAGCGAGTCTTCTATGAACTTCTTCTCTAATAAGCGCCCATTAACATGCATCCATATTTAACATAAATTGCCCATGAAATAGGGCAATATCCAACTTCTTGGAGTATACATCATTAGTGCAAGTTTATCCAAATCTTAGATGCCATATCTCATAAGATTTTATGACTTGGAATATTTAAAATCACGACCATAGAGACTTGTTTCATGATCACCATTATATGTATGACCAAGTCTTGTAGTCTTGTATGATTTAAGGGCTTCAATCCAATGTAAGTGAAGGAATTATAAACACATAAGATGAAAATTTCCTTTGGATTGAATATCATTTAATCAATATTGTATCACAAGTGGAGTAGTTTCACATGCTAATCTATTTGCATAAGGGGCACTATTCTCTCACCCATACTTCTAAGAGGGCTCGACCTAAAAGTGAATGGTTGGATCTTAATGCCTTTTTGTTAAGCTATCTACCCAACTAAAGGACATATCTCGAGAGTCCAGGCTAGACATGTATTCTTTCCCAAAGCCTCATTTCTTGGATGTCGCTAATGAGTATTGTGTGCTGAAGGGTAGCCATGAGGATCAGGCTTGTTCGGAGTTCCTTAATGTCCAGTTGCTCCCTTAAGATGTAGATTACTTCACAAACCTACCGGGTTCTCAAGCTTTGCAGCTATTTTGTATCATCACAATCTAGTATGTCACTCTACCTTCTAGACCTATTTTATCAGTTTAGTCATGGGTCCTATTTTATGCCCGATGTTTTAATTTAATACTAGTAGATTGCTCAAATTACTTATGCCCCATACTATTTTATGTTATGGTAGTGGAGGATCATAAGAAATGGATCAATTTGGCTAAAGAGTTGAAAGGGGAATTGAGTGACAATCTTCTGGAAAAGAAGGCAAATGGCGAGTTGTTTCACTCTTAGGTTGAAGAGTTATAATTAACTTTTTCCCTCAGGCTTACTTTTGAGGTTTACCCACATATGGTTGAGGAGAAGACATAGTTAACAACTGAAGTTGGAACACTTAACGAGAAGGTCATTGAACTTTAAAAAAAATTGAGTGCTATTGAGAAAAGTAGGTTCAACAAGAGAGGAGTTGGCCATTAAAGAGGTACAATCTGTTCTCAACTCCCATTTGTCGGCTAAGAGAAATTTATCATTGTTCACTTCATAAGATCCTCTATTTTTGAGGAGGCTTGTCTTAAGATGGGCGTGTTGGAATAATATCTCACAACTAATTAGAATTGGCGTGTATATACTATTTCACTTGTGAGATAATTGTGATTGACTAATATTTCAATAAAATGGCCATCTTTATCTTATACATTTTAATTCTTCACTAGCATTTGGTTGAATCTCTTAAATCATACAAGACTTGGTCATGCATATGATGGTGATCATGAAACAAGTCTTTATGGTCATGATTTTAAATATCCCAAGTTATAGAATCTTATGAGAAGGAGCATTTAAGATTTGAATAAACTTGTACTAACAATGCATACTCTAAGGGGTTGTTTATTGCTCCATTTCATGGGCAATTTATGTTAAACATGGATGTATATTAGTGGGCTCGTTAGAGAGCAAATTCATTGAAGGTCCAATTTAAGAATCTACTAGACAACTGTAGTGGCATGTCAGTACTGAAGAGTTGTCAAAGCTTGTGATAGTGCATACAATTAGTCCTTTGACTTGAGGATCCATAGCAATCTTGTATTTAGATCCTTATGCTTTGACTTTGTCTTGACCACGGAGTAGGTCATACGGGGCTTAGATTGAACATAAGCTACCTAAGTATGGAGGTTTGTGAGATACAAGATGGAATCTATTGTCTCATTATTGTGAATAATAGGTGCATCTCCTATGTATTTTATAATAAACGAGTGCATTTCTTCACATCTCTTATGTATTTTATACATAGGAGATGTCTTCACATCTCCTATGTGAAGAATGAGTGCATCTCCTATGTCTTTTATAATCATTGATTTTAAAAAATTCTTGTGCAATACAGTATAACAATTTAGAGAAGGTGTTTTCCAATCAAGCATTTGATGTAGAGATATAGTTATTGAGACTATTAGGGAGCTAACAAATATCTTGCCTTAGGACTCTTTTGAGAGATAAGAGATAGAAAGGCCATAGTTGCATGGTAAGTATAAGCTATAATGGTTCACCTTGATATAATTCATTCTTCCAATTCATTGGGTTTTGTGGGATTGTTGCTAGACATCAACTATGGAGATTGGGTACTCTTCACTTAATGGAGATTAATTGAGAGAGTTGTTAGTTTATAAGAGTTTAAACTAATTTGTCTATTTTGTGTTTAAAATATCACAAGAAGTTGTGGGCCCATGTCTAATGAATTGGTGAACATAATGGGTTATACATAAAAGCCTAAGAAAACTTTTATTTGTTAGGAGGAATTTTTCTAAGGAATTAGAAAAATCATAAGTGGCATTTTTACTAAAGATATGGAGAGAGTAAATTGACTAATTATCAATTGATCACTTTGGTTTGATTAATTTAAGTGTTAGATTAATCAGAGTAATATAAAGAGTTAAATTACACCAATTAAATTAAGGAGTTAATTTAATTGGTGCCATGTGAAAAATTTAATTAATCAAAAGTCAACTTAAGGAATTGAGTTGATTTCCTTAAGGAGTTAAGCTAATTTTAATCCACTTAAAGATTTAAGTTAATTAGTTTAAGGAGTTAAATTAAAATTATTAATTTAATTAATTAGGAGAATAATATAAATTGGAGGGAAATAAAATAGAAGAGTCCATTTTAATTAGGGGGATAAAGATTTTAATTTATGAAATTAAAATCTAATTCAAACTAGATTTTGAATCTAGCTAATTGGCACATGTGGATAAGGTGTGAAGGAAGCTTCCTACTTACCCTATATAAATGCATAGTGGCTAGCCCCTAGGAAACCATCTTAAGCTTCATTCTTATCTCCCACATGGTAGCACAACTTATGTGTTGAGTAACTACCTACAAGAATATCTTCTATCTCTCTCACAAAAAGATGCCTACTCCCATCGTCTTTTTCCTCATTGATTCTCTAGCAAAGGGTGTGAGGATTTGAGAGTTTTTCCTAGGTGTGTGGATTAACATTAGAGACTTCATACTTGGGAAGCTTAGAATTAAAGATTTGAATAATCTTTTGGCTAATTTCTAGAAAACTTTTAGGTGACAATTTAGGCAGAATTTTTCCTCCTATTTTTGGCCAGATTAAGGCTGTTTAGGAGGTGTATTGACAAGCAAAAGTTTGCTATTTTAACTAGTTCTTGGTGTGGGAAAAATGTATCCAAGAAGAGGAGATAGTAGATCTTGATTTGGAAGAGTCTATTGAACATCTACATCAACACCTTATTTATACATCAAAGTTATTTTTCTTACCTTCAAATCCTAATTTATTGCATGTTGATTGATCTTGGGTTTGGAGATATGAAGTTAATTTTACCTTATTTTGGTTTTAAATTGTGGATCCTTACCTATCTCATCACTTTAGGGTGGTGAACATTTAAAGAGGGGCTTCAATGGGGCACTGGCACAGTTACAGACTTTGGGGATTAATTTTGGCAAACAGAGGTTGGATCCACCACTGAACAATAAGTTATGCCATTTTCTCCTAGTTTGGAAGATGATGAGGTTGAGGTTCCTATGGAGTTAGATTTTACCTTTGATCTTATTGCTGTTCAAGTGGCTAATGATGCTACTTGTGTGGTAAAAAATAGTAGTCTGGTTGATTCTGGTGGTGTGTTTGATATAGATGTTCCTCCTGCCGATGGTCCCTGAAAGCCTCTAAGTGGGCCTTTTTCTATTATTATTTTGCTCCTTTTCTCTTCCTCTCCCTTTTTTGGTGTAATTGGACTATCTTGATTATCAATAAATATATTTCCTTCTTGTCTAGCATTTGTTGATATTGTATGATTACATTTCTTTTGTCTTCATTGGATGGTTTATTTTGATGGTTGTGTTACTTTGTAGACCTTTTCCCCTCATTTCTTAATTGCTAAGTGGGGTTGAATGCCATTTGACGTGGATGCTAGTTAGAGATCTAGAAAAGTGTGTTGTCTTTCTTGATAGGAAATTCATATTGGAATAGTACCCTGCAAGCAAATTAGATTGGCCGTGTAAACTATTTCACTCATGATACAGTCTTGATTGAATGATATTCATAATACGGCCATCTTTATCTTATGCTCTATATTACTTCATTGGCATTTGGTTGAAGCCCTTAGATCACTTATGACTATGAAACTTGGTTTGGGGACCATGGAATAAGTCTTAGACAGTCATGATCTTAAATCTTCCAAGTTGTAGGATCTTATGAGACATGGCATCTAAGATTTGGATAAACTTGCACGACGATGCATAAATCCAAGAGTTGGATATTACTCCATTCCATGAGCAATCGTACGAGATATAAGTGCATGTTGGTGGGTGCTTATTAGAGAACAAGGCACTGAAGACCCACCTGAAGAATCCACTAGATAGCTGTAAAGGCAAGTTTCCAACTTACACTAGTGCATATTATTAGTCCTCTAACCTAAGAATCTATGGTAACCTTATGTCTGGTCCTCATGCTTTGACTCATCCTTGGTCACCTAACGTACTGTTTGGTTGAGATTCGGTATCAGTTACTTGGCATAGAGGTTTATGAGATCCAAGATTGAATTTGACTCATCATCTTTATGAAAAATGAGTGTATCTCCTATGTATTCTATAATGATCGATTCTAAGAAATCCGTGTGCAAGGTGGTGTCATAATTTGGGAAGGAGTTTTTCAAAGATGAGGCCACATAATGAAATAAAATATTGAGAATAGAATTATAGTATCGAGGCTATTAAGGAGCTAACAAATATCTTTCCCTAGGCCTTTTTTTGGAGATAAAAGATGGAATGATCATATTTTCATGGTACACATAGAGCTATAATGGTTCTCCAAGAGCATTCATTTTGGCCAATTTTTTGGCTCCATGGACTTGAGGTTGGACATCAACCATGGAGATTAGATACTCTTCAATTAATGAGATTGATTGAATCGAGTTGATTAGTATAAAAGTATTTTAAACTAAAATGAATCTAAGATAGTTAAAAGTTACAAGGAGTTGTAAACCTATGTCCAATGAATGATAGAACCTATTGGGTCACACACAAAATCCAATTGGCTTTCTAATTGATGGAGAAATTTTCTAAATGGTAGAATATTCACTCCAAGTGGACAGATTTTGAAGTGATCACTTTGAAGATTAATTTTGGCTTGATTAATTTATGTGTTAAATTAATCAATTAATTAAAGTAGTTAGATTAGACCAATAATTAAAGAGTTAATTATTTGATGTCATTTGATCTCCAATTGATCAAAGTTAACTTAAAGAGTTAAGTTAACAAAATTAAGCTTAAGAGTTAAGCTTGTTGACTTAAGTGTTAATTCAAGGATTAATTAATTAAATTAAAGTGTTTAATTTAATTAATGAGAAGAATATATTTTAGAGAAAAAATTCAAATGAAGAGTTCATTTGAATTAGTATTTTAATTAATTTGAAATTAGATTTTAAATTAAATTAAAATACACATAAAATTCAAATATGATTTAAAATTCAAACTTGCCACCTTGGCAAGCAAGTGGCCGCCCTCTCTCTATATATATAGGTGAGAGGATTCAATAGTTGCACAATTGGTGTGAAGAATTAGATTCTTTGCATTTCCCTCCAAAACCCTCTCTTCAAGCATTGCCTAATGAGTTGAAGCTTTGCTTTCTCTTCTTCTCCCAACCTCAAAATCAGTCTCCACCATAGTTTTTCTCCTCTCTTTCTCCATCTAAAAGTGAGGAGAAATTGGATGTTCAATTGGTGTGTGGAACATTACAATAGAGGCAAAACATTTGGTTTGCTTGTCTTGGAGATCTACTTTACAGAGTGGTGACTTTGACAAATTTTTATGAGGAGATCCAGATCAATTTTTGTATCAAAATTTTCACTGTGCTTTTATCAAGGTGTTGAGAAGATACATTAATTGTTTCGTGATTTTTGGAGGAGTTTGGACAGGGAAAATCGCACTTCTCTGCTACTCTAGTTTTTAGTACATTCTGGATTAGTGAAGAGTTCACCATTGTCTCCTTGGAAATTTGCTATAATCCTCTTACCAAATCTAGATATATATCATGTTAAGATCTTTGGTAGCTTGATTTACCTAGTTAATTTTAGCTTTTGAAGTTTTAATTATTGGATCCTAGTGCTACTCTTGCCTTTAAGTGGTATCGAAGCCTAATTTATGCTATGATTTGGATTTCTGATTGATTGATTCATGTGATGAATTGATCAAAATTATAAAATACTTGATTCATCTGATGGATTGTAGTGTTTGGCTGATGTTGTGTGTGGCTCCTTGATTGATGAATTGAAAGCATGCTATTATGTGATTTAAGTGTTGATTCATATGATTAGTTTGTTTTAATTCAGAGCTATTAATGTTGAATGTTAAATTGGCATTAATTGATGTTGTATGTTGATATAACATGTTTTTGATTGATCAAAAGAGTTTTGATCATTTTTGGATCCAATTGAATTGGAATTTAGTTAGAGATTTTTTTGGAAAATGTGATTCTTACTTAAACTTGATTTTTGAAGCATGTTTGAGCACTTGAAATTTTAGTTTTAAAAAGTGTTTTAAATTTTAAATTTCATCTATAATGTGTGATTTGATGTTTAGGAGGTGTCCTAAATTTTTTAGTGTACAAAAGTTGAACAAAAAATATGTTCACTCGGTCCAAACCCAAAAATAGGGCAAGTTACCATGCTTGGCTAGGAGCTAGCTGGGCAGCGTGCACATTTGCTGCTAGGCTGGGGCAGCAGTGCTTGATTTTGAGTTGATGTTTTACCAATTTTTTGTGTTCTTTTACTGACCAAAAGTGTTTTATTTCACACATAATAGATGCATATGTGTTGTGCAAGTTCTCAAAATTATGTTTGACATTTTTGATTGCTTCTTAAATCTTGTTTGAGTTGATCTCCAATTGTTGCTAAAATGAGATGCATAGTGGTTATGCTTATTTTTGCTTCGCTAATTAATTGTTTATGAGATAAGCATTTAATTGTTGAACTTCAATGCCAGTTCTATATTTATTTATTGCTCATTTAAATGTTGAATGAATGATGAATGAATGTGGATGATCATTAATATTGATTTTATTTATTTCAAGTTGTTGAAATGGGTTGTATTAAATGGGGTTTGCATGCCTCTTGTTCTATCTTATAAAAGTTATGAGAGTAGAATCACTAAGAGTGATGTTTTCTTTCTCTTGTAAAAGTTGCAAGGAGCAAAGAGGATCTAAGGAGGTTTGAAGACCCATGAATGTATGGGATACACTTATGTAATAGCTTAGTTTAATTAACCCATTTAAAATTAACTGAGTAATGCACCTATGGCTCTAAGTGCATTACTTGGTTAGGATCAATCCTACCCTAGAAGTATGCTAGGTGCATTTACTTATTTATGCTTTCTATATCCTAGTAATGTATGAGATGCATGACTAGGATATAGAGCACCTAAATAAGAAGATAAAATGATGAGATCTTTGCAAGCAAAATCTCTCCACTTAGAATGTCTAAGTGTTTTTCAAATATTAAGTTAAAATGGATACAAATTAAAAATATTTTAATTAATCCATGCTTGTTACTAATAGTATGTGGCATGACAATGCTACCATTATTTGTGTGATGTCTCACAAGTTGTGGGTCACATTTATAATGGAAACTTGTGACCATATACTTAGCATAAGGTATACCTTTGATTTGAAAACCTTCATGCAATGGCACACGAGTCGTGGGATGTGTGGGGTCATCTCAAATTGAAGTTTGATTGATAGGTTCAACTTAATACCTAGTAGTGTAGATGTCGCACGAGTCATGGGTTTACATAAAAAGTGAGGCAAAATACATCAAAAGTTGTATAAGGTGCAATTAGTTAAAGTTGCTTACCTTTTGATTCTTTATGGATGTCTCACGAGTCGTAGGTTTGCTCACAAGTCCTTAGAATTGCTTGATTCTAGCTACGAAGTGAGATTTCCTGAATTCTTCTAGGGAGTGAAGAATTTGATAAAATAATAGGAGAAAAATATGCTTGAAAGACCATGAACATGTTTTCAATATCAAAATTCAATCACAAACTTAAATTTTCTTTTTTGCCTTTGAAGATTTATGAAATCTCCAAAATGGCTAATTCCACTCATTGTTATTTTTGGAAACCAATAAAGCAATTGGGCCAAACTTCCATGATTAACTTAGCCTAAAAAATTGTTCTAGATTTTTAGAAGTGGATATAGGTCCCATATCATGGTACTCCTAATCCCTTTGGGATTAATATAGATCTAAAGATACGTGAAATGTTCATGAATTGGGTTTAGGATTGTCCTATCCCTTAGTCTTATCATAGCATCTACAAAATTCTAAAGTCTCAAGGAATATGAATAATACGTTGGTTAAAGTTTAGAAGAGTTGTAATGTAAATGAGGTATGAGAAGTTCATGTTGTCAAATGAGATTTTTCAAGCTAGGATAGATGTGAAATCATGTGTCATCAACTATGATCTAAAGATGATTAGGCTTGGAGAAGCTTTTCAACTTGGACGTAGTGATAGACAATGGTCTTTATGAGGATTTGATCCTCATATCCTCATTGAGTTTTAATTGATCAAAGTGTTGATCTCAAAGGAGGCTATCATGACAAGGGCAAACCTTTGACACTTGTTTTCTCCTCCAAGTCTATGGGCCCTAGGGGTGCTAGAGAAGGAGGTAAAAATAAGAAATGTTCTTTCTCCAAGGGAAGACAACTATCAAAGGCATCCAGAGAGTCAAGAAGAATATAGAAGATATAGTCGGTATTATTTGTTTCTACTTCGGCAAGATAGGCCATTGGAAGTAGTTTTTCAAGGAATACCTTGCAACACTTGAAGAAGAGTATTACTTTATTAAAGTGCATTTGAGGATAATCTCTTCCTTATGGATATATGATATCGCATGTGGTTCTTTTCTTTGTAAGTTGTTACAAAGAATAAAAAAAAGAATAAAACTTAGTGATAGGGATATGATCCAATACCTTAGCAAAGGAGCAAGAGTTGCAACCTAAGTCGAAGGCGTATAATAAGTTAGACTTAAAGAATTCCATAATTGTGTTCAACCTCTGTTGACATGTATTATATATTATTGAGAACAATATTTCAATTTTCATTTTAGATAGCGAAGGATTTGATCTTTCTATATTAAATAGGAGATTGAAGCATTAAAGAATGAGTTCTTTAGTTGCTTATGGCACACTTAATAAAGAATTGTACATATTGGATTCTCAATCATCACTAATGCACCTTCAATGAAGTAAGAAAATTAGATATCCAAGAAGCTGCCATTTTATGGCATGTAAGACTTGGGCATATCTCTAAATAGGATGAACAAGTTAGAAGGCCTCAAAGTACTAAATGTTAGTGGCATTGAGGACCTTTGTACTTGTGAATTTTGTTTGAAGGAAAAAATGACCAAGGCTTCTTTTGTAGGACAAATGGAGCATTTCGAAAATTCTTTGAATTTGCTCCATACGGATATTTGTGGACCACTAAGAGTTAGTGGGAAAGAAGGCCATTCTTACTTCATCACCTTCACTTATGACTATAGTCAGTATGGACATATGTATCTTATAAAGTATAAGTCTGAGGTCTTTGAAAAGTTTAAAGAGTATAAGAATGAAGTAGAAAATCCAAAGGGACTTAGGATTGAAGCTTATCTATTGAATTGAGAGAGAGAATACTTAGTACTGTTCTTGGATTATCTAAAGGATATTGGGATTCTTTCTCAGTGGACTCCACCCGGTATACCCCAACATAATGGAGTAGTTGAAAGGAGAAATCGTACCTTATTGGACATGGTACATTCCATGATGAGTTTATTTGATGTGTCTATATCCTTTTGAGAATATGCCTTCATGATGGTGGCGAAGTTACTAAGTGTAGTATCTTCAAAGTCAGTGCCAAAGATGTTGCATGAGATGTGGTATGGCAAAGCACCCTTTTATCATTATCTAATGGTTTTGGGGGTTTGCTACCTATGTGAGATAGATAGTGGAAGACAAGTTGGATAGTAGATCCCCTTGCGCAAGTTTGTGGGATACTCAAGAGAATTTTTAGGTTATTACTTTTAAGATCTCTCGGAATGAAAGGTGTTTTGCTTTGAGAAACACCATCTTTTTAGAAAAGAAATTTCTATAAGATAGAAAAGGCATTGTTGTTGAACTTGGTGAAGTTCAAGATGATCATCAAATCCCATATGTGGTAGAAACAAATAAAAATCAAAGAGCCTCACACACAACCTCTGAGAAGATTGGACCCAATCAAAGAGTAATTCAAAATGTTCAGATTCTTCATGAGACAAGCCAATCGGATAATGATCTGAAGACTTATAAGGAAGCTATGTTGGACATAGACTCAGGACATTGGCTAGATGCCATAAAATCTAAAATGGACTTTACATACTCCAATAAAGTATAAACTTTAGTAGATCTATTGGAGGGAATAGTTCTTATTGGTTGCAAGTGAATCTATAAGCGAAACTTAGGAGTCGATAGATAGGTGATGACCTTTAAAGTACGAGTAGGGGCAAAAGGTTACACTCAAAGACCCGGTATTGATTTTAAGGAAACCTTTGCACCAGTTGCAATGCTTAAGTCTATTTAGATTTTACTTGCCATATTTGCATATTATAACTATTAGATATGGCAAATGAATGTAAAAACCACTTTCCTAAATGGAAGCATTAAAGAAGAAAATTTTATGAAGCAACCATAAGGTTTTACATTAAAAGTGAGTGAGCAAAAGGTTTGCAAACTTAAGATATCCATTTATGTACTTAAATTGGCATCCCAAACTTGGAACATATGTTTTTGATGAGATAGTCAAATTGTTTGGCTTTTTCAAAAAGGTGTATGAACCTTGTGTGTTTAAAAGGCTAATGAGAATAGTATACATTTTATTGTGCTTTATGTCGATAACATTTTTCTCATTGAGAATGGAAAAAAAATGTTAGTGTGTCCTAATGTATGGTTATCTACATAATTCTCCATGAAGGATTTAGGAAATGCGTCATGCGTATTGGGAAAATGTATCTATAGAAATAGATCGAGGATGATGCTGAGGTGTTCCTAAAAATTTTACATTGATAAGATACTAAAGAGTATGGAAGAATCCAAGAGGGAATTCCTCCATTTGGGACATGGTCTTCATCTCTCCAAGTATATGGCCCCTTAAACTAACAACGAGAGGTCTAGAATATCCTACATACCTTATGCATTTGCTATAAGAAGCATATTATATGCAGTTCAATATGCAAAACTGAATTTAGCACATGCTCTAAGTGTTATGAGTTATTGCCAATCCAATCTTGGTAAATGTCACTAGATGGCAATTAAAACAATCCATAAGTGCTTGAGAAGGACTAAGGACTTATTTTTTGTATATAGTAATGGAGAATTAAAAATCATGAAGTTTTTGAATTCTAGTTTCCAATCCAATGTAGATGACCTAAAATCTACTTTTGGATACATATTTTGCCTCAATGGAGGTATGGTGTGTTGGAAGAGTTCCAACAAGACACCATGGCTTGGATAACCACTAAGGAGAAATACATTATCGTTTTGGAAACCATAAAAGAAAGTGTTTTGATAAAAACTTCATTTAAGAGTTGGATGTGGTGCCTAGCATACATGAGCCTATGATTGTCTTTGGAAGATAATTTAGGAATTGAGCCAAGACCTCATTAGTGATCCAAATGTTGTAAATGCATTATCATTTGATATATGATATCAATTGATAGGGGAACAATTGAGTGGATAAAATTGTCTCAGAAGAGAATATTGTAGAACTACTGTCTAAACCCCTAAATGCTAATGATCTTTGAAGGACATCTTATGAAGATGTGTCTCAAGGTCATGGGAAATTAGCTTTAAGGCAAGTGGAAAATGATTGGGTTAGTACCTTGCAAGCCAATTAGATTGGCCATGAAACTATTTCACTAGTGATATAATCTTGATTCAATGATATTCATAATATGGCCATTTTCACCTTATGCTCTATATTACTTCATTGGCATTTGGATGAATTCTTTAGGTTACTCATGACTATGGGACTTGGTTTAGTGACTATGGAATAGGTTTTACATGGCCGTGATCTTAAATCTTCCACATCATAGGATCTTATGAAATAGGGTATCTAAGATCTGGATAGACTTGCATTTCGATGCATAAATCCAAGAGTTGGATAATGATCTATTCCATGAGCAATCATAAGAGATACGAGTGCATGTTGGTGCTTGCTTGTTAGAGAACAAGGCATTGAAGACCTGTCCAGAGAATCCACTAGATAGCTATAGTGGCAAGTTCTCCAGCTTATTCTAGTACATATTATTAGTACTTTGACCTCCATGGTAATCTTATGTTCGGTCCTCATGCTTTGACTCTTCCTTGGTCACCTGGTGGGTTGTTCGGGTTGAGATTGGGTATGCGTTACTCGGCATAGAGGTTTATGAGATCTAAGATGGAATCTGACCCCTCGACTTTATGAATAGTGAGTACATCTCCTATGTTTTCTATAATGATCAATTCTAAGAAATCCTTGCGCAAGGTGGTGTGACAATTTGGGAAAAGTGTTTTCCAAAGATGAGGTCACACAACGGAATCAAATATTGAGAATAGAGACATAGTATCGAGGCTATTAAAGAGCAAACAAATATCTTTTCTTAGGCCTTGTTTTAGAGATAGGAGATGGAAGAACTATAATGGTTCTCCAAAAGCATTCATTTTGGCTAATTGGTTGGTCTCCATGGGCTTGAGGTTAGAAATCAACCATGGAGATTGGGTACTCTTCAATTAATGAGATTAATTGAATTGAGTCAGTTTACAAGTATTTTGAACTAAAATGAATCTAAGATATTCAAAAGTCACAAGGAGTTGCGAGCCCATTTTCAATGAATGGTAGAACTTATTGGGTCACACATGAAATTCAATTAACTTCCTAATTGATGGAGAAATTCTCTAAATGTTAGAATACTCACTCCAAGTGGACAGATTTTGAGGTGATCGATTTGAAGATCAATTTTAGCTTGATTAATTTAGGTGTTAAATTAATCAATTAATTTAAGGAGTTAAATAAGACCAATAACTAAAGAGTTAATTATTTGGTACCATTTGATCTCCAATTGATCAAAGTTAACTTAAAGAGTTAAGTTAACAAAATTAAGCTTAAGAGTTAAGCTTGTTGACATAAGAGTTAAGTCAAGGGCTAATTAATTAAATTAAAGTGTTTAATTTAATTAATGAGAAGAATATATTTTGGAGGAAAAATTCAAATGAAGAGTTCATTTGAACTAGCATTTTAATTAATTTGAAATTTGATTCCAAATTAAATAGAAATGCACATAAAATTCCAATATGATTTGAAATTTAAACATGCCACCTTGGCAAGCAAGTGGCTGCCCTCTCCCTTGAGGAAGGTGTGATGCCAACTTGGCATTACACCATCCTCCCTCTATATATAGATATAGAGGTGAGAGGATTCAACATTTGCACAATTGATGCAAAGAATTAGATTCTTTGCATTTCTTTACAAAACATTTTCTCCAAGCATTGTCTTATGAGTTGAAACTTTGCTTTCTCTTCTTCTCCCAACCTCAAAATTGGCCTCCACTATAGTTTTTCTCTTCTTTTCTCCTGTTAAAAGTGAGGTGAAATTGGAAGTTCAATTGGTGTGTATATCATTACAATAGTGGCAAAACATTTAGTTTGCTTGCCTTGGAGATCCAGATTGAGTTTTGCACCAAAATTTTATAGTATCTTCATCAAGGTGTTGAGAAGATACAATAATTTTATCATGATTTTTGAAGGCGTTAGGACAAGGAAAAAAATTTCACTCTTTCTGTTGCGTCGATTTTTGGCAGATTTTGGATTAGTGAAGAGTTTACCATTGTCTTCTTGAAAATTTGCTAATCAAGGTAATCCTCTTACCAAATCCATATTTGTAGCATGTTTAGATCCTTGGTAGCTTGAGCAGCCTAGTTAATTTTAGCTTTTGAAGTTTTAATTATTGGATTCTAGTGATATTTTTGCCTTTAGTTCGACAAACTTAGCTAGGGGATGGTAATCTCTTTTGGAGTTGTGTGTCTACTACCTTTTCTCACTGGGGATTCCAGGCTACTTAAACATGTGTTTAGTGGCTTGGATGTATTTTGATAGTATAGTTACTTATTGCCATTTCTTGTTGGGGAGTTAAGGCATCTTTTCATCGACCTTCCTCATTAAGGAGTCCATGTTGATTGTTGAGAAAATTATGATAATTACCTTTGGAGTACTAGTGAGTTATTTATTGAAAGTTCTGTCGGCGTAAAATTAATTTATTTTGCAAATAATAAGTAAATGTAAAAACTCTCGTAACACTAAAATTTCATTAAAGATTGAAATAAAAGGATTCATGCTATGTAATGAACTAGATAATCAATGAATGCAGAAAAATCATGGAGAATTAATTGGACTTTCCTTTTATTCTTTCTTATTTGGGTTATGTCCAACTCTAGCATAGTTTGGATTAATTTTATCTAGTTGTTGGTTGTTTTGTTTCTTTCCCTAGCATTTTTGTCTTCTTGTTAGACTGTTTGTTGGCCTTTTCTATGCGTTGTTATCAGGTTTAGTACTTTTGGAATACTTTCTGTCAACTAAAATGGTGTGGCATTTCCATGCCTCTTTAATATTGCAAGTTAGTTCCCTAGTTCCTACCATTTTTGGGAACTTAATTTTTTGGTTGTATGTTGATACCACTACCTGAAAATCACTCAGTGCTTGTCGACTAAGGATTACATTATATACGAATAGGGCATTGACAACAAGGTATTGAAGTATTAGGGATTGCCTTTTTGGTGAAGTTCTTGGTGATGTAGGCAACTGCATGGATTTAAGTGACATAATGTGAAAGCCACCGAACTCCACAAAGAAGAAATTGACTGGTGTCATTGTTATTAGAGAGATATTCATTTTGTTTAGAGTGGAAAGGAACAACATATTGGCGGAGCTACCGTTATCTACTAAGTTTTTTCTAACACTATAATTGGCAATCTCTAGCCTCACCATCGGGGGTAGTTTACTTTAAGTTCATAATGGTGTCTTAGAATATGTTTGAGATCATTGTCAGTGAATGTGATAGGCTCTGAGCTTGTGGACACATGGAAGATTATTTCTTAAACTTTTCCTTTGCCAACAAGTTTCTTTAAGATGACTTTTCTAGAGGATTGAGTATTGCTTCCTACTGATCCTCCTATAATGGTGTCAATGAAACCTTTGACTGGTAAAGTGTTGCTGGTTTTGTTCTCCTATCAGGGCTGTGTGGCTTTTCCCTACCATGAGATTGGTTCTCCTTCTTTTTCGATTTGATTATGAATTTCTTTAAGTGACTTTGCTGAATAAGGCACTCAATCGTATTGTGCAAATTAGAACATTTATCAATGTTATGACCCTTCTGCCAGTGGAAGTGGCAGTATTTCCTTGAGTCTTTATGCTTTAGTCTTTCTAGCAATTTTCTTAGCTTCTTCAAGTTGTCTATTTCTTCTATGGCCATGAGAACTTCTTTTCTTGTAATGTTGAGTGGGGTATAATAGCGGAATCTCTTTATGAGGTGAAAAGGCCTTGTTCTTTTGGCCTCTATCTTTTTTTTCATTCCTTGGTTTAGCTTTTTTATCAATGGTTGACCTTTTAAATTTCATTTCGTTCATTTTCTCTTGGGTCATATAATTATCATTGAGGTTGAGTAGGTGTTCCATTGTTTGTAGTTGCTCTTGGACCAAGGTGTTAGCGCATCCTTTATGTTGCAACCTTAAAAATAAAACATCTGCAAGAAAATCTATTATGGGGTTATCAATTTTTTAAACTTCATTATTATAACAAGAAAAGAAATCATGGAAGGACTCCTCTTCACTTTGTTTAACTGAATGTAAGTATGTCTATGGCAACTTAAACTTGCATTTGCTTGTGAATTAATGGAGGAATTTATCACATAACTAGTTGTAGTGATATATCGATTGAGGTCGTAGCTTGATGAACCAGTCTAAGGTAATTCTTTGAAAAATGGTGACCAACAATTTAGCATGTATGTTTTTGCTATGCCTTTGTGGGTACATGATATGCTCAAATTGTAATTGGTGTTCGTGTAGGTTTGTCGACCTATCATATCTTGGGAGTCTCATGGGATCTTGCTATCTGGGTGGACTCTTTCTTTGATAATGTCTAGAGTGAAATTGGAATCTCTATCTTTCCATCTTCGTATGTCATTCGCAAAGGAAGGGATCTTTGAATGCTTTTCAAATATGTTGACTGATCTTTTGTTATTTCTAATCAATTATGGAAATTTGCATGATGGAAACTGTTTCTATGTATTTCTTTGTCATGTTCGTATAGTTGCATGTGCTATGGCTGATGTGGCCTTGAAATTTCTTGAACTGATTCTACTATCTCTTGCTCTGAATGCTACATAGCCTGTCCAGTTTGCTTTTAGGACTACCCTTTAGTTCATGGATTGGGTTTGGTTTGTTTGTTTGTGGTGAAAGGACTATGTTAGATTATGGGATTTATCTTTGTTGCTACAGAAGTTCCATTTGCTTTATGACGTTGAACTTGTAACCAAACCTCATTAGGCATGTCAGGGTGGCCCTCAGCTAAAACGTTTTGATGCTTAGGTTAGTAAATTGGAAAGAGAGAAAGGAATATTTAGCTAGGGCAGAATGTAAAAATAGGAACACAACTTTTATAGGGCATCTTGGGAACTATTTGTAGAGAGACTCAGTAGTGGTTTTTCAATTTTGCCCTTATTTAATCTTTATAAAGAGTTTTCCTTGGAAGGGTAAAATAGTTTTTGGAATAGATAAAGCCAATCTACTTGCAAATTGATTTGATAGGTAAAGGTGTACATTCTCTCTATCATTTGACAACTTTTGTTTGGACCATGAGTGGTGTTGCCAAGCAATAATGGGACAAAAATAGGACATAAAGTATCTTTCTGGCACTAATGGTCACCACTTTATTGTGAGTCAAATGCTTCGAGCAATGTGGAGTTAGATTAGGACGAGATTTGGCTTATTGAGCCTTTTTTTTGGGATGGCATATCAAGGGATGTCAATTTGGTGTAGTAGAGGTTGGCATCCTCCACTATCAACTGTGTAAAGTATCCACCAAGGAAAGAAACATAAATAGTTAAAATTGTGCCTTTCTCTATAAGTTGATTCTCTTCATCAATAATTAGATGTTAAACTCCGGTGGTGGATGAAGTATCTTTAAAATAAACAATGGTGCAAGTTGCCGATAAGAAAAAGTATTTACCAAATTATTTGTCAAATGAAGCTGGTGAAAAGAAAAGAAAAAAAAGAAGAAAGAGAAATAACGTTGGAGGAGAATAATATAAGAAATTTTATTACAAGAAAAGTGTGAATAAGGTTTAATGGAGTTTGGTGTCCTGAATGAAAAAACAACGAGAGAGACAAAAAGGAAGAGGGGATTAACTTGTATGTTTGAAACCAATTTGAATTCAGGCCTATTCATTGAGAAATATATTAAACAGTCATAGTCCATGAATAAGAGGAAGAAAAATATAAGAGTTAAAGAGGTGATCGCACCGGGAAAAATTTGCAAATTGATTTATTTGTTGCAGCTACTATAGTAGGAGAACATGTTGATATAAATAGATGCATCTTAGAGCTTTCATTAAATGGGGTGGCTTTATTGAATGGATGAATAACCCTCAATAACTCATATTACTAAAGCCTTGCATTGATTTTTGGGGTGAATTTACTTTTGAGATTGCTTGCCTTTATAACTTTCATTTTCAAATTTTTTAGTCCAAGTCGTTTAGATTGGTTTAGTTTTCTAAATGTCAGAGAATGTTTAGGATAGCCATGAGTCCTATTTACAACTGAAGATGAATTTTGCTCAAGAAAGGACTTTAGTGGAAATGAATTGATATTCTTTATATAAAAAAGGAAAGAGATAGTAATGCAAGTCAGCAGTTTGTAGAAGTCTAAAATTCAAGTTGTAGCTGGAATTAGAAATTAGAAGGAGTTTGAGTTCTTTGTTTCAACTTTCATTTTGTAAGTCTTTTCAATTTTGAAACGAATTGTATTTCTAAAGGTAACTCATGGTGAAGTAGTCCCTTTCAAATTAAACTCTTTCATTTATTAAACATAGAAGCCTTTAAAACAACAAATTTTCTTATCTGCAAAAATCAAAATTACAAAACAAGAAAAATTATACAAATAAATCAAAATCAATCAATCAATTGTGGATTATATCTCTAATCTAATCCTCCAATTCTTTCCTTCTAAATATAATCTTCAATTGAGTTCCATGAAAAATTCCTTAAACGTTGTGGATTTCCTTTAAATTTGATTTGAATAAAATAATGCTAACTTGAGGGCTTCACACCTTAATTTTGAATCAAAAACGCTAGAAATATATGAGTTCCATGAAAAAGGCCTTGAACGTTGTGGATTTCCTTAAATAGAAATAATGCCAATTTGAGGGTTTCACACTTTGATCTCGAATCAAACGCAAAAATATATGAATTCCTTAGAGAACATTTTGAATGCCGTGGATCTTCTTGAATAAAAATAACGTCAATTCAAGGGCTTCGCACCTTGATCTCGAATCAAATGCTAAAAATATATGAATTTTGTGAAAAATGCCTTGAATGTTATGGACCTCCTTGAATTTGCTTGAGAGAATTGTTACATTTCTTCAAAGTGTCTCTCGTTTGTTGAAATTTTTGTGTTGTGTCAAATGAACTGGAATCACCCCTTTATATAAGTGCTTGAAGGAAGGCTTTGAAGGAAGACTTCTAGATTGACTTGAACTCATTCAAAGGTTATCTTTTTGATAAGATAATATCAAATATCAAGAGATAATTTGGGATATATTTGATTTGATAATATCAAACACTTAAAAATAATATCAATATCAAATATCTTTGATTTGATTGGTCTATAGAAGCAGACACTTCATCTTTGACGCGTGTCAATGCCTGATTTGAATATAAAATAAATACTAAATTATTAATTAAAATTAACTATTTATATTTTGGAATTAAATTTAATATATTCCAAAATTTAAATAGAAAATTTTAAATTAACATTTAATATATTATTTACACATATCACTTTTCAATTAGTCAAAAATTTAATATATTTACAAATGCCCCCACTTCAAGGCTTGACGAAAGGGGGTGAAAATCAATCCCAAAAAAGATGAGACTTTAAGTATTTAAGAACATATATACATATATTCAACAATATATGTGGGCCAAATAAAAGCCCATATAAAAATTTGACTTAGAAGCCCAAAATCACTTTTTCCTAAAACCAAATCTGGCAACAAGATTTGCTTTAATTGAATTCAAATAGGCTAAGCATTTGTAACTGCTTGTTTTTATGTCTAAGAGACCTACTAGGCCACTGCTTCTCGAATTAACAAGATATTTTCCATGATTGGAATCCAAAGGCTAACATTGAAATATCTAAGTCATCTTAAATTCATGGAATGCCTTTAGCAACCAAACAATTAATTCCCACTTGGTTTAAATTTTTCTTTTCCTTTTTGTTGTATAGTCCTATTCTGATTAAGAGCTTTAGCGAGATGTAAGGTGTCTTCAGCGTAATGAAAGGTAAACAACTGGTTAATTATCACTTTTTCCTATTGGCCTAGCTATTTCGTAGCTCTCATCTATCTCTTCTTTTCCTTTCTGTAGGAGAGTTCCATTCTATCTGGAAAATTGAATTGAGATCAAAATTTGAAGAGATTTAATCAACATAAATTAGAACTTGAAGGAATCCTAATAACTATAAATAACTCAAGCAAGTACTATAAAAATGAACTTGGATAAATTAATGAGCATCCACCCAGTTGATTGTTGAAGGGGCCGCTGGTAAGCTTTATCTTACATGAGATAATTTCTTTTACACATTACTCTTCCCCACACACTAGGTGTTTGTATTAATGCTTAGCTTAGTTTTAGATCATCATCTTGAGATATTCTATTGATTCTTACTTCAAATTGCATCATCACAAATCATTCCCCGGAATTAGCCTTAGGTTTTTCCTTTTTCCCCCTCTCTTTTTTTTTTTTAAATATGATATACAATATGCCCTCCATTAAATATTGTCACCAATTGCAATTAAGCTATTAGGCTTTCAAGGTGATTTCCATGATAGTTTCTCCCTTAGCTCATGCATCTTTATTGCTTGATGTTTTTTTATTCTTCACATCAATCGTCTTTGGATTATATCCTTTATTTTTCTTTTCTTCCTCAACAACTTGATTAACTTTTCTTATATCTTTGCAGGTTGTACCATGGTTCAATTTAAGGATATTTCATCTAGTGTTGGAGTACAACATTTGATTATTCTTGATGAAGAGAATCAGCTTATGGAGAAAGGTACACTTTTGACTACTTATAATCCCCTTATTGGTAGATATGCAACAAAGTGGCCATGGCTGATTAATTCACTTTGTACCAAGGAGTGGTCTTGGAGATCAAAACTTCCAAGGTATGGGTTTTAAGGGCAACTCATCATTGTCCGCCAAACAAATTAATTTGTTGTCAATAATCAAATGAATCAATTCTTTTGCCAACATTAGGTCGCAACGTTATTGAGGGAAAAGCTAAGTGGGGAGAAATTCTTCATATTGATGGAAAATTCCATTACATCGAAGGATACTGGGAGTGGATTGAAGATGTCCTAAGCTGAAGTAAGTACAAGTTGATTGCTGCACAAATATATAATCCATTGTATGCTTCATTATTTACATATGATCAAAATTATGAGATTATTAAAGCATTTTGTAAGGCATAGTATCCACATACAAATCTTTTTACTTCTTTTGGAGAGGTTTCCATATTGCTATGAGATTTCCACAACTTTGTAGGCCTCCTTATGACAGGAATTTTTTATAATGAAGTGATTCCTTGTGCTAAGGAGCTTACTAGCGTTGATGAGATAGGAAGTAAATTTATTTTCAATTCTTGCAAATAGTTATTTCAAGCTTATCATTTATTTTAAAGAAGTGCCCATGGAGGTCAACTTTCTCAAGTTACTATGGAGAAATGGGTGAAGTATTGATCTTGAAAAGCCATAAAATACCATCAACCACCACCACGCTAGGATAAAACAATGGTTTGGCCCAAATCAACTCGTAATCCTCTTGGTGATTTTGGTGTTCATGGAGAATGGTCTACTCCATAGGAGGCATTATTTTTAAAACTTGGGATTCCTAGGAACTTGAAAGAAGAAACCTATTTGGTGGCATATTTGGCTTGTTAGCTTTGCTCATTTGTTCTTCCTACTAATGATGTCAATTATATACGCCCTAACACTTTTAAGATAGCATGCATCATGGCTACCGGTAGGAAGGTTAGTCTTGCTATTCTAGTTTTAGCCAGCATCTACAATGGTTTGAATAAAATTTCAGGTTCCCCAAGGCCGAGTGTGTCTATTCTTCTTTTCCCATCCACTTTGTCTACGTTTGGTTGGTGTACTACTTCAAAACACATTATCAAGTTTGGAAAAGAATATGTGGCCCTAAAATGGTGATTTATTTCGGCAAAGAAGGTGCAAAATATTCTGATCCAAAGAAGGCCCATAGGAAAATTCACAGAAGGAATTTTGTTTCTTGGACTTGCACCATGATTACCAAAGATAAAGGAATTCCATATATTGATGATGGCAAGGCTAGATAATTAGAGCAAAAATACTTCATTGCAATTCACTCAAATTATCTTCTTTTGTGGCAAGGCAACTACTCTATTATTGAACCTTATAATTCTCATCACTTTAGTCGTTAATTTGGATATTATCAAGAAGTTCCTAGAATTCTTGCCATGACATTCGCACAATTGATTAGGATGAAGGACTTCGTTATTGGCGCTTATACACTTTGCATAATTATATGTCTACAGCATGGTTTCCTTGCATGTCCCCAAATGCAAAAAAAATTCTCTTCGGATGCTTACAAGAAGTAGTGGACTAAAATTCATGGAGATTACTTTGATGACAATATTGAACAATTGATCAACTTAAAGTCAATCAAAATTTTTCTTAAAGACAAGGATCATGATAAATGAAATAGACCACCCGCTCAAGCTATTCAAAATCCTTCCAACCTAGAAGACATTGAGCCTTCAAAAGAAAAGAGAAGGAATCCTTATCCTTTAGATATAAGCAATAGTAGTAATGAAGATTGTCATTGGAAAAGGCTTAAAAAGGATCCCAAATCTCCAAAGTCAAGTGATTCTTTGCAAACAGAGATCTTTACCAAAGAGGTTATTTTTTTTGCTCTATCATCTTTTTTTCCTTCTTTAGATAAGCCCCATTTTGGTCATTTGTTCACTTAAATCATGTAATAATTTCAGTTGAAAAATGAAATCATTAATGTTGATGAAGATGAGACATCCCAAGGTAGCTGAGAATCAATAATGGGACCTAACATATTGGCCATGAACGTTCCAATTGACACAATTATGCAGAATGAGGCACTCCATAGTATGAAAGCTAAACAACCATCTCTTTGTGCTCTAGTTTTAGTATTTGAAGGTGAAATATTTGTACTTAATCATAAAAAAAAGTGTCTTCAAATGTTGTGGGATGACCTTCGCTAGAGAATAGCAAATACTCCACTTGATTTCATCTCATCTATTAAAGATAGTATTCAATTTGTGCTTGAATCAATGAGGGGCTTTAACAATTTGACATTTTTAATGTGGAAAAATTATTGCAAGTATGTTTTGACAAGGTGGTTGCTTATGATGAGGCAAAGTCCGCATCTTTTGAGAAAACATCCAATGAAATTCTTTCACAACAACTCGATGAGGCCAAAAGTCATCTCCATAATGCTCAAACTAGAGAAAGTAAAGAAATGAACCAAATTCAATCCACCCAAGAAGAGCTGGAATGTGTTGGGAAAAAGCTTAAAAAATTGAAGGAATGCAAGAAGAACTTGACTTCATCATTGAAACTCTAACAACAACTTCTTCAAAGTACTCTAGCTGAAATTCGTGAGATTGAAGAGGAAATTGTTGATATCAAGTGTACTCCTTCACTGAGAAATAAAGTGGTTGAGAATTTGCAAACTTCAATGGAACACTTGGAAGCTGTCAAGGAAGGATTGAAGAATCTGAGTTCTTTTACTAGAAATTTGTTTAGAACTTTTTGCTTTTTTTTAATAAATAAACTATGCTACATTTATTTATATATTTTTTTTGAGATTGCATAATAAAAGATACCTTTCTTTTCTATCTAGTAATATTTTATTATGATTTTTTTTATTTTTTGACCCAAAAAAAATCAAACTAATAAAAACAACAAAAACTACTACTTTTTTTTAAACTCAAATTAATTAATTGAAACAACTAAACTATATCTATTTTAACTAAGAAAAACTCTAACTTAAAAAAACAACTAAACAACCTTTTTTTTTGACTCAACAAATTAATTAACTCAAATTAATAAATCAACTAAATTGTTTTATAACTTAAAAAAAAACTCAAACTTAATAAAAACAACTAAATAACCCTTTTTTTCTTTTTCTTTTTGACTCAACAAACTAATTAACTCAAACTAATAAAAAAACTAAATTATTTTTTTTTTAACTTAAAAAAAAACTCTAACTTAATAAAAACAACTAAATAACCCTTTTTTTCTTCTTTTTCGTTTTGACTCAACAAACTAATTAACTCAAGCTAATAAAAAAACTAAACTATTTTTTTAACTTAAAAAAAAAACTCAAACTTAATAAAAACAACTAAATAACCCTTTTTTTCTTCTTTTTCTTTTTGACTCAACAAACTAATTAACTCAAAATAATAAAAACAACTAAACTAATTTTTTAATTTAAAAAAAAAACTCTAACTTAATAAAAACAACTAAACAACCTTTTTTTTTCTTTCTTTTAAAACAAAGAAAAAATATAATTTAAAATAAACTCATAACTGAATTTAGAGAATATCTAAACTGCCTAAGTACCCAATAAAGGGATTAAGTTATAACGTAGTTCAAAGAAAACATGTGTGCTATTCACAATTGATACTCATGTGGGCCAAGAGTATCCATTGCTTAACCACCTGGGACTAGGCGGGGTGTTTGATATTTTAACAAATAAAATACCATTTGTGGGACCAGTTAGCAGTTTAGCTACATGTACTACCTTTGGTGGAGTAAGTTAGTAGTTTAACAACATGCACTACCTTTGGTGGGTACCGTTCACAGTTTATACTAATGCGAGTCAGGAGTAACATGTAGTTTAAGCTCGTGTGTCAAGGAGCAAGATACAGTTTAGGCTTGTGTGTGAAAGAGAAATCTCCCAACTTTGTGCATAGTAGCACTTCAAGAACTTCCCATTTATAGGGCTAATTCTTAATCCATCTTCAGCAATTAACTTATATGCACCATTTGTATAAACTTCTTTGATAACATAAGGACTATCCCATTTTGATGTGAACTTACTCCTAGTCCAATGAGTTCCGATAATTGGTTTTCTCATAGTGAGCACCAAATCCCTAACTTGAAAATATCATGATCACACTTCTTGTTAAATGCCCAAGAGAGCTGAGCTTGATAACACTTAAGTCTTGTGCTTCCAATCTTTTCTCATTAAGGACCTCCAATTCTTCAAGACATAGGCATGCATTTTCTTCCTCAGTCAATCCTTGTATGGCTATCCTTAATGAAGAAATTTGTTGTTCTAGGGGTAAAATGGCTTCAACGCCATAACCAACGAATATGGAGTTGATTGTGTAAGTGTTCTATGAGCAGTTCGATATGCCCATAAAGCGTCTCCAATTCTTTTATGCCAATCTCTCTTTTATTTTGAGAATATCTTTTTCAGCAAATTACACAGAGTTTTATTGAATGCCTCAACAAGACCATTAGCCACTGTATAATATTGATATGGGATAATCCAGTAGGCCCAACAGGCCCGCTTCAAATGAGACAGCCCATGAGGCCTAACATGATATGGAATAATCTAGTGGGCCCAACAGGCCCAACTTCAAACGAGACAGCCTATGAAGCCCGTAGGTACATCTATCAGGTTAACCTGTATCGACCTCATTTGATAAGTCCCGCGGTCAACCCATATCGACCTAAGGGCCACTTTAGGAGTTTTAGCACTCAGTTCGGTCGACGTGAATCATCCTCTGAGTATAAATTAGACAGGTTGAACCCCTCGGCATGGGCGACACGTGGCAACTAATGTAACCACTACCAACAACTACAACAACTCTGACAACCCTGCCAACAACTCTGGTAGGGACGTGCTCTTACTGGCATGGTCATCTGGGAAAACAGGAGATTGAGCCACCTGGCACAGTACCAGGATCTGGACATGGAATGACTCCCAACCTCCTGTCATGGGAAAAACCAGTACACCTAATAAGGATACTTGGACAAAATCACGCCCACAACAGGCTATAAATACTACAAGTACAACCACGCTCAAGGTAATGCCATTTACACTATTTACTATATACTATTGCTATTCTCTGGTCTACCGAAACTAACTTGAGCATCGGAGTGCCTTAGCCAGGGGCCTCTCGGCTAGTTGACGTATGTTCGTGGTTGTAGATCTCAAGTCCAAAATCATTTGAATCAACTGGAGTACTTGACCCTCCAGCTCAAAGTAACATCAAATATATGGAAGACTTCCTCTGCTTAAAATTGAACTTTTGATAAAATTTATCTATAAGACTATTACTAAAGGGTTTTCCATTATCACTGATTATGTATTGAGGAACCTCATAGTGATATATAATATTGATGTGGATAAAGTTAGCAATATTTTTCTTCTTTATCTCTTTGAGGGGTACTGCTTCAACCCACTTTGAGAAATAGTCTGTTGCAGCCAAAATATACAAGTGCGCAGTAGATGACTTTGCCATGGGTCCAACCACATCTAACCCCCAAGCATCAAATGTCCATGAAATAATAGTCAGATGTAATGGCTTAGGTGGTTAGTGAATTAAATTTGCATGAAATTGGCAAGCTTGACATCTTTGAGCATCAACCATGCAATCTTTTACCATTGTTGGCTAGTAGTGGCCCATTCTTTTTATTCAAAAATGTAATTTTTGAAACAACTTGTGAGTGTCGCAAACTTTATAATGAGCTTCATCTATAGCTTGGATAGCTTCATCATCACTTAAACCACGCAAGAAGACTTCATCAAATGATTGCTAGTAAAGTACACCTTTGTAATTGATGAAGCGAGCCACATGACATCGAATATTGACTCTTTGACGTGGATCATTTGGTAACTTTTCATATTTCAAATAGTCCACAAACTACTGGCACCAATTTTCTCTATCTTGAATACTTAGATAACATGGCTGTCATCTTTTTCACAATCTTCATCCCTGAAAATTAGCGGTACAACTTAACTATTACATATTAGAATTTTCATTTCATTTTCAGGTACAACAAGTGAAGAGGCCAATTTAACTAATGTATTAGCTTGCTTGTTTTTCGTTCTTGGTACATGTTTAATTTCCACATCCCTAAGCTATCTAATAAGCGTTTTTGCATAATTAAGGTATGGGAGTAATTTAGGCTTCTTGACTTCATATGATCCAAGAAACTAGTTAACCACCAACTTAGAATCTCCATAAACTTTAAGAATGGTGCAATTATTTTATGGCAACCGCCATTTCCAACCTAAGGATAAGAGCTTGATATTCAGCAATATTGTTGGAACAATTTTCAGTTAAAGCGAAGGAATATGGTAATAATTCATCATTAGATATGATGAATACTATTCCAGCATTAGCTTCTTCTCTATGGGATGCTCCATCAAAGTACATCTTCCAAGGAGATGTAATTTCAACCACAAGGACATCTTTATCAGGTAAATCGTCAGATAACTCGTATTCAGTAGGGATGGGGAGATCAGCCAAGACGTCAACCAAAACTTATCCTTTTACTACCTTCTATAGAACATAGATGATTTCAAATTGTTGCAGCTGAAGGTACCATCTTGCAAGTCTATTAGAGAGTATAGGTTTTGACATGATATATTTTAGTGTATTTACTTTTGAGACAAGACAGATAATATAAGCTTGAAAGTAATGCTTGAACTTTTGAATTGCAAAAATTAGAGCCAAACATATTTTCTCAATTAACGAATATTTTGACTCATTTAGCATCATCACTCTGCTCAAGTAGTATAAGGCATTTTCTTTCCTTCATAATTCTTTTGTGCCAATAAAGCTCCAACAGAACATTTTTGAGCAATAATATAAAGATTTAGTAGACGTCTAAGTACTGGTGTGACCAACATAGGAGGCTTCATCAAATAAGCTTTTATGTTTTAAAAGAATTCCTATAAGCTTTATCTCACTCAAATAGAATACTGTTCTTCATGAGACAGCTAAATGGTTGACATCTACTAGCTAAATTCAATGTGAATCTCCGTAAATAAGCCAACTTTCCTTGCAAACGCTTGAGTTCATGGATGTCTCGAGGTTTAGGCCTTTTCAGAATTATATCAATTTTTGCCTGCTTGATTTCTATGCCTTGATGATGAACAATAAATTCTAGAAATTTTCTTGATGTAACACCAATTGCGCACTTTAATGGGTTCATTTTGAGTTGATATTTTCTTAGGTGCTCAAAGACTTGTTTCAAATCTTGGAGGTGATCTTCTCGCTTGTTGGACTTGACAACCATGTCATCAACCTAACATTCAATATTTTTGTGAAGTATATCATCAAAGATTTTTTGCATAGCTCTTTGATATATGGCATTAGCATTTTTCAATTCAAATGGCATCACTTTATAGTAGTATATTCCCTTGGAGGTACAAAATGCCATCAACTCCTTATCTTATGGTGACATGCTTATTTGATTATACCCAGATGATCTATCCATTATGATGGTGCTTTATGCCCTGTGGTAGCATCAATCATGAGTCCTACAGTAGGCAATAGAAAATCATCCTTAGGACATGTACCATTCAAGTCCCTAAAGTTAACACAAACTTAAATTTGTCCATTTTTCTTACTTATTAGTACAATATTGGAGATCCGTGTTGGGTACTTAACTTCTCGAATGAACGAAACCTCAATGAGCTTGTTCGCTTTAGCTTCAATCAAAGAAACCAATTTGGGGCAAAATTATTTGATTGGATAAGTTTCTTTCTTCACTGACAAATGATGGACCACCCCCTTTAGATCTAATCCAGGCATCTCTTTGTACAACCATGCAAATATATCTTTGAATTCAACTAATAACTCAACATATACCTCTTCTTCCTCAACAGTCAACAAGCACTAATGTAGATAGGCCAAAGATCATTGGCATCACTTAAATTAATCTCTTTTAATTCATCTACAGTAGCCTTAATACTGTCTTGAAACTCAGGAGGGGCAGTTTTAGCATCTTCTTCTTCAATATAAAATTCTTCACTCAAAGTAATATGGTATGCTGGCGCAATATCCTTTTTCATAGGCTCAATCTTCCTAAGTTCCATGCATGCCTTTATTTATCTATCTTTTTTTTGATATAGATTGTCTGCATGATGCCATCCTTTTCACTTATATAACCACTGCTGATAAGATTGAAGAATTGCTTGGAAAGATGATTTATAGCCTTTTGATGAGTTGGCTAAGTATTACTAACAACAATATGATATGAAGAGGCCGCATTTTCTTTATTACTTTCTTCGTCAATTTGAGTTCGCATGAATATAATGGTTTGTGATTTGACCTTCAAGGTCCTACAACATGATATATTCAAAATAGAGAACCACTTCATTCATGAAGGAATTGAACTCCTAAGCTTTTTCAGCTCACTAACTTACTTCAAGAACTTTGGCTTTTTTGGTCTCCGATTGTAGGTTCTTTTATGCTGCTATTTCTTAAGTCTATTGAAAATTGAGATTTATGGGACTTTATTCCCATTTTCATCAAAAACATCATATTATTATTGCTGGCTTTCCTAATCACAATACGAATAGGATTTTGAGGAACAAATCCAAGTCTTGTTGGAGAGTTTTGAACACCATAACCTTTTTCCTTTAATATTTTTTGAGTAGTATTAAGCCTATATGTTTGCTTGTTGGAAGCCTTAGGGGGAAGTTTTCCCAAGATGGAATATTTTTGTAGATTATATCTAACTTTGGGCTTTGACAAGAAGTTTATAGGCTTTTGGATCAAAGCAATTCTCATTTTAAAGCTATAAAGATTCTCCATGTTTCTTTTTGGCTTTTTGAGTTAGGCAAATAAATCCTTTTAGAAGTTGAGGAAATGGCTTCTTGGCATCATGTTTGGTTAGAGAAAAAATCAATTCCTTCAATGATTCAGATTCTACCAGAGGTAACTCATTCTTTACATGATTTTCACTACAACATGTTGGAGTTAAGTCTTTAACCTTGTTTCCTTGATCAAGACCATCTTGTTGCTTTGATTCCTCTTGTTCTTTAGCCTTGGTAGTTTTCATACTTTCGATATAGTATTTGGCATCTGCTAAGTTTGATTTAGCTTTAGTGAAAGGTTGTCTATCTCCAAGCACTTTCTTTACCACACTTTCTTGACAATACTTGAAATATTGGTGCCAAGTAGAGGGAACTACGCCATTTTCATGTAACTAAGGTTGGCCTAGAAGCATATTGTATGATATCTTGACATCTATGACATGAAACAATGCTGTTGACAATATATCGTCCATCAATAACTTTATTCTTATTATTCCAAGAGCCCTTAGTTGTCATTGATTGAACCCTTGGATCATTAGGTAATTGTTTGTTTATTCATCTAGGGAGATTCCTAAATCCTTTAGCACACGCAATGATAAGATATTGACTATGGAGTCTCCATCAATCAAAATTCTATTTATTTTCTGCTCACGAGCATAGCTAGTTACAAACAGTAGCCTATTGTGGGACTTGGTGCCAAGCAACAAATTTTCATTAGTGAAAGTCATTGCTGTCATGCAGTCCTCAATTACATCATGATTTTATTCATTAGATAAACATGCTTTACTAGAGGAAATCTCTTCTTCACTTATCATGTAGCATGCAATGTCACTATCGTGATCACCATGTACATTTTTTTCAATCTTGATAGTAGCATGATTTGAGGTAGCATTATCCTCCTCAAGTGAGATTTTTCCATTTTGAGTCAATTGCATCACTTTATCTTTAAATACGAAGCAATCATGGATTGGGTAACTTATCAATCGATGGTACTTGCAATACTTTGGGTCATCAATTTTCCTAGCTTATTCAGGTCACTTTATTTCAGGTAATTTAATGAGATTTGCATTTAGCAAATCATCAAATATTTTAGAGACATCAAAATCAAGAAATGGGTATACATGCATCTCCTTTAATGTTAATTTTCTTTATCCTCTTTCTTGGGGAATATCCTTCTTTTCATCCTTGTGATTTTTGCCTTTGTACGAAACTTGATAGGTGTTGCATTCACCACCATAGCTTCTTAACTTTGCACCTTAGCAAGAGGTTTGCCCCCTTTCTTGAATTCTTGCTTTTCCTTAGACTTGCGAGGCTTCTAAGTTGGTGGCTCTTCTACTCTGCTAGCAAACATGCTTAATTTCATATTATGGGCTTGAGTGGCCAACTCTTCAAATGTTTTGGGCTAAATTCCTTGTAGAATATCAGAGTCCCCAATGCTTACCTTGAATGCACATCTTGATGACTGAGGCTTATGATAATTAATCTTTGCAATTAAGATTTAAGTTTCTCTAGTGATTGATGTAGTTTATAACTGGTTTTTCTTTCCATTGGCGAGGATTTGTGAGTTCAATCATACTAACTATCCTTTCGGTACTGTAGAAGCGATTGAGAAATTTTTTCTCCAATTGTCGTTAGCTATTAATTGGGCCTGTTTCTAGGTTAGTATACCAATCA
This sequence comes from Jacaranda copaia, assembly GCA_014898725.1. Lineage (NCBI taxonomy): Eukaryota > Viridiplantae > Streptophyta > Magnoliopsida > Lamiales > Bignoniaceae > Jacaranda > Jacaranda copaia. The sequence goes on from JACGDI010005618.1 coordinate 1,280,649, forward strand.
AAAGTATTGCCCTTCAAAGATCAAACAAACTGCTTTACTAGGTGATCTCCATACATCCCAGCATTATTACAAGTTTTAATGAAATGTGCCACATGTTGTTTTGGATTGCCTTTGCTATAAAATTGGTAAAACTTTAGGGGTTGGTAACTGATCAACGTCTTTAAATTGTCAATTCTTTGAGTATATGGCTTAGAATAAGTCATAAATGACTTAGAGCTTCTTTCAAATTAATCTTTAATAGTTCTCATGATAAACTCCATCAACTGGTCAATAGAAATTAGTTCATTAGTAGAAACGTGTAGTTCCCTTGTTGTAGGCTTTTCATTTCAACTGGCTGCCTCTTTGTGGATGTTTGGCCTTTATCTTGAGCCTCTATTTATTTCTCCATCACATGACTAGTCTCAACATTGTCTACCTTGTTAATATTCTTGGAGATTTGGGAATCTTGCTCTTGGACATGTTTTGCCTGCCCTTTAATAATCTTCATCAAATTGGCAATTTGTTCATCCAAAGTTGTAGCACTTGTCAGCATTACTGGTGCTATGCTTGAGGACTTTAAGTTGTGCAAGGAGTAGATGTTGCTGATTCTTTCTTTGAGTCTCCACCGCTTTTATTAGTATCAATAGCATGCAACAATACCTTCTCCACAATATCAAGTAAAGGATTTATCTCTAAAGATGATTACGACCTTTTGGACATATTCCTTGTGGTAATGCTAACACTTCTTACTCTAGCATTTATGAAATTTGCAGTAGTCATCGTCAATGCAATAGTCTTGTTGGTGGCCATGATACTTCAATCTTTGATGAAAGAAAGAGATGAGAGGCAGAGATAGTCCTAGTGGGCATGCCAAAATTTGTGATAACAAATTTTCTTGTCTGAAAAAATCAAAATTATAAAAAAAGAAAAAATTGTACAAACAAATAAAAATCGATCAATCAATCAATCAACTTGAATTTTATCTTTAATCTAATCCTCTGATTCTTTTATTCCAAATATAATCTTGAATTGAGCTTCACAAAAAATACATTGAACTCCATGGATCTCCTTTATATTTGATTTGAATAAAAAAGTGCCAACTTAAGGGCTCTGCACCTTAATCTCGAATCAAATGCTAGAAATATATGAGTTCCATGAAGAATGTCTTAAATATCGTGGATCTTCTTAAATAAAAATAATATTAGTTCAAGGGCTTCGCACCTTGATCTTGAATCAAACACCAAAAATATATGAATTCTGCGAAGAATGCTTTGAACGCCATGGATCTCCTTGAATAAAAATAATGCCAATTCGAGGGTTTTGCACCTTGATCTCGAATCAAACACCAAAAATTTATGAATTCCGCAAAGAATGCCTTGAACTTTGTGGACATCCTTGAATTTGCTTGAGAGAATCGTTGGATTTCTTCAAAGTTTCTCTCGTCAGTTGGAGTTTTTGTGTTGTGTCAAATGAGCTGGAATCACCCCTTTATATAGGTGCTTGAAGGAAGATTTCTAGAATGACTTGAACTCCTTCAAATGTTATCTCTTTGATAAGATAGTATCAAATATCAAGAGATAATTTGGGATATAATTGATTTGATAATATCAAACATTAAAATATAATATCAATATCAAATATCTTTGATTTGATTGGACTATAGATGCAGACACTTTATTTTTGACACGTGTTAATGCTTGATTTGAATATAAAATAAATACTAAATTATTAGTTAAAATTAACTATTTGTCTTTTGGAATTAAATTTAATAAATCCCAAAATTTAAATAGAAAATTTTAAATTAATATTTAATATATTAATTTACACGTGTTACTTCTCAATTGGTCAAAAATTTAATATGTTTACACCCCTCCCAGAAATCAATGCATCTAAATCCCTTTGCAAATTAGTCAATGAATAGGGCTTGGGATCACCTTTAACCAACACACTACAAAATGGTTGTTGGGTCACATATATTTAAACATTAATAAAGGATAGTCATGGATTAAAAATAACAAGCAGTGGAATATTTTTCAGCTTGAGTGATGGAATTCATCTCCATTTTGATTAAAAGCACCCTCTAGTTTTACATAGCTTTGAGGAGCTACTATATATATATATATATATATATATAAAGACCAAAAAAAAGGAGTGAGACAATTAGGTGGTCAAATGGGACATATTTATGTTTTTCCATTTTTATTACTTGAATTAAAAAATCCATTACACAATAGAACAATTGTTCAACTATTTCACTCCGAATGTGTTGGAAGTATTACTCATAAACAATTCTTGAGGGGACATTTATAGGCAAATTATTTTTTTAGCCAATTGATGAGTGACACATATGAAATAATATTCTAATTATTAATTTAAAAATTTCTATTTATATCTTAGGATTTATTAGATTTAATTCTAAAAGACAAAAGTTAATTTTAATTAACATTCTATTATTTATGTAGCACACAAATCAAATATCAACAAGTGTCAAGGATGAAGTGTCACAATTAATTAAATCAAGTTGCATGGCTTACCAATTTTGGGCTAACCAAGTGCAACGTGTGGCGTGTCTATGTACGTGGATAAATCAAATTAAAGATATTTGATATTATCTCATTGAAGAGATAACTGTAGAAGATGTTCGAGTTATTTGGGAGTTTCCCATTAAATATCTATATAAAGGATTGATCAATGCTCATTCCATACAATACAAATCATAGCAATTGAGAGAAACTTTAAAGGAGTTCAACAATTCTTTCAAGTAAGTTCAAGGAGATCCATGACATTTAAGGTGTTCTTTATGGAGCTCATTAGATTTTGGCATTTGATTTAATATTATGGTGCAAAGCCCTCGAATTGACATTATTTCCCTCAAATAAAATTTAAACAAACCCACAACATTCAATGCTTTTTTCACTGAGTTCATTAAATTTTGGCATTCTTTCAAGATTACTCTGCGAAGTCTTTGAATTGGCATTATTTTCCTCAAATCAAATTTTAGGAGATCCATGATGTTTAATACATTTTTCATGGAGCTATTTTAATTTTGACATTTGATTCAATATTAAGATGCAAAGCCCTTAAATTGGCATTATTTTAAATCATATTCAAGGAGATCTATGTTGTTCAAAGCATTCATTGTGGAACTCATCAAGTTTCAAGATAATATTTGGAAAGGAAGAATCAGAGGATTAGATTAGGAATTGAATCCACAATTGATTTATTTTTCATTTTATTAGTACTAATTTTCTTGTCATGTTATTTTAATTTTGCAGACAAAGAAATTTGCGCTATAGTAGGATTTTTGTTTCTAATGAATTCAAGTTTGTCCTTTATTCTCCTCAAGACAGCATGATGTCACTTCCTAAAAGTTATTTCATGGTCTTTAGTAGTTTTTTCACTTGCGAGTTCTCTTTTCCACCTAACCTTCTTATGCTAGATATAGCACATGACTATGGTGTGTGTCTAAGCCAGTTCGTTCCTAACTTTTTTACCTCTTTCACGTGTTTAAGACAATATTCGAGTGAGTTATGTTTGACAATATTTTTAGATAGCCACCATACTTTGATTGGAGTGTGTAAAGTACTGAATGTATCTCTTTTCCATTCTTTCCCTAAGCTAAACAACAAGGTTTTGTAGGTTGTTTTCATCTAGAGGTTCTTGAAAATAGATTCTTCTTTGTTGGAGTTAAGGTTTGGAACATTCCTTACAAATGGAACAATTCCCCCTTTTTGATTCGTCTTAGTCAAGTTCATTGTGACCTTCAAACAAATTTTGCCAAAGTAGGTTGTTTGATTATCCTTTTGATGTTACTTAAATATTTTCGGTTGTGAGTTAGCATATTTTATCTTCTAACTCATTGCTCTTACTTGTGATTGCATACATTTTTTTATTTTTGCATTGTTTGTGTATTAACTTGGGTTTTTTTTGTATGTTGGTAGGAAAGAAGATTAACTTCCCCAACATTCTCGCTCGAGGAGTAAGAGGAGAGGTAGCTGAAAAATGTATCATACATCAGCATAGTAGAGAGACACCACCAAGTGCCTAGCCCTCTAAATTAGCAACCAAGTAAGATGTAGCCCCACCTACTCCAACGACAGGCACTTATGTTGTAGCTGATGAGGTTGAAGTGTTACCTTCTAGTCTTACGAGGAAGCACACTCATGGACCCACAACTTGTTTATAGTCTATTTGCCCTTTGCATACTAGCAAGGGGAAAGACTCTTTCACCGTGGTTTGTGGTGGAGTTGTGGGGTGGGCTCCTATTGCGATATTGAAAAAACTGCATTTAATGCCAAGTGCATATGGGATGTGATGTGTGAATATATCAAGGAAAGTTGGAGTTATTCTCTTTTTCCCAATTAGCTAAAATAGTTGCTTGCAATTTTTTTGGGGTACAAATTTACATATTTTGATACCTTTTTCTTATTTGTTGTTTCACTATGATTATTTAATTTAGGTCATTGTTGCATCTTTTCAATATAGGGTTGGGACTTGGTTGAGTAGATGTCTTACCATATATAGAGAGTCTCATTGGTAGTGAAACACCTTAAGGAAGAGGCTATTGAAGCAGTTAAACAACGTATCTAGAAGAAGGAGAAGTTTGATCAGCTACTTAAGGAGCACGAACGTTAGAAGGCAAAGTATGTGAAGAAGGTAAAGAGTGGAGAGAAATTTAGGAGTTTTAATGCTGGGAAGATCTTCATTAATGCTACTCACAAAGAAGTTATCAAAGAATTTCAGGGTTTTGAATAATTTTTTGAAGCAATGGAGGTGGAAGCGATGGTGATTTATGAGCAAATTATTCGAACTTTTTGTTGTATTTTGAGACTTGTTGCCACATTTTGGTGACACTGGGTGAAACCTTAAAGAGAATTTATTAATGTTAGATCCTATAATACTGATTAATATTGCTATAAGAATGGCCTCAACAATGGAGTAGAGGTTATATTAGAGGAGCCAATAGAAGTGGCTTCATGGGAATGAAGACATATAGTTAGGATAGCAGTAGCGAATAGAATTCATCTCCAAAAAATTATATAGTAGTTTTTTTTTCATACCAATGTTCTTTTCTAGAGGCTAAGTATTGGCCGGATATATTATGTTTTTTCCCTCATTTGATTGTTATAAAATTTTTTCGCTTATATTTATTTTGCGCTCAAGCAAACACATAGTTAATTGTATGACCTATTGATTATTGCATACTCATACTTCAAGAATTGAGGAATGAGAGATATGAAGATATCATCATAAGTATTAGAAATAAAATCATCGTGAGTGTTCACGCAAAGCATTGGATTTGGGTGCCAATGTGAAGTGCCAAGATTAGGTGTCGTCTACTAGGGCATTCGTTGGCACCCTCATGCGCCCGAGCACCTATTGGGTGCTTGGCACTAGGGTAATGATTTCCCTTTTTTTCTTGTGTTGCTTTTATTGTTTTTGTTTGCATGATTTTTAGTAGAATATGTGATGACGTAGTGCCCTCAATAGTTGTTATTGGACTTGGAGAATTTTAGGTGATGAAGCACAGTAGGCACTTCAGTGCGTTCATGAAGTGGGAGTAATTCAAGGAATTTTATGTGACGAAGCTACCTTAGGGTGGCATGGAGTCCTTCTCTTAGAATCTTTATTGGTTTACCTTGCTTGATGTAAAGTTTTCCAAGGGAGGAAGGTTGTTATTTTTGCACTCAAATTGAGTATAAACTAAGTGTTAAGATGAGAATGAGTGTACTTATGGATTTTCTGAGAGGCTTCATAATAAGTGCTTGACAACATGTGGAATCACCGAATTTAGAGGTTTTCTTTCAAATATATTTTAAATGTTGAGGTGTTGCCACCTTCTTCTTTATCAGGATTCGAGGTGGGCTTCCTTTGCTTGATGATGTTGGTGTTTTTCAAGATGTTTCCCAGTGAATATATTCAAAGTAATCACCAAGTACTCTTGAAGGGAGCTGATAGTGGACTTTTTTAGAGAGCACCATGTACTCTTGAAGGGAGCTAAAAGTGAACGTTTTTAGGATGCTACATACTAGCAAAGGGAATCGATAGTGGACATATTTAGGATGTCATGTACTCCTTAAGAGAGTGATAGTGGACTTTTTCTCCTAATGAGAGATAATAGTGGACATTTTTAGGATGCCATGTACTATCGAAGGGTGCTGATAGTGGACTTTTTTGGAAGGTGACTACCAGGTACCTCTTTAGGCATCGATAGTGGGATTACATAAGTTACCACATACCTTAGGAGGGCTTTTATAGTGGGTTTATGCTTGGTGACTACTATGTACTCTTCACATACCTCAAAGAGCCTTATAGTGTCGTTATGTCTAAAGCTGCTACTTCCCAAATACTCCTTATAAGCTCTGTAGAGTTCGAAGTCATAGAAGAGGCATAATATTAAGAATAAAAAAGAGTTTGAATTCATTAAGGAAATGTCAATGAGAAGTTACTGCCTTCAATAAGTATATAAGCTTTATTCGAATTTGAATTAAAGAAAGCTAATAATGAAAATTAAAATAGATATAGAATCAAACTAAGCTACTTATCATGATGAGGCATTATAGTAACATGCTTCAAATGTCACCATGAAGTGCACGTGCTTCTCAAAGATCTACATCTTATTGCACTCTTTCACCTTTGCCGTTCCGAGCGAGTCCTCTGGGCATTACTAAGATAACTTTTGCAATGAGAGCTTTGCTAGGGCTATGGCTTGATCTACCCACATCTCTCACTTTCTTTTCTTTGGCTAGACCTCCTTTAAGTTACATACTCTTTAAGGTGTCCCCTTAAAATTATTTCCTTAATTTTCTCTTTCAAATGATAAGATTTATTTTTAGTGTGTCTACTGGCACAATAATAGTAGCACCATTTGTCTGGTTTTAGCTCTCTGAGCGGTCATTAGATGAGGCTGCATTGTAGTATTATGGTTAACATTTTCATTTAGGACATAGGATAATGTTCATATATGGCAAGGGCATAAGGAGGGCTATTTTTTCAATTGCTATGCTCCATGTAGTTATCATTCCTTTTGTCACACATGAGGAGCTCCTCGGCTAAGGTGATATTTAGCTCCACTCTTGTCAAGAAGTTGTTCAAGTGTTGTTAGGGTTCTATATCTCCATTAGATATTTTAGGAATTAAGTTATTTTTATTTCACTAGAAAGCGCTCCTGATTGGTTGCTGGTGAAGATAAGCCACTTGGGATAATATTGGCAAAAGGACAATATTAATTTTTTACTCCTCCAAATGGCTGTAGCATCGAGGAAGGTGTTCAAACTCCAACATGTGTTGGCATGTGTTGAGCAAAGTTTTCTCTAGGTAAAGAGTGCTTGTCTCTTTGGTGAATTGAGAAAATGAGAGAGGTGTCACGTCTTGGATCAATCTTTGTTCCAATTTCTTTAGGGAGGATAAAGCCCCTCGACTCCCGTGTAAGGACTTTACAAATCTTGGGGATGGCATTCTTTGGTGTAGTGAGCTATTGCTTTGGTTGTAGCCTTTGTGATGCTTTTCAATATGATCCTCAACGTCTCCTAAGTTATAGGTATGATAGGGTCTTTGGGGGAAGGTACTTGTTATGCGTGAGTCCTCTTCGACATAGGTTATGCATTAGGGTCTAACTTTTACTCCAATCATGGTAATGCTCCAGTTGGGCTAAAATGTTGATACATGGGAATGGGAATAGGTTCCATGGGCAAGCATGGGTGAAATCAAAGCATCTCCTCCATTCCCCATTGAACTTGGGTACTAATACTATGTGAGCTAGTCATTCTGAGCATTAGGATAGATGTATTCCTTCTATTTGTTGTGGCTCATTCACCTTTTCTCTAAAGTTTGCCTCTAGGAGGGCTCATATGGTGATAGTTCTTAGGGGATCTTCATGGCTACTCTATAGGCTCTTGGATTTTTCTTATGCGTCACCTTTTTATTCCTTGACCTTCTTTTTTCTATCTTTGAGTTTCAATGGGTATGAGGTTTCTTACATTGATATCTTCCTTTTTTGGTTGCAGCAAACAAGGGTCTTGGTGATCAGCAACTTTAGTCAGTTTGGGTGATAGTGCTTTCTAATAGGGTTCTCCATACTTCTTATGTGATAGACAAGACTGTGCAGGTGTCTCCTTAGGTACTAATCACGTGTTAAGAGTAGGGTTTGGCATTGAACCAAGTGACACTTTTTGCTGTTGCTAAGTTCGCAAACCTTTAATCTAGTATGCATTCTCAACTAGGGGTACAACAGAGTTGTGTCAAATTTGGAAAAAAATTTTGAGCTTGAGCTCCAATATATATTAGGCTTGAGGTCAAAAACCTTGAATTTTAAGTTCGAGCTTAATTCAACTCGGCTTGACTTGATAAGGCTTGAATTGACAAATGGATTATAGATAACTACAAGCTCAAGCTCCAATTTAAGCTCAAACTTGAAATAAAAAATAGTAATATAATATTTATTTATTAATAAAATAAAAAATAATATTTAATTATATACTAGCTTGCAGGCTTACTTGCGAGTCTCAAGCCTAGATACAAATGCATTGATATTGGCTTAACTCACAGCATGAGAACTCGAATCGAGCTAACTTGAGCTCCTTGTGAGCTAGTTTGACTAGTTCGTATTTTTACTCCTTTTTCTTCTTTTGAGTTTCCCACATATGGTGCCAAATAATGATGCTCAAAAGTTGAGTGATGTCCATTTCGAAAAATAGTAGTGTCAATTCATCTTATTTGAAATGCATAAAGAGATATGCTCTTTTCAAGAGTTCTTCCACTTTGAGAAATTTTGTGAATGATTTCTTTCCCCTTATTTCTCTCTGAGATTTGATATTTATAAATTTTAATCTTGATGGGCTTAGGCCCATTAAGGTTTTTTTGTGCTCTTTATGAGCTTGATTTGTCTTTTGGGTTCTTTAGCCCATTTACTTAATTAATTAACTTAGGGGTTGTTTCCTTATTTTTAATCAAATTTAAGTTCAATTCCAGTCCCATCAAGTAAATACATACGAATATATATAAATATATTATATTTTGTGTTAATGTGTATTTATTAGTATATAAATGTATCAATACATATGTGTATATTATTTATTACTGTACGTTTTACTATGTATATATTATTTTTAGTGTGTTTATGATGCTTATGATAAATATGTCTAAACTTTAAAAGTAATAGTTACAAATAATAAATATTGTACTTTATTATATTGAAGAAAAAATTATACAAATATTAAATGAATAATTGTTATTTTTGTTAAATTTTAAAATACAAAATAATAGCAACTTATTTGTAAGAATATTAATTATAATTATTTTTTGAATTGTATATGTCATATATATATAAATATTATATGTTGAAATAAATGCATGCAAATATATTTGGTGTAGTAGTCAACAATTCATTTGTATAAACAGCAGGTCATGCCTTCGACTCTGAGAAGGTGTAATGTTCAAACATTTTTTGACTCATTTAAAATTAGTGATCGTTTAGTGACTAATACAAATCAGCGATGACGGTTTTTGTGACCACCCCAAATAGTTGCTAATTAAATTGGTCACTAAATCTATTAGTGATTGATTTTTGCTCATTTAGCGACCAATTATGCAGTCACTAATACCCCTTTTTTTTTTAGTGAAACTGCTCCAATAAATGCTATAAGTATGCAGTCTATACTATTCTCCCAACTAACGTCGACGTCTTTATTCTCATAACCTTATTTTGACCTGAACATTGGACAGTGTTAGTTGAGAGCTACCTTGGCTAGATTGCACAAGTTCGATCTTGCACTCCCAGCTCAAATTTGGGACCGCAGCTAAAAAATAGTTCTTAAACATCAAAACCCTCACCCAGTTTACATGAACATAAAAGTACGCATTACGTTTTTACAGGATGAAAAATCAAGGTGTGGGCATAATCTACTATAATTCAGAACTTTTATCACAACATCAGCTCATTTTAAGGAAAATATTGTTACTAAAGACAATGGAGATGTCGATGGTCACAAACATCATGAGTCCCAGTTCACATGCAACAACAAGGTGACGATAGATCCATGTAAAAGCTTATTTAGATGCAACGTCAAACATGCCAAATGTCAATGCTTTCATTCTTACTGAATCCCTTTAAATTGACGCTTGCTAGCCAAACAACGACTCAATGAATGGGAGAGTACTGAGGTCAGGACCAATGGTAATCTCCAAAATATTCATCTGTTTTATTATCCTGTTTTGTGTATTGATGACCAGCAGTAGCATGGCATGGGCACAATGCCAAGGGGATTTACAAGGTCTCATTCAGCAATGCTCGAGATATGTTCAAAAGCCGGGACCCATACAAAACCCATCTCAAGAATGCTGCAACGTTGTCAAAAATGTCGACTTACCGTGTGTGTGCCGACATATCACTGGTCAAGTCGAGAACATTATTAGTATGGAGAAAGCGGCCTTTATTGCAGCATTTTGTGGCAAGCCACTTTCACATGGAACCAAATGTGGCAGTAAGTAAACATTTCATCATCTACGTAATCGTTCATTTTTTTCTAACACATGTACACACACATATATTATTTATAAGAATTAAGTAGGTGGCTTATATATATATATATATATTGTATCTTAATTTCATGTGTGATTTATGTAACTAAATTTACTTACTTTCAGTTATTCAATTTTCATGTGATGCAGGTTATATAGTTCCATGAAGCAAGAGAATCAAGAAAGTAATGACTTTTGATGTCCAATACTTTAAGAAAGTCCAATTTCTTACCTCTAATAAAAAAGTAATTGCAATCTACATTTTTCTGTAAGATGTATGTTTTGTAATGAAAAAAGGTTGAGTACTGTATACATATTAATTAAAAAAAAATATTTGTCTCTAATGATGGTGGTGGTAATCTTACTTATAGCCAAAAACCTTCAACATTGATACAATTCATTTTTCATCTCATTCTGGATGAAGATAAAAACTCAATTTATAAGTAATTAACTTAATAAGCATATATTTCTTAATCGCTGAGTGGCTAATTGGCTTAATAGTACTATTGCTCTTAAACATATAACTGTAAGGTTTAAGATTTGAATCCTAACAAATTCTTGGTGTATATGGACTTGTGTTAATAAAAAATATATATTCCTTAATCTAGCTAGAAAAAATTATTTATCTGTAGTGTATATAAAATATGAATTTTATGAGCCGTTTATTCATATAAATTGTAAAAAGACACGTACAGCTTTAGTTGATTCAACAAGAATAATGACTAATAAATTAATGACAACTAATCATCATTAAGAAATCTAGAAATAGATTAGCAAGATAATGCTCATAATTTGAATTGTTCCAAAAAACTAATCCAATAATTAGGTATGAAAATAGGTTAGACTTTGACTTAAATAGGTCAAACCTATTATGCAAATGATAAGATTGAGTTTAGCTTATTTTCTATGGTAGACTTTCTTTAAAGGTTAAGCCTAGCCTTTTTAATAAATTTTAAAGTCTTAGTTTGGGTTGAAAGCCTACCTAAAAGCCCATTTTCCACTAAGGCTTTAATTAAGTCTAAATATCACATAAATTTAAATTTTTAATGTGCTTAAATTTGTAATAGACCTTGATAAGAAATAATAAAAATGATAAATAACAAATACATAATTATAAAAATTCAAATTTAAGTATAAAATATTATCATTTCAACAAAAAGTAATACTAAACAACATAATGGATTTCATAAATGATTAATTAAAGAAATCAAATACAATTACCCATTTAATATTATATCACTATTTTTGTACTTTTATATGAAGAAGAATAAATGGACTGGCTTGTTAGGCTTTGTGAGCTTTTAGAAGAGCCTAAATCTAGCTTATTTAATTAAAAATGCTACTTTTTAAATCTCGATCTGGCTTTTTATTAAATAGAATAAGCCAAACTAGGCTATAAATAGGCTAGGCTATAGACACTTGGTGAATAACTTGGCCTATTCTCAGCCCTACCAATAATATCATTTGATATGGCAAAAGATAAGCTCGACGGACAATTTGGTAATATCATAATTAATATCATAATTAAAATCACTAAGAAAAGCTAATACCATTTCCGGTGGAATTCAAACGAAAAAAAGTCTGGTGGAAGAAACCTCACCGTAAAATAAAACCGGGCGAAAAATTTGGTCGCAAAAAGCTAATACCACTTCCAATGAATTAGAGATGGATTTTTCATTATTCATCTATAATTAGGGTAATTTCTAAAAAACAATTCCTCAAAAAAATTTTCAGATAGAAATTTTGCCAATTTTCGGTTGGAGTTTATAATCAAAGGAATTTTCCCACGAGAATTCCCTTGAGAATTCCTCGAAAATAATTTTTAATTTTTAATTTTTTATATTTATGATGAATTTTGTCTCACAATCCAGCGGGAATATTTAAATTTTCTTAAAAATATTTTATTTTATTTTATTTTATTAAATTTGTAATGCGTTCATATCAATAAATATGCAATATTAATACCTAAAAAGTATCAAAATTAAACATGCAATTATATCCAAAATATCATATAAGAAACGGTTAATTAGAAAAAAATTCTTAACCCCACTTTCAATTTAATATTCAGTTCCTATTTGAATTTTTACACACTAAACTTCCCACTTTTTCACAAAATTTAGAAATCACTCTCCATATCTTTTAGAAAGACCTATATACCCTTGTAGCTGAAAAAAAAATAAAAATACATGAGAAATGCGTTTCTCTCTTCAAGAAGAATGCTTTCCTTTTTTTTTTTTTTTCCTGAAATTGATTTCTCCAAGCGCCAAAAGAAAAGGGCACAAAGCCATTCCTTTGCCATTGATGTGAGAAGAGAAAGTGAAAGAAAAACAAGACATCAAAATTTCTGCCATTTTTCTACAATAATGGAAAGAAAACAGCTGCAACAAGAAACAAAGTGCAAAAAGAAGCGATCAAAATAAACAAAGGTATATTTTCTACATTTGCAGTTTCAAATGTCTATGATTTTTCACCGTTACACTTATTTCTTGGCTATTTTATCATGTTTAGGGTTTTATTCCTTTTTTAGTCGTTAAACACTTGAACCCATTTGATATATATATGGTTTTTGTTGTGAGATTGGAAGTTTCTAATTTGTACTTGAAGGGCATGAAAGTTGTACTTCACCTTTTTAGGGCTTATATTTCTTTTTATCTAAAATTATATGGTGAAATTATACAATAAAACCATCTGAAAGTGGTAGTGTATTATCTGTAGTACAAAACGTCCAAGCTTGTACTACACATTCGGCAAAAATATAGTATATAATCTGTGTAACTATAGAACATTTTAGAAGCAAATTTAATATAAACCATTCAAACTTGCAGTACACATTAAGTTACAGTGTAGTATATAATCTGTGTACTTGCAGTATACATTTTAGAAGCAAATATAATATAAAATGTTCAAACTTATAATACACATTAGGTAAAAGTATAGTATATAATCTATGTAGCTGTAGTATATTTTAAAAGCATTTGTAGTATAAAACATTCAAACCTGTAGATTCAATGAAATTATAGTATATAATTTGTGTGCATGTAGTATATCTTAGAAGCAAATGTAGGATAAATATTCAAGGTTAGAGTACACATTAGACCAAAGTATAGTATATAATTAGTATATCTGCAGTACATTTTAGAAGCATCTGTAGGACAAAAATATTCAAGCCTACAGTATACATTAATTAAAAGTGTAGTATATAATCTTTGTATCTACAGTATATTTTAGAAACAACTGTAGTATAAAATATTTAAACCTCCAGTATACATTAAATGAAAATATAGTATATAATCTGTGTATCTGCAGTATATTTTAGAAGCAAATATAGTATAAAATATTCAAGTCTGAAATAAACACTAGCTAAAAGTGTAATATATATTATGTGTTTTTGAAGTACATTTTAAAAGTATTTGTAGTACAAAACATTCAAGTTTTCAATACACATTATCTAAAAGTTTTAGTTTATAATATGCTTATATATTAATTTTTCTTTATCTAAATGTAGCAATGCCAAGACATTATGAGGTTTGCTCATAGCTCCCTATAATATTTTCAGAGTAAATTGGAGTTTGTGAAGTCCAAGATGGGGTCAAAATATTTTGATGCATTGAAAAGACCCCTTTCTATATACATGGATATGCCTAAGTTAAGTTCAAACTTTGTTCGGCTTGAAGCTATACTTAAGAGGTTTGACCTAAAAAAGATATCATTTTTTTTTTGTGGAGGGGGTTGAGGTTCCTTTTTTTTCAGCTGAATTTTCTATGATTTTAGGGTTGTCACGTGTAGGGTAATATGTTGATATAACATTGAAGATGAAGTCTTCAACCTTTGACCGCCTTTTTTCCAAAAAGCTACAGAATATAACTAGATCTAAAATATCAAACAGTTTGAGGAGTATGTATATAAGGATATTGAGGAGGACTTGAAAATTTTTTGTAAGTTGTACATACTTTATTTTCAATTGTTTTCTGTTTCCAATATCTAATTATTAGACTCCACAATTTCTCCTACCATACTTGGATAATTTGTCTAGAGTAGGTCTGTATGCATGGGGCATAGTTACATACAATTTTCTTATCCAAGATATGACGAACCATTTAGGAGTAGGTGGAGAAAGAGCTAAGAAGTACATGATGGGTGCACAATCATTTTACTGGTAAGTGTTTGGTTCATTTTTCTAATAACATTGATTATATTTATATTCAAGTGAGTATAATTTTTTTATTTATGAATGATAGGTATGGGTTTATGAACGCATCTCGTCACTGGCTTCATTAGAGAGTTTGTTTGAGTTTTCATGCTTTTATCGGTGGAAGAATAGTAAACTCCCATTTAATGTGGAGGAGGCAAAGAATAAATTGAAATACGTTATAGAAGATATGGTAATAATTGCAATAATTAATTATTAGTTTTTTGTATAATAATTTAAATTTGATAATTATTTTCATTATAATAGGTTGTAGCCCTCAACCTTGCTCCAGAAGAGTTAGAATTGGTAGTTTTCATCAAGAAATCAGAGGCTGGCAGTACTGCTATTAGTGAAGTCCATATTTGTGGTCGTACAATATATGAAGCAATTATTGCAACAAAAATTGAAGAAATTAAATCATTAAAAGAAAACATTGCTTCATTTGATATGATGGCATGAAGGAGCAGGGTGAGGAGGAGCATTTAGATGAGGACAAGACTGATAGGGAGGAGCATGAATAGGAAGTAGGTGAGTATGCACATGAGGAGGGACATGATTTGGTAGATGATGCACAGAAAGAAAGGGATGAATCTAAAGACATGGTGGAGAAGAAAGTTGAACAAAACACCATCATGATCCTTTAGATTCCCCCATCACTTTGAAGACAGAATTTTATGTACCAATTCATGTGGTGGAGTTCGAGGAATTTGAGATTGAAGTGGCAAATGTCATGTCCTCTTTTGTGACAAATGTGCATAATTGAGAAGATAGGGAGCTAAAATAAAAATCTCTAGATTTTGTCAGCCCCTCGAACACCACACCAACCAAAAGAGTAAGACAAGTGACAAAGACTTATTGTCATTGTGCTCATGCATAAAAAAAATGAAGAACAAGAAGAGAAGAAGGTGTTGTAAACTACTTAATGTCTTGATTTTTTGCTATTTGCATTTTATTTGTAAACTATTTATTTGTACTAAATGTAATGATATCTTATACTTAATTAGCTGATATTTGTACTTAATGTGATGGTATCTTATACTTTATGTTGGTGATATTTGTACTTAAAGTGCTAATCTTTTGTACTCTTTGTTGATGATATATATACTTAATGTGCTAATCTTTTGTACTCCATGTTGGTGATATTTGTACTTAATGTGCTAATCTTTTGTAATTCAATAGTTGATACTTTTATCTGATGTGCTTGTGTTTTGTACTCTATATTGGTGATATTTATACTTCAATAGTTATACTTTGTACCTAATGTGCTTGTGTTTTGAACTCCATGTTGGTGATATTTGTACTTAATGTGCTAATTTTTTGTACTTCAACAGTTATACTTTGTACCTAATGTGCTTGTGCCTTGTACTCTATGTTGGTGATATTTGTATTTAATGTACTAACCTTTTGTACTTCAATAGTTGTACTTTATATGTAATGTGCTTGTGTTTTGTACTCTATGTTGGTTATATTTTGTACTTCAATAGGAGATAGTTTAATAGTTGCTACTTTGTACTTAATGTGCTAATCTTTTGTACTTCAACAGTTGACACTTTGTGCCTAATCTATTGTGTTTTGTATCTTAGGAGACATAAAGCATCAGCCCAATCTAGGTGGCAGATGAACCAACCAACCCAAAGATTGAAGTGCTTGTTCCCTATAAAGAAATGACTGATTGTAGAGGTTGTGCTCTTATTCTAGTAGAAGAGCAAGAAGTCATCGACAACTTTGTTAGAATAGATAATTTGAGGTAAAAAAATTTGCTTATTATTTTTCTTTTGGATAAATTGGTGTCTGAACTAACAATTAACAAATGTGTGGGGTGACTGTATGGGAGTGAGCAAGATAGTTTCTAGATGGAAGAAACTTTTGTGAGCTCTTATTTGGAGAAGAACTTACCGATGACATAGTAGATTGCTACATGTTGATATTTTGTAGGCCATCTTTTGGCAACAAGTGTCACCACAAAGTATGATTTACATCCTGAATAGCGTAGGTATGTGGTGGTTTGCTAACTTAATTTAGTTCACATTATCAATGACTATAACCATTTATTTTATACTTCATAGGCTGATATATTAGGCCGACTCGAGGGACGCAACATCAAGGATATTATGGATGAAGAATTTGTGGAGTTGATATCTACACTTAACTTTTTCACCTGTAAAGATTGGAAGAGCTTACGTTAGATGTTGTAAACTAGTGTCGTTACATAATCCTACTAATTTGTTGGCACCATTATTGGTTCTTGGTTGTCCTCGACACCTCGACTCATTTTTTCTTGTACATGAATTCAATAATGGCCACCCAATACAAATCGACAGCTAGTACCATTGTAAGTTTGCTTCTTTTCCCTTTATAGAGTAGGGAGTCAACAACTGATCAATATCTTTGTCGGCTTCATTCTATTCTTGATACATGAAGCTTTCATTGGGGAGTCATGTGGATGAATACATGAGGCAAAAATAAATGTAGACAACAAAAGAGTGTAGTGGATTATGTTGTCTATGTGTGCCTTTAGGTAGGATGTTTTGCTATAGACACCATCGAGTTTTGGAGGATTGCTAGAACAATTGACAAGGATAGATATCGTGCGACAATGGCTTATACAATATTAGGTTATGAAAATGCCAAGATTTGAATCATACTTTGTATGTAATAATACATATGTAAATTGAAGTATACTTTGTTTATAATATTATGTTGTACATAAGTGTAATTTTTCATCAAGTATTTATAATATTTTCAATTGAAATTGGGTAACAAATTTTAGTACAATTTGAGGAAAATAAAGTACAAATGTGGAACAAACAAAGTATAAAAGGTTTTGTATTGAAGTACACTTCAATTCAATTGAAATTAGACAGTGAATTTGAGTACAACTCGAGAAAAATGAAGTACAGACCCAAAACAAACAAAGTATAGTATTTTGTTGAAATACGCTTCAATTCAATTGAAACTGGACAGTAAAGTTGAGTGCAATTCAAGGAAATTGAAGTACAAACCTAGAACCAACAAAGTATAAAATGTGTTTTGTTGAAGTACACTTCAATTTAATTGAAATTGGGCAATGAATTTAAGTACAATTTGAGGGAATTGAAGTACGAACCCAAAACCAACAGCATATAAAATATGTTGTGTTGAAATACAGTTCAATTCAATTGAAACTGAGTAGTGAATTTGACTACAATTTGAGGGAAATAAAGTACAAACTCAGAACAAACAAAGTATAAAATGTGTTTCGTTGAAAAATGCTTCAAACTGAGTAGTGAATTTGAGCACAATTTGAGTGAAATGAAGTACAAACATGGAACAAACAAAGTATAAAAGGTTTTATGTTGAAGTACACTTCAACTGAATTGAAATTGAGCAGTAAATTTGAGTACAATTTGAGAGAAATGAATTATAATCCTAGAATAAACAAAGTATAAAATGTGTTTTGTTGAAGTACACTTCAATTCAATTGAAATTGGGCAATGAATTTGAGTGTAATTTGAGGGAATTGAAGTACAAACCCAAAACCAACAAATTATAAATGTGTTGCGCTGAAGTACACTTCAATTTAATTGAAATTGGGCAGTGAATTTAAGTACAATTTGAGGAAAATGAAATACAAATCCAGAACAAACAAAGTCTAAAATATGTTTTGTTGATGTACACTTCAATTTAAGTGAAACTAGATAGTGAATTTGAGTATAATTTGAGGGAAATGATGTACAAATGGGGAACAAAGTATAAAAGGTTTTGTATTGAAGTACACTTCAATTTAATTAAAATTAGGCAGTAAATTTGAGTACAATTAGAGGGAAATGAAGTACAAACCTAGAACAAATAAAGTGTACAATGTGTTTCGTTCAAGTATATTTCAATTCAATTGAAATTGGATAGTCAATTTGAGTAAAATTTTAGAAAAATGAAGTACAAACGTACATAAAACAAAGTATAAAATGTGTTTTGTTGAAGTACAAATGTAGAATAAACAAAGTACAAATAGTGTTCTATAGAAGTACATGTATTGCAATTGAATAATTATTTTTCAATAATTGTAATGATGGTCAAGTATAATATTTTGAGATTATTGGATTAGGAGAAGTACGCATTTGTATTAGTGATAGGGTGGATATTGTTGTCAAATTCTCATTTGTTTACATCTTTGAAAGTATATGTATTCTTTCATTACTGCGATTGATAACATTCATCTGTTGAACATTAGTGGTTAACACTTTAAAAATTTAACATAATTTTATTCATATGATAAATATTACACACATTTTTATAGTTTGGTTATTAATTACCAAGACTTAAAAAGCAAATCATTAAACAAATTTCAATTCAACAATATTAGTAAAAATATTAAGGTATTAAGTACAAAATTGCTGAAATGAGGTACAAATGTCAAGAAATCAAGTACAATTATCCCATATTATGGTACAAAATCATTGATATCTTAGATAATATGCAAAAATGCTAATTTCATGCTAACGCACCCACATTATTGCCGAAACAAGGTACAAATGTCAAGAAATCAGGTGCAATTATACAGATTGATGTACAGAATCATTGATATATCATACAACATGCAAAAATATTAATTTCATGCTAAATCCCTTATATTATTGCCGAAATGAAGTACAAATGTCAATAAATCAAGTACAATTATCACTAATTGAGGTACAAAATCACTTATATCTCGAACAACATACAAAAATGCTAATTTCATGCTACATCACCTACATAATTGCCAAAATGAGGTACAAGTGTCAAGAAAACAAGTAAAATTATCATTGATGGAGGTACAAAATCACTAATATCTCAAAAAACATACAAAAATGCTAATTTCATGCTAAATCACCCACATTATTGCCAAAATAAAGTACAAATGTCAAGAAATTGAGTATATTTATCCTAGATTGAGGTGTAAAATCACTGATATCTCAGACAACATGCAAAAATACAAATTTCATGCTAAATCACCTACATAATTGCCGAAATGAGGTACAAATATCAAGAAATCAAGTATAACTATCCCAGATTAAGGTACAAAATTTAACTAGTTTATTGATTCTTTATAGGTTTGACAATTATGCTCTATTCTACGTTATATTTTATAATTAATTACACGTTTCTCAATTTATGATAGAATTTCTATATCCTTCTACGCCTAGGCTAAGATCGACAATCAGATGCGTTAATGATACCATCTTCATCTTGAGGGAACATATGCATATCAAATGTAGGAATAGGGTTTATCAGTACTTACTATGCTTGTTTACACTTCTCAACTAGGTAGTATTAGTTGGTGAAGTCATACGGTGAAAATGACCTTGACTCAATACAAGTACAATCATATTTGCATGGTATCTTATCAATCTGCCATGCTTTGTATGAACAATTCCTACAATGTAAATCTACATCATATGATTTATCTTGCTCAATCACCTCAGAGTTCCAACTATTAGACATGGCAACTTTTAAGTTACGAGAACGCATATGATTGATTGCCAACTTCTTCTCTTGCTTGGGAAATAATTGGTCAACCATCTTATGAGATTTTTCTTGTCGATTATGTATCATAACCATTATTTGCATGCGTATGTGATCAACCATTGCTGCAACTGGCATAAATCGAGCTAGTTTAACCCAATTATTCCAATATTCTACTTGATTATTATTTATTACTCCCAATCGATCTCCACTGAATAAGAAATTTGCACAACATTGTGGGTTAAACTATATAATGAAGTCTCTAGCAAGCGGCAATGACTTCAAGATGTTGTCTATATGTCGTGTATACTCCTTCCTTATAGGTGTATATACAACTTTCATAAAAATAAAACACTAATGTTTCTTGTTGTGTAGAGGGTACTTCTTTAATACCTTAATTTAAAATAATCGAACAATAATGTGCTAAATGCTATGCATTAGAGTTTATTTGATATAATTATTTCACAAACAAAGACAAAATACACTTACTTGTTTCATAAATTTATCTACTAAGTGTCTCAAGCAATATGCACGGTGGCTATTGAAAAATATCATGGGAAGGGCCTTAAGAAGACCCAAATTTCAATCGAAGAAGAAAGTAAACCTTGATAAGCCAGATAGATATTGATAATCTAAGATACTTCTTAGCTTAAAACAGAACCACTCTTAATTAATATCATTTTTAGAGTCAACAATTGTATATGCTAGCGTGAATAAGTCATCATTAGCATCCTTACGAACAGCACTAAGTAAGCCTCCTTTGTATTTATTTTTAATATGGGTACCATCTAAGAAGATCAATGGCCTGCATCCCTTGAGAAAACCAATAAGGCAGGCACTAAAACATGTAAATAGCTGATGAAATTTTTGATTAATTGGATCAATCTCACAGTTTGCAATACTTTCAGGGTTTGTCCCTTTTCACAGCATCATAGTACAACTCAACTTATCATTAAGATTCCTTCTCAGCACCATAAATGTCATGCATAACTAATTCCTTACTTATCCATGCTTTATGGTACCTTAATTTCACACCATATTCTCTGTGGACATCTTTCAATATGGTAGGGGGACAATAACATGGCTCTAATCTCAATTTATCCTTCACTATGTTAACAACCAAGTGGAATTGATTTTAGGATGTCCCCTTATCTAAAGATTAGTCTCACCACATGCATGTTCTAGATTGCATTTTTGAATGCCAAATACTTTATCAGTCTCATGCCTTGATGCATAGATTCTCCATTTGCAATTTTCATCATTACAAATGGCTATGATTTTTTTGTTGTCATTTTTCTTGTAATTAAATAATTGCAAAGTAGACACCACATAATTTTTAAGCATAATTCTAAACTCCTGATTATCCTTGAATGTCTGACTCTCTCCATATATGCAATTCTTCTATGCATTAATTGAGTTGCTAGTTAAAGTGAGTTCATTGTGTAATGTATTGATCGAACCAATTTCCTCCTCGACTGTATCCCTTGATGTTGACAAATGAAGTACAATTTTTGGATAATCCATTAGTAGAACACTTGAAACTTGAATAATAGATTCAAATAATTGAAGTGCAAGTTTAGATAAAATGAAGTACAATTTTAGAATACTTGAAGTATAAAACTTCATTGAATAGAGTATAGATTTAGGTAAAATAAAGTATAAAATAGAGTATAATTTCAAAAAAAAAAAAACCATTTTAGATAAAGTGAAGTATAAAATCTTAGCAAATGTAGTACAGGTTTAGGTAAAATGAAGTAAGTATAATTTTAGAAAATAGAAGTACAATTTTAGATAAAGTGAATTACAATTTCAAAACAGTTGAAGTATAAAACCCTAGCAACTATAGTGTAATTTTGGATAATCAATAAATAGAACACTTAAAGTATAGAACTTCTATAAATAGAGTATAGATTTTGTAAAATGAAGTATAATTTCAGAAAATTGAAGCACAATTTTAGATAAAAGAAGTATAGTTTGGGAACACTTCAAGTATAAACTGCTAGTAATAGCAGTATAATATTGGATAATTAATTAATATAATACTTGAAGTATAAAACTGAAATAATAGAGTACAATTTTATATGAAATGAAGTAAAATTTTAGAGGATTGGAGTACAAATTTGTATAAAATGAAGTACAATTTCAGAATAGTTAAAGTATAAAGCAATAGCAACTACAGTATAGTTTTGGATAATCAATAAATAAAATACTTGAAGTATAGAACTTCAATAAATAGAGTATAGGTCTAGGTAAAATAAAGTATAAAATGAAGTATAATTTCAGAAAATTGAATTATATTTTTAGATAAAAAAATACAGTTTGGGAACACTTCAAGTATAAACCATAAGCAATAGCAGTATAATTTTGGATAATCAATTAGTAGAATACTTGAAGTATAAAACTTAGATAATAGAGTACAATTTTGTGTGAAATAAAGTACAATTTCAAATAACTAGAGTACAAATTTGTGTAAAATGAAGTACAATTTCAGAACAATTGAAGTATAAAGCACTAGCAGCTGTAGTATAGTTTTGGATAATCAATAAATATAACATTTAAAGTATAGAACTTCAATGAATAGAGTACATATTTAGGTAAAATGAAGTATAATTTTAAAAAAAGAAGTATAATTTTAGATAAAGTGAAGTATAATTTTAAAACATCTAAAGTATAAAACCTTAGCAATTATAGTACAATGTTTGATAATCTATTAGTACAACACTTGGAGTATAAAACTTAAATAATAGTTTACAATTTTTGTCAGATGAAGTACAATTTTATTTATAATGAAGTATAATGTAGAACGCTCTAAGTAAAAAAAGATTTTCAAATAAACAGAGTACAATTTTAGAACACTTAAAGTACAAAACTTTACAAACTGCAGCATATGTTAGATTCTACGGAAATATTACCTTAAAACATCACTGCTCTTCTTTGCATTGCTGCTTGATTCATCCTTTTGGTTTACCAGAATGTCAATAATGTTCATTTTTAATGTTAAATGCAATCAGTTAAAGTCAAGTACAATCTTTGATATGGAGCTATGTTTTGCAAACTGAAAAGCTCGGCATTGATTTCACTATATTTTCTTGTGAGATTAATGTACATGTCCATACTATCCTTAATTGACATTATATGGAGCTGGTTTTTGTAGCTGTAACTCCCCAACACTTGATTGAACAATCTACCTTCACAATTGGTTGATATTGTCGAAAAAATATAAGAAACTTAGAAACAACTGTGAAGCAACTGAGAAAAAGAAGAAACCCGAAAATGATGAAAATGAAAAGAGAAAAAAAGATAATGCAGATGTCGGGTTGGTAGTTGTTGACTCCCACGATTATTCTCGTTCTCGCCGTAGAGCTTGTTGCGTTTTTTCTTTTCTTTCTATTTTTGGTAATGAAAGTACATATGCTAGGGTTTACTGTTGCTTGTGTTTAAGATGAAGAAGTGAAAAAAAATGAGTGAAAAATATTATATTTAAGGGTATTTTTGTCAAATCAAGTGAGTAGGGAGTAATTTCTAAAATTTTAACAAAACTTGAGAGCTTATTCTAACCAAAATCAAGTAGGGATTGATTACAAATTTGGAAAGTATTTTAGGTACTTTTAAGTATGTGCCCCTAAAAAAAATAGAATTTTATAAATGTCTAATGCACAAAAGTATCCAAATTAAGATATTGAATATAAAAATAAGCATCCTAAGTATGGATCACGTCAGCATCATCATCATCATTAGCAACATGTCTTGTTGCTGTCATCTCCAAGATGATGCTTGAGCTCAAGCGCAAAAAGAGTCAAGGCTGAATCTGCAATCACTGAAGGAAGAACACCATGTATCAGCCCCGTATGACTAATGAGTGGAATCAGAATCTTTTGATGTTCCTAAACGAAAGATTTGCCAATAGATGCTATAAGCTATACGCCGTAATCCATTCCTCACATTCGTGGTAGATTGTGCATTAAACTACTAAGCCTAAAATTACTGTCACATGAACTCGTCAAACTCTACAACCTTAATTCACACCTCATGCAAGTGGGCCTCGAAATGGGATTAATTTGCAATTGGTGACTCCTTAGAAGGCACGTGGTAGCACGAGGGTAGCTATTGGTGGCTCAACCTATACACTTGCCCCTTTCTATTGAGGCCACTAATAAACTGTATCCACAACTCAATTTAAGATTATTGGGTCTTTGCACTTTAGACACTCTCGAGTTGAAATTAGAACTAATACAATACCTTTTGGGATTCTCCTACAAAATAAAAATTTAATAACCAAATGCATTGTTGAATTAAGTGAATGGAAAACAAATAAGCTGTTAGAAATTTACGGTAGTTGTCCTCACCCTCTCGTTGGTCTGGCTCCTATTGACTTTCCTCTTATAGGTATATGAAAACCTCCATTAGTAGAGTGAAATTTCTGCCAGATATACGAATCGCGAGGGGAGACTCTCACTGTCGTGGGATGAGATTCATTGCGGTAGTTCCAATTTAGAAATGAGGCCCACAATGAACTTGTGCACTAAATGTCAACATTTTTAGTACAAAAGTCTCCATGTATCATTTAGGTTTGTAACACCAAGTCCTCCCTCTTCGGTGTATATATATATATCAAGAACTATTAGTTCTGCTTAACCAAGATTTCATATTAAATTTAAATTGCTTATAATTTTATTAAAATTATAGGACAAGAAATACTATTCTAATTTTGCTTATAACAAATATGGAATGAATTGTATTTACATAATCTTATTATATTTTACCTTATTATATTTGCCTTAGGCGTTATAAATATACAGGATTCCACATATTTATAACATTATATCTAATATAATAGTTGTTTTTCATTATTATTTTCAATTTACATTCTATTTGTTTATATATATATATATATTGAAGTTATAATATAAAATATCTTAAATTATCTTGATTAAAATTTTTGAAATTTAGCAATATGTATAGAGTTATATACTTATATTATATAATTTAATTAGCTCATTAGTACTAATTTAATTACGTTAAGACTTAGTTAATAAATTTAATATATTGATATTATTAATTGATAGCAATTAGTAATTATACATACTCATATATTAAATTTTTTTCACTTTTATTAGTAGCATTTTAATATAAGAGATTATAACATTAACTTCTATTTGCTGTCTACCTTCAAAAATCTGAACCGTGTAATCTAATTTATTTTTATATTAACTTTTTTGTATTTATCAAGTTATTGGTTTATGACATATCTTTATATATAGCTTATGTTATCAACTTAAACATGAATTATAAATGCTAATTCTTCAACTTCATAAGTTGTTAAGTTATCAAATAATTTAGATAGCTACACATAACTGTATAATCATGTATAGGTGTATATATGCATGTATATAATATCATGCACAAATTCATGTATACTAGATTTAATTATTATCTAACAAAAATAAAATAGTATCAATGAATAATTAATATTTAAATTAAGATAATTTTAATGCTTAATGCTAATCCTTCATATGAATTTCGAATGGAATTTGACCAGAAAATTTATCGTAATGGTCAAATAAAGTTTTGGCAACTAAGTCCCTCATTTTATCCTGATCCCTATATAAAGCAATGAAAAATTACAAACAATTGGGATGCATACTGCCTTGCCAATTTAAACTAGTTAGTGTTAAGATCATATCGATTTCGCATGTCCTGAGTTATGCTTGGAGGCCAGTGAGTTTTGTAACACTATTTTACTTCGGAGTCAAACAATTTCTAAAGTGAAAAGCTTAAATATGGTGCAGATTGTACAGCTAAATATGAGACTATTCGATATAAGAATTTAAAATCCCAATCCCATTGGAATAGTTTAGTTCTAAGAAAATGTAGTTTTAATCTCATCTCAATAAGAACTTGTCCTATTCCATCCCAATCCAAAATTCAAGATAGTTCAGTTTTGGAATTCGATTCTTTCGAAACGAAATGGTGAGAATTGGACTAGGATAGGATTTGGGACCAAACCAAAACACACACACAGAGAATATAAAAGAATTTGGAAATTAAAAAAAAAACTCACATGCTAAATAATAAACATTTTGCAATCAATGATAGACAAGCTTAAAATATGTAGAATTATTTTAATTGATGTCAATTCTTCAACTTCATAAATTGCAAAGTTGTCAAACAATTTAGATAGCTACACATAAATGTATAATCATGTGTAGATATATGTATGCATGTCTGTTTTGAGAAGAAAATGTACATATTTTTTGAAAAAAATTATGAGAAAATGTTTGTTTTCAATTTTCATTCCCACATGAAAATGAAAATGGGGCTTGGAAATGAAAACAAATGGGCCATTAGTTGTTTGGAGAGTTCATGTGCTTGTTTCCTAATTAATTCAATGTTTGGAATAAGACAACCTAGACCAACATTGTAATATTTTTTGAATCATAAATCTTAATGTACTTAAATGTTCTTATCGAGTTCCTTAGTTAATTGATTTTGTTTAGTCATAATCTCCTCCATTTTCATATAATATCCAAACATTTAAGATAGTAAATACAACTGTATGAGTCGGTAAACACATAGCTAAAAGTCTTACTTAAGGTCTTAACGGCAATTTGATAATCCATTCGAGTTGATTTGGTTCAGCACTATAATAATTATCACAGTAAATAGGTCAAACGTAATTCAAATCCAATCATACTCTTAATCGTCTAATATCCTTACGCTTAATGTTCAAGTGTCCTTTTACAAGTCTAGGGGCAAATTAATCCTTAGATTGTCAAGCCTGTTTATAGATAGCCCATTCTAGTCATCTTAATGCTATAAGTACATTTTGAATAAAATATTTACTTTTCCTAATCTGGGATCTTGAGTCGATTTAACCATAACTCGAATTCAAGTCATGAGTTAAATCCATCTTCCTTGATTTATTAAGTTTGGGTTTTATAACTTACCTTCTATTTTATAGTTATAAAATTAGTCTATAATTTAAGCCAAACTATAGTTTAACAACTGTAATCCGTACTATGATTAGGTTCTCACCTAAAATTCTAATTACATTCAACAAATTAATTGGATTAAAATTTGATTATGAAATTTATCTAAATTAGATTGAATCAAGATCCAATCTTAAGTTAAAAATAGCCTAGATAAGCTCAGAATGAGATTCTAGACCTTCTGTCCAATGTTGTCGGAGAGTTGCTGTCGGTCATCATGCGCTGTTGTGCTCCATCGTTAGAGATGGTGATCGTTGCCACCAAGAGGTGTGCCTCAACTCTAGAAGCAAAACACGCCACATCAATTTTCAATTCAACACTAGCAAATCGGAAATTGATCATCCACAGTCGTTACCAAACCTTTAGCACCGCCGTCTTTAATTCTCCACCTACCTGTCCAATCCTAAAATTGACACGACTCATCAACTACCACTGAAATTCTGATCACAGTCCCTCAAGACCTTTCTCAATTCTACCATTGGAGGCAACAAAACCACAACCACCACCGCACGCCCATCCTTGCCCTCAATTTTCGGTGATATGTTTAGTTGTTTCTTAGGTTTCTTGATATGATTTTGCTCACCATGACAAGAGGAAGCTCTCTATGGGATTGATTTTGAGTTTTCGACCATTTTTTAGCCATTCACATGATGGGTAAGGTTTGGGTACACACATGAGAATTTGATAAACTTCTGGCCTTGAGGATGTTTATATAAAACTATTTTTTCCAATTTTGTTTTGACCCCAATATTTCCTAATCACCCTTAGTTTGGTGCTTTGAAAGTTAAACCACTTTTATTTCTACCCTCAATTTTTAATTAAGCCCTCGAGTGTTTATTTGTGACACTTTGGCTCCCAGACATTTAAAATCTCATAGGTTCATATCCCTAACTTACTTGTTTTTCAACCTCTTAACTTTTATTATATGTTCTTGGAATGTAAATAATTTAATTAACATTTAATCAAGACCCAATTTTCTTGCCTCATAAATTGTTTCTCTAGATTACTTATTTTGATATTAAGTATTAATTTAGTATAAGAGGCCTTAAAGTTGGGGTGTTACGTGTATTGTCACGAAATATTTTCTACTCTAGTGACAAATATAAAAATTGTTACAAAAAGGTTTATCATTGTAAAAAATCATTACCCTTTAATTAAAATTAGTAAAGGATACTTGGATTGTGTAATTTGGGCCTAACCTAGTATAAATGAATAAGTTAATTTAGGATGGTTATCTACACTATAATAAAAAGGGCTTTTAATTTGTGTCTAAATTTGAAGTTATTTTTTAATTTTCAGCTAAAATAGACAATTAAATTTGAAGGGAAAAACAGAAAATTCAATACATGAAAATAGTTTAGATACCAATTTTGTTAATATCCAAAATTTATCCTTTAAATTCTTTAGAAATATTCTAATAACAAGGTTAAAATGGCACTTTTCATGAAACCCACTAACTCACACAATTGTATACTGAACTATTTTTGGGCGAGATTGGGGTTTTAAAATTCATAAATCGAATGGTCTCATACTCAACTCTACAATCTACACCTTGTGTAGGTTTTTCACTTTAAGAATTGTTTGACTCCAAAGTAAAATAGTCTTACTAAAACTCATTAGCCTCTACACATAATTGAGGACATGCGAAATTAATATGATCTTAACATTAACTAGTTTAAATTGGCAAGGCAGCATGCAACCTAAATATTTGTAATTATCCTTTCCTTTATCTCAACATTAACATTAACTTAATTACTTTACCAAGATTATAGTAATAATTATTTTATTATAAGTTCTTAGATGTAGAATCTTTCAAGTTTGCTCAAAATAATTCAAATATTTTTCAATATTATTCAAAGTATCTATAAAACAATATTCAAAAGGAAATAAATTGACTTTAAATACAAATTTAATTGAAAAGGAATATCTTGAAATAAAGATGAATTAAAGATGAAATAAAGAATATTTTCCTTATTATTTACCTTGCCATTTTGACGTAGGCATGTCTTTAATAACAGAAAAACTATTTTTTTCTATCATTTTGCAATAGTAAGATTCAACTATAAAACCCTTTAAAAAAGTGGATCAATACTAATTTATGACTTTCTTCATCCCCAAATAAGACAATTTCTTCTCACCTTTCCATTAAATTGTGAAAAGATTTACGTCATATTACTAGAAAAATTAACTAGCTATAAAAAAACCTCATCCCTACAATTCATTTAGTTATATAAAACTTCTATAGAGTTTTGTTTTATCAATTCTTGAAGGATGAGCACCTCTTCAAAGGAAGTTATGCAATAGGTGTGTAGACATTGTGTATGTAACATTTGCTTAATACTTCAATGAGATGGCTAAAAATGTCATTTAGTTGTAGCAATATCTTTTAATTGAAACCTGGTGTTGGCTTCTGGGTATGGATTAATCATATGATTAGGACACTTAATGATACCATGAATTCAAGAGTCGATAATTTCTTGTCAAAAATGAGAAAGATATATAAAGATGAAACCAAAGTAGGTGATGAAGTTTCGTTGATTTTTCATTTGAGTACTTTGGTATTTCTTGATATGGAAATTGACATGTATGATTTTTGTTGGAAAAGGTAATCTTAGTTATCTTTTAGGTTAGTATTTGACACAAAAATTGTTGTGATACTTTATGTATCTTTTATTAGTCTTAAACTCCATATTTCTTGAAATAGAAAATGTTGAGCGTTTAATTTCTTTTTCACAAGGTAGTATGTTGCAGTGTCTTTGTATCCATATATTATTAATTTTTAGATGCCATTGATTACATGAAATACATTGAACAAGGATTAAACAGGTCAGTGTTGTAAATTAGAAGTTAAATATAATAATCAATGTAGATGTTTTCCTAAATTCTTCTTTCTGTTAATGAATTTATAGAGATTTATTAGAAATATACGATGAGAAGGTTATGCTTTTTAGGTTGACAGAGTAGCAATCCAACATGGTGCCTTTCTAGAATAGGTTGATCATTTTCTAGGAAAGACATTTTTTGACAAATGCCCCACCCATGATTTGCGAAAAAATGAATTGAATAGATATTGCATAACTTATGAGTCATCAACTTGCAAGTACTATATCACTTCTGGTCATTACGATGACCACAAGACACGTACAATTTATAAACATGTGTATCAAGATGTTGTTCCCCTTAATGACATGGAGAAACATATCAATTGTGAAAAAATTCAGGTTATTGACTTCATAGAACAACCTATTCACATATTTCATCTTCATTCGACTTCATTTATATTTAGAAAAATGCACTTGGGCTATGAATTTCTCAAGAATGTCGCTTTCTTCAAATCATTTATTTATATTTTTCTGTAGTTGCAAACTTAGATGGTTGGCATTCAAATATATATCTTAGGAGTAGTATATCTGTTCTTTTGGCCATTTACATAAAATCATGCTAAAAATATTTATAGATAATTTTTATTATTCATAATGTTGTGCAAAAGCATACAATTTTTATTCATTTGAGTATTATGTAGATCTATTTAAATGCTTTATTGAGATCTTTGTAATTAAATTGCAGCTTTATAAATGAAATAAGAAGTGGGTTTTATCTCTAACTCCCCTCCCATATAATGGCTCTAGTTTGCTCCTTGAAGATGATGGAGCTTGCAATGTTTGCAAAAGAAAATTGACTGACCTTGAGTGATTTCATTTCTTTTCCATTGTATGTAAGGTAATTTAGTTTTGCTTTCTTACTATACATGCACATATTTAAATTAATTTCAATGGTTAGTGATTCTAATAAGGCATTAAATTATTGTTTAGCATAAAATTAGATTTTTGTGTTTGAATAATTTCTAATTTGCTTTCAACCTATATAAATATACATTATATTATTCCTTTTTAGGTTCAAGCAATTTCTCAACCTTATGCGTTGGAAGTGGGGACTATAGAGGAAAGGAATGAGGTTGAGCAAGTAGAGAATAAGGAGGGTCACAAACACAGCTGGAAAGGAGTGCCTCATAGATCTCCTTTATCCTAATCCTACCTGCAAGCTAAAGCCTTATTCTTGATGGACATTTATTTTATGCTTAATAGTCAAATTCGATAACTTTAATTGTTGTGGTTTAATAACATTGTTAATTTTCCTTAATTGCAAATTTATTTTATGCTTAATAGTCAAATTCGATAACTTTAATTGTTGTGGTTTAATAACATTGTTAATTTTCCTTAATTGCATGAAGTTTGATGGGCAAAATGTATTTTAGCCCTTTCTAAAGTGTCTAATTAGCTGAAAACCTCATATATATTTTTAATTGGCATAAAACTTGTATTTTTGAATAAGTTGCTTACTCTTCACAATTCATTTAAATGATTTTAAGATTTATCTAAAGACGAAAATATCCTCCTTTATATGTTAAAAGCCATGCTTTATCTATTCACATTGAATGTTGGCAAACATCCCCTC
Organism: Jacaranda copaia; assembly: GCA_014898725.1. Classification (NCBI taxonomy): domain Eukaryota; kingdom Viridiplantae; phylum Streptophyta; class Magnoliopsida; order Lamiales; family Bignoniaceae; genus Jacaranda; species Jacaranda copaia. The sequence continues at coordinate 1,312,260 of JACGDI010005618.1, forward strand.
TTTCTCAAATGAAGAGAAACCTTAAACCTTGTTTGCCCGAAATTTGAGCCCTAATATTGGTTTTCTATTGTGTATTGGATGATTCTGGGATATTTCATTCATAAGCGAACTATTTGTCAGATTATGTTTGTGTTTTGAAACCATTGATGCTAAACCTAACTTGATGGTAAACGTAATGTCATATTTCATCCTATTTTATATTGTAATTTTTATTTTTATTTTCAAAAAGCGTTTTCATTTAATTAATTGAATTTTTAGATTTTTTAAATGCAAAGTATTGTCTCCGAAATTATGATACTTTGTGTTGTTTGAATTTTTGCTTTGTTTTAAATTCCAATGTACAAATTATTGAATTTGTTTTGTTTTGTTTCTATTGATGCAAAGTATTTCATTTATTATCCTATTAGTCATAGTACATCGTCAAACTTCTAATTGAGAATTGATAAAAAAAAAAGCAGCTTTTATATCCTTAAATAGAATCAATTTTAACATCTAGATAAAAAAATTTCATAAATAAACTAAACCATAGCTGGTGCATTCTTATTTCTTCAAAGAATTCTTTGAGGTGAGTTGCAGCAATTATCCACATAAAAAGTGATCAAATTGAGGGAAAATGGATGACATTTCTTTTCATTATACTAGAAGAGCAAATAAGTCATTTAATGGCATCAAAAAGCTTCAAAAGTAAGAAAAATCACACATCTATCACGCGCACCACTAACATGCTTCACGAACTTTTTTATGCAACTTATTCAGAAATACATAGGGGTTTATGCTAATTGAAAACATATGGGGGTTTTTCAGTTAATTAGGCACCTTGCAAGGGGATAAAGTGCATTTTGCCCAAAGTTTGATGTGTGTTTTCTATTTGGAATTTTATGTTGGTGTTGTTTGAGTCCTTTTAGGATAAAAGTGTTAAACATGAGTAATATTTGTTGAATGATATATTTAATGAATCAAGTAGTTTAAAGCGCATGTTGTCTGAAAGTTTTGGATGTCTTTTACTTGAGAAGTTTTACTTCTTTTCTAAAGTAGGTTTCAGTCGAAAGTAAATGTGAACATGCATTCAAGGGAAAAAAACAAGGGTGGATAGTAAATCTTTATGGCAATGATAGTGGAAGCAGCTTTGCAGTGTTGATTTTAACTCAAACAGTAAGATTGTACTTGAATTGATGGTTTTGAAGTAAAGGAATTCAAATCTATAATAATAAATTTATCAAGCTTTCTTGATAATTTTATATTATAATGAATTTCAAATCCTTAAGCACTCATTTTGAGGTATTTGTGAGTCATTTTAGGGGATTGAAAATTCACCTTGTATCCTTTGCTCAAATCCTCCCATCAACATGTGAGGATATTGATGAGAAATGATTAGAGGTTGTATTTTAATTGATAGATTTGGAGAGTGAAGATTTTATAATTAATATGTAATAGTAGCAAGCATTCCCCTAAATTCTTCCTTTAAATATAAATCCTTCGATCCAAATGCAACCTAATTTAAGATTATATTATCAAATATTGTATTTCGGTGGACTATTTTGTGTACTTGCATTTCTTAATACATTGGTAGCACTTCTTACTTTTAATATGCTTTACATGTTTATTGCTAGATTAGGGTTTCTTATTTTTTCTTCACAGTTTAGAATTACCTTTTGATGTTTCCAAAAATGATAGCTTATATCTTACTATTGTGTTGTGCATAATAATATAAAAAAATACTAGCATTGTAAATGCAATTAATCAATCAAAATAATAGTTAGAGGCGAACACACATTCATAAAGGAGTATAATGCTGTTGCAATCTATTATAACATATCAATGAAAGGTTCAAGTTTTATTTTCTTTATGCATTTATGCTTTGAAATTGCGAAATGATTATAATTTTTATTCTTAAATATAACCACTTATTTAGTCTTCGCCCTTAAATAATCTCAGGTTGATATTGCTTGTAGCAACAAAACTAAAAGAAAGTAGTCACTTGAGATGGACATGACCACTTTGGGACAGAATATTAAACGTGTTTTTCTCACCCAACATGGCTACCTCTTTGTCATCCTCTCATTTCTCTTCCTCATTTTTGGCATACAAGAGTAGACCAATGATCATAGAGAAAGAGTAAAAGAAGAATAATGAATTCAAGCAACTAGTTTAATAGGAGATAAGAGAAAGTAAAAGCTACTTATTTACTACCCAACCACCATTAATTTGTGATTGTTTAATTTATAATTGTGGATATGAGCTACCATTATTAACATTACAAAGCCCAAATAACCCTCATAGAAGATATTGTGTTAGCTTGAATTATGGGTTATTTTTTTGCAGTTTCCTTTACGTTTGAAATATACTTGACTTAAGTTTAATTGATGAGCTTGAAACACAAGATAGGATATTATGGTGTCATTAAATGGTGGGATACTGAAATATGTGACAAAGCAAAGATGATTGTTCCTAGGTTGCTTAAAAAAATAAATAATTAAAGGATGAAGTAGAACACTATAAATACGAAGAAGACCAATTGAACAAGGAAAAGAGGTCAATGAAAGAAGAAAGAAGAAACTAGAAAATTTGATTGTGATGTGCAATAAAGTTGTAATGATGAAATTGAAAATGCCAATACTTGAGAATAGAATTGCCCTATTGCAACTTAGAAGCTAGTAGTTTTGTAATTCTGATAGTTTGGCTAGGTAGAATTAGAATTAATTTAAAATTTCAGTTGGTAATCCCAAGTTTGTCATATAAAAGTTGTTAGCTTACTAAAGTAGTGGAATTTTCCTTTATGCTAACTTTCAATTTCTAATAGGAAAAAGAAAAAATTACTTCATTTTTTTGACAAAACATATAAGGTTGCCAGAGTTTTAGCTTGTAAGCCAAATTTTAGTTTCAATAATCTAGCAGTTAGTGCACTAAGTGTTGCATGATTTCCTGCTAAAAGAATTTTAGCACTTTGTACAAAATGACAAATCCAATCCAATAATCTCAATACCAAATAATAATGTCCAACAAAAGCAATATACTTATTGCAATAACCCATATCAAGCATTTAGTATACCTAGTACAAGACATGCAACACAAAAGCATCTTTAAAATTGTAATTTATTCATTCATCAAAGAAATAATACCTAATATTGCAACAATATCCATCAAGCACTACAACAATATGAATATCCACAAAACATCCTTAGAAACAATGTCCAACATTTTGGATAAAACTTAGTAAAATATGACGAGATAATATCAATACTCAACTTCATTTCAATTCAACAAGAAAATATGAATATCTAGCTTCATCTCAATCATTTCAAAATATCATTAATATCCAACAGTTTGCAATCAATTCTTCCACATATCAATGAGTTTCACTTGGTCTTGGAGGCAAAATACTTGGAAGTAGTGGATTTTGTAGGTATTAGACTTGGACTTGACTTATTGGTATCATTTCTAGCTCCATATTTTGTAGGAATTGCCTTTAGATATATTTAAGATACATGATCTCAAATCGAAAACTATGATGAAGGTCCTCCTATCACAATCATAAGAGTACGGTAGTTAAAGAATGTTTAATTGATATACAATAATTGACCTTAGTTAGTATAGAAAAGAGTTCAACTCTATTTTTCTCGAAGGAAAAGTAACATACCAATCTTAACTAAGGCAACTCACTTTTGACCAAACTTCTTCCAATTTGCATTTTCTTCTAGGCCTTCTAACCTAAAAAATATAAAATGTAGTTATTAAAGATCATTAGAATTCATAACTTATAATATAAATTCACAAACCTATAATCTATTCGTATTGGTTGCTTTCTTTCACGTAGCAAGGGTGGTGCAGCAGCACCCAACTTATTGCTCTATGGTCCAAAGGCTAGGTGGTGCCTAATGCTTTATTACTTATATAGGAAGGATTATAGGTCAAGCGAGAAATCATCCATTACAAACTAAACTCTTCTTTCTAGACTTACACTAAAAGTCTGTCATTTTTCTTTAAGATTTTAGATTTTGATATATTGTTCCCATTAGCCAAAGATTAAATCCTGAAATGTCTTCCCAATATAAGTTGAGAATCTTGATCTAGAGGAAGAGGAGGCCTGGATGCACAATGAAAGAGGTGGTGATGACTTTGTGGTGTTTACTATACCCGGATTTTTTTTCTTTTATTTATTTAATGTGTTTGTTTTTTTATTTTACTTATTTTGCACTTTTTAATAATTCTGGATTTTGTTTAATATAATACCTAAATTTCTTTCTTTTATTTATTATTGTATTTATTTATTTTATTTACTTATTTTCACTCCATTTAATTACTAATGTATGTTGATAGCTAGTCAAAATCTAGAATAATTAAATCAAGATGGAGTTAGAATTTTATATTATTGTTAATTGTGAATTTGGGAATTTTAGTAACTACATAATTTTAATAAGTTTAGGATTAATTCTATATTATCATCCCATGATAATTACAGATTGGCTATAAGTAATTGTTATCTGGAATTACAAATAATTAAATTTGAGGAGTTATGATTATGGTTACCTACCTATCTTAACAAGCATACGAATTCTAATCTATATAAAATGCCTAATTTAGAATTGTATATAAATATGTATGTATCCCTTAGGAAATATAACCCTAAAGTAGGAGCTTAACACGCACGGGTGAGAGACCATAAGATTTTCTTTGTTTATGCTCTAGAAACTTGTAGGAAAATTTGTTCCATTGTCAGGTTCTAACATATATTACTATTTTTCTCATAGATTCGAAGAGAAGCGCTTAAGTTGGCAGATTGGATATGAGAAAATCTTGAATTTAGGATTTGAGAGTAAGTGAATTCTTTTTTCCATGCATAAAGATTAGAATTTGGGCATGTCAAAATAAGATTTTCTAAATCTATTTTTCTATTAAAATAAAGTACTAAAAAGGGTCTCTTCTTTGTATAATCAAGAAATTATCGTTAGTAATAATTTCTACAACCGTGCTATGGGGTTGTAGTAGTAAAAGATCTCAAAACCCACTTAATGGGATTGAAATTAATGTCCTTGTATGAGTAATAATAGTATAACCCAAACTCACTTAACAGAGTTGTAGTTAAGGCCCTCCTACATATAATAATGATAGTGTCCAAACCCACTTAACAAGGTTGTTAAAATCTTGGCCGAGTTAATCGATTATAGTTCTGAAAGTTTATGAGCATTGTTAAATAAGGAATTGAAAATTCAAGATAAATTGTGCAACTTTTTTCACTAATTATCTTCATAACATGTTTAGAAAATGTAACACCCCTAACATTCGGTATTTTGGAATATTAATAAAAAAAGGATTTAATTGAAAGAAAATGAGAAGTTTTGGGGTCAGATTTATAAATTTTAAAGACTTGATTGATCATTTTTTGGAAACTCTAGGGATTGCATGGTAATTATTTTGGGTCAAAGAGGTCAAATTATGCACTAATTATTTCTTGGGGCTGAATTGAAGTGTGTAATTTCCCTAGAGGACCTAATTGAAGAAAGAGATGATATTTTGGGGCCAATTGGAGCTAAGTGGAAAGTTGATTTGATAAAAATCTACCAGAATGTTTTCATCTCCATTTTTCCATCCTGATTTTCATTTTTTCCAGTTTTCTTCACGCACAACCTTTACCCCTAGTGACCTCTTTTCACCAAACCAAAGCAACCAAACCACTCCCCTTAACCCTAGCTACACTTGCACACCACTATGCATGGCTGAGGACCGTTGGAGAGCCACTGCGAGAGAAGATCGAGAATAACTCCACGATGGGGGTTGGTAGGTTCTAGCTTTTCTAGCGATCAACTTCATTTTTGAGGTTAGGATTTGGAAGGTTTGCATTAGAGATTGATGCAGCGGCAGCCATGGAAAATGGATAAATATTAGTGGTGGTGACAGTCTTATTAGAGTGGATTTTAAGGCTGTTCCTAGCATCAAAACTTAGATCTAATTGGATATTTGGAATCAAGAAGTTGGAAAGCTTATGGGGTGGTGATCACAAGATTTTCCAATGACGGTAGATGGTAGCATTCTAGCAACTGGCGGTGGCACTCTGGCAACCCCAGAACAGTTTCTTCTCCACATTCTGATAATTATAGTGGTACTCTTAATTTGTGATTCTGAGGCCTCAATAAGCAATTTGGGTAATAGAGAGTTAAGAATTAAGATTTTATTGGTTGTACCTTGATGTATATATACATTACATTTCTTTTTCAAGTATGAATCTAGTTCATGCAATGAGGATCATGGTATAATGGATATATATGTGATTGTGATTGAGACCCCTATGCAAGGAATATCTATAGTTAGTAGCCTAGATATTGTTTTGTTATATGATAATTTGGAATTAATTGAGTTAATTAAAGGAATTGAACATTAACTTGTGGATTTAGAACCAAGTGATAGAAATTGGACCATTATTGTGAATTTTGGATGATATGATGCGAAGGATCACATAATTAAGAACTAGTTATTTCTTTGTTATTAGAGTTGATATGAAATCGAGATTAATTTGGAAATAATTGACCTTATTGGTCATTACTGGATCGATTGCATTGTTTAAGCTTTAAACTATCATGTTAATATGGTTATTTAGTGAAATTGGATTAATGATAAACATAATAGTGATGATAGGAGTCAAATAAGGATTTTGACTATAATTATATTATTTTGGATAGGTGTGGAGAAGTAGGTCCAACAGACTAGTAGATAGCAGATTGTGGTAACTTTTTCTGAGACTACAGAGTTGAGGGTTTGCCATCCTAGACTTGTTGTATTTATTTGTTCTTGTGGCATAACCCCTGTGACGGTTAACTTGTTTGATTGTACTTGCTCATGAATGTTTGAATCGTATTGCTTAATTATTTGAGATTTGTAACTAATTGTATACTTGGTCGTACTCAATTGCTTGACTTATATACCTCTATGAGGGTTAGTACTTGTTTTCACTCTGATGAGTTAGTTTTGTTCATTCTAATGCCTAGGACTTTGTAGTATTATCTATTTTGTACTTATTACCATTTGGTACTTGTCATTGTCTTGTTATTTGTCTTGATCGATACTTGATATTGTTCTACACTTATTTTCATCGATTGGTTGTTTGATTATCTGTTATCCATCTATTTGGTTATCTATTATGATATGTGATTATCGTATGGGAGTAAAGGGATGTTAGTCTCTAATGTGGGAATAAGATAAGCTGTAAGTCCTGAACTCTCAAACAAGTAATGGGATGTTAATCCTTGTTGTGTGTCTAGGATAAGCCGTAATCTCAAAACTCTTGAATTTAGTAATGAGATGTTATTCCTTACTGTGTGCATGGGATAAGACGTAGGCCCAAAACTAATGATAAGGTGAAACTTATAAGTCTATTCCATTTTGATTCTTATTTTGACTGTAGTCTGATTATTTGTACCTTACTCATAGAGTAACAAGGGTAGTGAAGTTCTTGGTCTAGATCGAGCTATTGTCCAGGTCAAATGAGTCGTATGTATTTTCTCCTAAACTGATTCAGTTGAAATGGACTATTCCTTATGAATGGATTTGGTTGAGACAATCCCAGGACGTTTATGCTGACAGTGACAACCCTTGAGCTAGTACCTCTTGATAGCTTTGAACTTGTTAATTCTTGTGATCGTTCCTGACTGTCTATAATTGATCTATTTATAAATTGATACTTAATTGCTTGTATAAGATCTATTCCAATTTACTGTTAATTAACGATTTGTTGGGTTGATCATTCCTCGACAGATCTCTATTATTCTATATTATGAATATCCCTCACTAAGTCCTTTAGACTTATCCCCCATTTCTTTTATATTTTCGCAGATAGGACTAAATGATAAGCTTGGACTTTTGATTAGATTGACGAGTATAATTTTGTATTAGAATAGCCATGCATATTTGCTAGGGCATGCTTGGGCATATTTTGTAACCCTAGAGATGTTGTGGTATGTTAGGTTTGAATGTAGCATTTGCAAGGTGTATATATTATGTTAAACATTTTAGAATTTTTGATGGTATATACGTAGTGCTCGTGTTATATGTTATGGGATAACCTAAGGTATATATATATATATATATAGTATTTTGTGAAGTTGATTCAGTTGAAGTGTGTTGCTATCTCTGCTACTCTTATTGAGGTTTGTTAAGTTTGAAATTTGTTGCTATTTTTGTTAAGTTTTGAAGTATTTTTTATGGGCTTATAGCTTGTTATGAATTTTAAATTAAGACTAAACTAAATGGCACCTCAGCTAGGGGTCATCCCGAGAGGGGATGCTACAAAAGTGGTATTAGAGCTTAGGTTTGTTGATGACCTAGGCATTCAGGAATCTTTAGAAATTGTGATTGATCTTTTGTTTAAATTAGTTTAAGTATGAATTTTGGTTGTAATTATGTATTGGTAAGATCTTATGTGATTCTAGGAATTTAAAATGAATTGGCGGGTTGATGTTAGTGACATGAGTTTGAGTACTATGAGATGTCTATAGGAGCTTATCGTATGTCAAAGGATGATTAGACTTGTATGTTTATGAGTTGATTTGACTTTGTCTAACCCTTTTCTTTCTTTTATTTTAGAAGCTCAGAGGGGTTAGTGGAAGTGATGGCATTACAAAAAAGTTCCAATACTCCTGTTTTGCCTAGAACTGGAAGTCGGGGAAGACTTCCTAGTTGATGGGTGAATGATGGATGGGCTTTGAGATAAGAGGCATCTACTCACCCACAAGCTATGCAAGATAAAGAGGGTTCGCATATCTCTTTTATGGGCCATCCAGTGGACCTTATGAACTTGAGGGAACCAATATTTAGGCCATAGGATCAACACTTGGGTAGTGGAGTAAGAGGTGTTAAAGAGATAATTGAAGATTGGGCATTAGAACATTTCTTTGTTTTAATCCCCCAAAGTTCTTGGGAGGCCTTGATTATAGAAAAGTTGAAGAATAGATTGAGGATTTAAGGAATATTTTTGAGATACTTTGCTATTCAGATGATTAGAAAGTTTGGTTTGCTACGTTCCTTTTAGAAGTTTTGCCTGAAGTTCGTGGAGGATGATTAATTGAAGGTGGACGGTTGAAGGAACAGCACGGGCTTGGGAGAATTTCACATAGGAATTTATGAATAAGTATGTGCAAGAAGTGGTGAAGCAAGTAGGGAAGAGAGAGTTTATGGACCTTGTTCAGGGGGCGTAGACTGTCAGTTAATATGAGGCTACTTTTAGCCGACTGATATAATATGCTCTCTACATACAAGATGATGAAGGTCGACAAGTTTGACGACTAGTGCAAGGGTTGTAGCTAGAAATGAAAAGGTATTTGGCCACTTGTGATCTTATGAACTTCAACCGAACAGTGAGTGAGGCACTCTAACTTAAGTCAAAATGGCATGAGATCAGAAAAATTGAGGATAAAAGTTGAAAGGGAAAGATGCACCTCGATGGATAGAGTAGCGCCAAAAAAATAGTCAAAGCTTTAGGTTGGATGAATTGCCCAATAGGCCCCTCATTCTGGCAAGAAGGCAAATATAACTCAAGAGTGAGCACCCAAATAATATGAATTTTTTGGGGGATTTAGTCATGATGAGTTTAGCTGCTAGAGAAAATAGGGCACATCTGTAAGTTGTGGTAGTGGCTAGCAATTTGTGAAAGACTACCCCAAATGGAGTGGCCCTACCCCTATAAAAAAAGGAAAACAAGTGGCAGAAGCTAATGGGAAACCGAATATATGAGCTCATGCCTATGCTATGTAGGGGAAGAAGTACTATATCCTAATGAAATGACAAAAGGTATGATTTCTATATTTGAAGTCTACGATAATGCCTTATGTGATCTTAGTGTTTACATTCTTTCCTACATATTGCATTTCCTTGAACTAGATATGCAAACCGAGATTAGGGTTTATTATATAAAAGTAGTAGCTGAATACTTGGGAGTAGTTTCGAAAAAAGTGAACTTATCACCCTCCTACCCCATGTAAAAGCATTATTTAACCATTTGCGGGGACTAGAATCATTTCAAAGCTGAAGTTAGATAGGAGTCTTACCAGCTAAAGACTAGAAATGACTATGTAAAGCACTTATGCATGGTTTTTGGAACTTTGAGAAAGCATCAGTTATATGCTAAATTTAGCAAATGCAGACCTTGAACAAAGAAGATAGCTTTCCATAGGCATATCATATCCCAAGATAAGGTAGAGGATGATTCCTTTAAGATTGAGGCAGTAGTCAACCAAAAGAGACTGAAAAATGTGATAGGAATTTGCAATTTTTTGTGTTTTATTGGCCATTATGAAGATTGCGTAGGAATTTTCTAAAATAACGAACATGTTGATCAAATTTTCAGTCAACTGTTTGACTAAAAAGAGGATCCAAACATGAGATAGCATGATGGATGGAAATATTAGAAGACTGCAATTCTTTCATCACCTATTGCTCGAAAAGGCAAAAGTAATAGCCAATTCCTTAAGGCGATGGTTGGAATGGCTCACTTACTAGAAGTAGAAGTATTAGGAAGCCTATGAATGGGCGCTGTGTTGAAAATCAATACAGCAAGTATGATTGTAGAAAGAAGTGCAGTATAAATTACAAGATAAAATGCGGTGAACTAAGGTTAATAATATTTAGATAATGAAATAGAAGAAAAAGTTGGAAGTTCTGGAGAGTTTGAGTTTAATACTGATATTCAAGGTATTTTTCTATTCTAAAAAAAGTTATGAGCGCCAGAAGAAGGATTATTAGTTGGGCACCGAAGTTAAGATGTACGATGCATCCGAAAAAAGTGAAGATGTATTGAGACTTGAAGAAGCAATCCTAGTAGAATGTAATGAAGAGAAAATGTAGATTGATAGACAGATTCTACTCATTTTTCATTAGTCGAAATAGTACTCGAATGAGAATTTAGGAACGAGATTCTTTTTAAAGGGAAGGGGGGAGTTTGTAACACCTCTAAAATTTGGTATTTTGGAATAATAATAAAAAAAGAAATTAATTGCAAGAAAATGAGAAGTTTTGGGATCATATTTATGAATTTGGAAGATTTGATTGATAATTTCTTGGAAACTCTAGGGGTTGCACGGTAATTATTTTGGGTCAAAGGAGTTAAATTAGGTACTAATTATTTTTTGAGGCTGAATTAGAGTGTGCAATTTCCCTGGAAGACCTAATTAAAGAAAGAGATGATATTTTGGGGCCAATTGGAGATAAGTGGAAAGTTAATTTGAAAAAAATCTACCAGAATGTTTTCATCTCCATTTTTCCATCTTTATTTCCATTTTTTCCAGTTTTCTTCACTCACAACTTTTACCCCTGGTGACCTCATTTCACCAAACCAAACCGACCAAACTACTCATCTCAACATTGGCTACACTTTTACATCAGCATACATGAAAAAGACTACTAGGGAACCAACACGAGAGGAGATCATGAACAACTTCATGGCGGGGTTGGTGGGTTTAAGCTTTTTTGGCACTCAACTTCAATTATGAGGTTGGGGTTTGGAAGTGATGTGAGAAAGGATCATGGTGGTAAGTTTGCATGGGAGATTAGTGTAGCGGCGGTGATGAAAAATGGTGAGAAGTTAGCAGCGGTGACAGTCTCATATGAGTGGGTTTTGAGGCTACTCTTAGTGTTGAAACTTAGATTTGATTGGAAATTTAGAATTATGAGGCTGGAAAGCTTCTAAGGGTGGCGACCACAAGATTTTTTGACAGCGGTAAATGGCAGTATTCCAACGGTCGATGGCCGGTAGCGGCGCTTCGACGACCCTAGAATAATTTTTTGTCCTTATTCCAACAATCTTAGTGGTATTCTTAGTTTGTGATTCTGAGCCTCAATAAGCAATTTGGGTAATGGAGAGTAAAGAATTAAGCTTTAATTGGTTGTGCCTTGATGTATATATGTATTATTACATTTCTTTTCAATTAAGAATCTCATTTGTGCAATGAGGATCATGATATAATGGATATATTTGTGCTTGTGATTGAGACCCTTATATAGGGAATGCCTATAGTTAGTGGCCTGAATATTGTTATGTTATATAATAATTTGGAATTAATTAAGTTAATTAAAGGATTTGAACCTCAACTTGTGGATTTGTGGATTTAGCATCAAGTGATAGTAATTGGACCATTATTGTGTATTTTGGATGATATGACAAGACTGATCATGTAATTAAGAACTAATTATTGCTTAGTTATTAGACCTGATATGAAATCGAGACTGATTTGGAAATAATCGATCTTATTGGTCATTACTAGATCGATAGCACCATTTAAGCTTTAAACTATCATGTTAGTATGGTTATTTAGTGAAATTGGATTAATGGTAAGCATGATAGTGATGATGGGAGTCAAATAAGGATTTTAACTATAATTATACTCTTTTAGATAGGTAACAGAGAAGTAGGTTCGATAGACCAGTAGATGGTAAATTGTGGTAACTTTTTTGAGACTACGGAGATGAGGGTCTGCCATCCTAGCCTCGTTGTATTTATTTGTTCATGTGGCATAACCCTTGTGAGGGTTAAATTATTTGATTATACTTGCTCGTGAATGTTTGAATCTTATTGCTCAATTATTTAAGATATGTACCTAATTGTACATTTGGTTGTACTTGATTGCCTGACTTGTATACCCCTGTAAAGGTTAGTATTTATTTTCACTTTGATGAGTTAGTTATTGTTCTTTTTGGCACCCAAGACTTTGGAGTGTTATCTATTTTGTACTTCTTACCATTCGGTATTTGCCATTATTTTTTTATTTATCTTGATTGGTACTTGATATTATTCTACACTTAGTCCTATCTGTTAGTTATCTGATTGTTTGTTATCCATCTATTTTGTTATTTTTTATGGTTTGTGATTGTCATATGGGAGTAAAGGGATGTTAATCTTTGTTGTGTGCATGAGATAAGCTATGAGCTCGGAACTCTTAGATTTAGTAATAGGACATTAATCCCTACTGTGTGTATGGGTAAGCCATAAGCTTGGAATTAATGATAGGGTGAATCTGATAAGTTTGTTATGTTTTGATCTATATTTTGACTATAGTTTGATTGTTTGTACCTTGCTCATAGAGCAACAACGGTAGTGAAGTTCTTGATCTAGATCAGGCTGTTGTCTAGGTTGGATGAGCTATCTGTATTTTTTCCCAAATTAATTTTATTGCAATAGACCATTCTTCCCTAATAGATTCGGTTGAGAGGATCCTGGGTTGTTTGAGCTGACAGTGACAACCCCCGAGCTAGTACCTCCTCATAGCTTTGAACTTGTTAATTCCTGTGATTGTTCTTGACTATCTGTAATTGATCCATTTGTAAATTGATACTTGATTGCTAGTACCCGATCTATTGTTAGTCTTGTGGTTAATTGATGATTTGTTGGGTTGATCTTTCCCCAACATATCTCTAGTATTCTATATTATGAATATCTCTCACTAAGTCCTTTGGACTTACCCAATTTTTTCTATATTTTCTCAGACAAGACTGAAGGATAAGTTTGGACTTTTGATCGGACCGACGAGTATAATTTTGTATTAGAATAACCATGTATATTTGCTAATGGGCATACTTGGGCATGTTTTGTAACCCTAGAGATGTTGTGATATGGTAGGTTTGAATTTGACATCTATAGGGTCTATATATTATGTTGAACATTTTGGAATTTCTGATGGTATGTACGTGGTATTTGTGTTGTAAGTTGTGGGATAACCTATGGTATGTATATAGTGTTTTGTGAAGTTGATTAAGTCGAAGTGTGCCATTATCTTTGATACTCTTCTTGAAGTTTGTTAAGTTTGAAATCTATTGCTATTTCTTTTAAGTTTGAAGTGCTTTTGATAGGTCTATTGCTTGTTATGAATTTTGAATTAAGACTGACCTAAATAGTGCCTCAGCTAGGGGTAATCTCGAGAGGGGGTGCTACAGAAAATATTGTGATTAGATGATTCTCAATGTTGTAGCTAATTATTTCCTTTTAGTAACAAAAGCAATGGATTTTTTTCTTTAACAATATTTTTTTTTTTATATAGTTATATATGTTCAAATCTGGTAAAAGGTGAAAAAATTCATTTACTAGGTGAAGCGTGGCCCGTACTTTATTTATCAATCCTTTCATGGAGAACTTAGTTTCAGACGAAAAAGATGAGCAATTTTCAAGATGGTGATGAGAGATCTATATATATGTTTTTAGTGTTACTTTAAATTCATTAATCTTGTTCTTTTATTTTAAATTCTAGTTTATTGTTGGAATTGTATTAATCTTGTACTTTTGTTTTAAATTCTAGTTGATTGTTGGAATTTTATTATTACATAAGTGAATTGCTTCAAAAAGTTATAAAGCTATAAGATTGGCATTAAAGAATTTATCTAATTAACGCTAACTAATACATAGTTAATTAGGTCATCTTATGATGAGCCTTAGTTGTGTTCTTCAGTTGCATAAGTGCTATATAGGAAGAAGAAGATACTTGTGGGGTCTTGTGGATGAAAGGTGGAAAATGGCCTTGCTTCCTTTATTTTATGTGGAAAATTGTTTGCACTGTCTAATATACTATCCTTTTTTATATATAAATGTATATTATATATATTAATATTATCCCCATACTATGCACGAATTCTAAAAAGTACTATAATTCTTTAATTATAGACATAATTAAAAATAACAACACAAAAATCAAAATATTACAAAAAACAATCAAGTAATGTGTCACACCCCTGGAAACCATATTATTGGTATTATTTATTTAATAATATTTTTATAAGTTTTTATTAAGTTTTATTTAATTTTTGAAAGTTTTGTGGGTTAATACGTAAATATAAAAAACTTAATTGTACTATTATATAAATTAGGAAGGGTCAATGTTTAATATTTATAAGTCAATGGACAAAATGTGAGGCCTAATGCAATCTAGTGGCTAAATTGAGCTTAACCAAAACATTTGCGCCTAATTGAGAACTAACCAAAATCTGATGGGGGTCAATTTCTAATTTAGGAAACGTTGTTCTATAAATAAGGTATTTTCAATTTCACCTCACAACTCCTTCTTCCCCTCCAAAAAACTCTCTTCCCTTTCCTCGGTGATATCCCCCAGCACCCTAAAACACCAAGATGACCCAACCATATTTTTTCCCTCACTTCCAGCGCCCCAGAAAATCTACATATAGGTGAAAATGATTAGCAAACCATTGTGAAAAACTCGATTGAAAATGGGTGATGATGGAGCTCGACAGGAGTGGTGTTTCAGCAATTGTTTGGAGTAACTGAGGAGT
>JACGDI010005618.1:1327614-1347110 GCA_014898725.1 Jacaranda copaia
AGACCTTAGCTCTAGGAACACGTTTGTGCCTTCAAATTGTAAAATAGAGTACTGTAGATGGCAAAATTAAGCTCAAATCGATTTGGCGGTGTGAGGTAACGGGCTAGCTTTGAGGTAGAAATTGGTTGAGGGGTTTGGTTTCTTGAGTTGAAATACTTTTTTTGGTAGTAGGATTAACTAACTCTGGTAGTAGCAACAATAGAATACTTTGCTCATCTCATCGTGGTGATTAGATACACACAAGTTGATCGTGCATTCGGAGTTTTGATAAAAATATATTGGGTAAAAAATGAGAAACTTCTGTTAAAGTTATATGCATGTGTATGTATATGTTCTCAAACCTCACAATGTACTGTACAAATGAAAGAACATGATTTGATTGAAAATATTGAGACATGCATATGATTACATAAGTTAATGGACCAAATTTTGTCATATCGCGTAATATTCTTCATTAATTAGGTTAATTAGGTGGAGAAACCTTGTGAATTTGTAACCTAAGTGGTGAAAATTGGGTTAATTGATATGATATAGAGCCAAGATTTAGGTCATGCATGTACCATTGTAACTTTAGTGAACTTGAATTTGTATTATCTGTGATAAATTTGAGTGAATTGGGTTTATTAAGGGATTAAAACCCTAATTTTATGTAATCATGGTTTAAGAAACAAAAATTGGATTTATTAATGATAGTTGGCTTATTATAATCAATTTTGTGTAATGTTGCAAGGTTATTATATAAATTAAAGATCTGATTATATTCTTTTATTGAAATGAATATGATTTTCATAAATATTTTGGTATTAATGGCGCATTTGGTATGTCGCCCTTGATAATATCAAAATTGAGTCTTAAAATATAGTATTAATGGTAAAATGATCAATAGTAGAATGCTATCTGTTTGATTAGAGTTGTAAGGTCAAAATGAGGATTTTAATAGTAAATCTATTTATTGATTAGGTGACACTCTAGGATCTGACAAATATTAAGGTGAGGATAGCTTTCTTATGTGGAAATTAAAGTGAGGGTCTCCTACTTTTGGTTATTATTTTGATTACAACTATTCGTTGGTTGTTGATCCCTATGAAGATCTACCGCTTTGGTACTCGATTATATTATAACACTCTATTGATTATTGAATCCTGTGACAATCTTAACCTCTTGGGTATTTGTGCATGCCCTGTGAGGATCCACCAATTTGGTACTTATTTGAGTAAAGCAATATTATTATATTAAACCTTGTGAGGTTTTATTGTTCTAATACCTGGTTAGCTATCATTATTGTTATTAGTTGACTGCCGAACTCTGTGAGATTTTATTGCTTGACATCTGATCTGACTATCGTTTATTGTAGCTTTCTGACCCTATGAAGTTCTATTTTCTTGACTATTGTTATCATTTATTATTATTTTTTGAACCTTGTGAGGTTCTATTGTTGTGATTATCATTCGTTGAATACCACTAATCAATGAGCTTGTGAATTGTACCATTGTCAAATTATGTAATGAAACTGTTTTGAAACAACTGACTATTTCTGTTCTGGTACCATGAACATTTTAGTATCTCATATGTTATTGCACAAAGTGAATTATATTGTGTATTGTTGTTTTACCATGTTGGCTTCCTTGAATGAATCTATCTATCACTATTTTCCATGATAGCTTTATTGAAATCGTATTGTGAAGTTCATTGTTCTGCCATGTTGGCAATTGATTGATCAAATTGAAAGATATTGACAGCAAGTAAGGTACTAGGATCCAATTATCAAAACTTCAAAATATGAAATTAACTAATACTTACAATCATAATAAGGATCTAATCATGCTGGGGATTTAAATTTGGTAAAAGCATTACCTTGAAAAGCAAAATCTTGGAGTAGCAAGTGAACTCTTCACTAGTCTAGAAACTGTTTGCAACTAGCACAGTTGGAAGAGTGCGATAATCGCCCAATAAAATCTCCCCCAAAAATTTCAAAAACATATTTCGAGCTTCATAACAGCTTGATGGACTTTGAGTTAAAATTTCAGATCAAAAGGCTATCTGGAACTTCTTAGAAAAATTCACTAAATCAAACTCTGTGCAGATAGATCTCCAGAAACAAGCAAGTCAAATGCCTTGCCTCTATTGTAATGATCCACACACTAATGAGATCTTACTAAATTTCTAGTCTATAAGTTGGAGTAAGACCAAAGATTCAATAATGATGCAGGCCAATTTTAGGTAAAGAAGAAGAAGAAAAGAGCAAAGCTTTCAACATATGAATACTTGCTTGCAAGAGGTTTTGGAGAGAGAGTGAAGAATTTAATTCCTCACACTAATTTTGCATTGTGGCCGATACTCTCTCTATATATCTATATATAGATGCTAAATGGTGTGATGCCAAGTTGGCATCACACTTCTATGAGGGAGGCTGCTAAGTTGGGGTACCTATGTGGCAAATTTGAATTTAAATCTCATTTGAATTTTATTTGAGTCTTAATTACATTTGAAATCTCATTTCAAATTAATTAAGATGCTAATTCAAATCTTATTTGTATTTTCCCTCCAAAATTAATTTTTCCTAAATAATCAAATTAAACTCTTTAAGTTAATTAATTATCCTTTGGCTTAACTCTTTTAGTCAAACTAGCTTAACTCTTTAAGCTTGATTTGTTAACTTAACTCTTTAAGTTAACTTGACTAATTGATGGTCATGTTGGCCATGAATAATTAACCCCATAATTATTAATCTAATTTAACTTCTTAAATTAGCTAATTAATTTAACACTTAAATTAATCAAATCAAAATTGACCTTCAAACTTGGTACCAAAAAAATCAATCCACTAGGAGAGATCCTTTTCTAACACTTTAGAAAAGTTTCTCCATCAATTAGGAAGTTAATTGAATTTTGTGTGTGAC
Source organism: Jacaranda copaia (assembly GCA_014898725.1). Classification (NCBI taxonomy): domain Eukaryota; kingdom Viridiplantae; phylum Streptophyta; class Magnoliopsida; order Lamiales; family Bignoniaceae; genus Jacaranda; species Jacaranda copaia. The sequence goes on from JACGDI010005618.1 coordinate 1,330,514, forward strand.
CCAATAAATTCTACCATACATTGGACATGGGCTCACAACTCCTTGTGACTTTGAACATCTTATATTCTGTTTAGTTTAAAACTCTTTTTAAACTAATCAACTCAATTCAATTAATCTTATTAATTGAAGAGTACCCAATCTTGATGGTTGATGTCCAACCTCAAGCCTATGGAGCCCAACTAATTAGCTGAAATGAATATTTTGGAGAACTATCATCGCTCTACGCGTGCTATGCAAATAAGGTTCTTTCGTCTCCTATCTCCCGAAAAGGGCATTGGACAAGATGTTTGTTAGCTCCCTAATAGCCTTAATACTATATCTTTATTCTCGATGTTCGATCATTTTTTGTGACATCACCTTTGGAAAAATTCTTTTTCGAACTGTCACACTACCTTGCACAAGGATTTCTAGGAATCAATCATTGTAGAATACACAGGAGATGTACTCGCTCTACATAATAGCAATGTGTAAGATTCCATCTTAAATCTCACAAACCTCCATGGCAAGTAGCTCACACCCAATCTCAACCTGAAAGACCCATTAGGTGGTTAATGAAAAGTCAAAGCATAAGTACCAGACATAAGGTTACTATAGACCCTCAGGTTAGAGAACTAATATTATGCACTAACATAAGTAAGAGAACTAGCCACTACCGACTTGCCACTACAACTATCTAGTAGATTCTCTGGTGGGCCTTCAGTGCCTCATTCTCTAACAAACACCTACTAACATGCACTCGTATCTCATACAGTTGTTCATGGAATAGAGCAATCTCTAACCCTTGGATTTATGCATTGTTAGTGTAAGTCTGTCCGAATCTTAGATGCCCGTCTCATAAAGTCCTATAACTTGAAAAATTTAAGATCATGACTGTGTTAGATTTATTCTATGGTCATAGAACCATGTCCTGCAGTCATAGGTGATCTAAGGGCTTCATCCAAATATGGGTGAAGTAAAACTAAGCATAAGATGAAGATAGCCATATTAAAAATATCATTCAATTAAGATTGCTTTATAAGGAAATAGTATATACAAGGCCAATCTCATTAGCTTGTCAAGCACTATTCCAATAATCTCGCACTTGCCTTAAAGCTAATGCCCCATAGCTTTAAGACCTATCTTCTCAAGATGTCCTTCAGAGACCTTTTGCGTTAGGGTTTCATCAATGGATCTGTTATGTTATCTTCCAAGGAAATTCTCTCCAATTAGATGTCACCTTTATCAATGATCACCCAGATCAAATGATATCGCCTTAATATGTACTTGGATCACTGATGAGATCTTAGCTCTTTAGCTTGCTCTACTGCCCCATTGTTCCACAAAAGACAACTACTGGCTCAATAATGCTAGGCACTACATTCAAGTATTGAATGAAGTTTTTCATCCAAACATCTTCTTTTGTAGCTTTCAAAGCTACAATGTATTATGCCTCTATGGTTGAGTTAACCGTAGAGTCTTTCTTGGAACTCTTTCAACTCATTGGGCCACTATTGAGGCAAAATATAAATTTAGAAGTGGATTTGAGGTCATCTATATTGGATTAGAAACTAAAATCTAAAAACCATTCAAGTTGCAATTCTCCATTACCGTGTACTAAAAATAAGTCCTTAGTTCTTCTCTAGTACTTTAGGATTCTTTTCATGGCCATCCAATAACTTTTACCATGATTGGATTGGAACTTACTTGTAATTCTTAGCAAGTGTGCCACATCTAGTCTTGTACATTGAACTGCATACATTATGCTCCCTATTGCAGAGTCATAGGGTATCTGGGATATTATTTATTTCTTTTCCTTAGCTTTAGGGGTCATAGACTTTGAGAGATGAATGCCACATCTCACGGGAAAGAATCCTATCTTATATTCTTCCATACTAAACCTCTTTAGTGTCTTGCCAATGTATAGGATTTGGGAAAGCCCCAACATTCGTCTCAATCTATCTCTATCGATATGTATTCCTAATACATAGAATGTTTCTCCCAAATCCTTCAAGGAGAATTGTGTAGATAACCATACTTTAGTACACTCTCACATTCCTACCTTATTCCCAATGAGAAGGATGTTATCGACATAAAGTACAATAAACTATACTGAACTCTTACTAGCTTTCTTGTACACACATGGTTCATACACATTTTTAACAAAGCCAAATGATTTGACTGTTTCATCAAAATGTATGGTCCAACTTCAAAATGCTTGTTTGAGTCCATAAATAGATCTCTGGAGTTTGCAAACCCTTTGCTTGCTCTCCTTAGATGTAAAACCTTATGGTTGCTTTATATAAATTTCTTCTTCAATGTTGCCATTGAGGAAAGTGATTTTCACATCCATTTGCCTTATCTCATAGTCATAATATGTAGTTATGGAAAGTAAAATTCAAATGGACTTAGGCATAGTAACCAGTGAAAAGGTTTCCTCAAAATTGATACTGGGCCTTTAAGTGTAACCTTCTACCACTAGTCACTCCTTAAAAGTCACTACTTCTCCATCTACCCCAAGCTTTCGCTTATAAATCTACTTGCAACCAACATAAACTATTTCCTTTGGTGGATCTACTAAAGTCCATATTTTATTTGAGTACATGGAGTTCATTTTAAATCTCATGGCTTCAATCTAACATCTTGACCCTATGTTCGACATAAATTCCTCATAGGTCTTTATATCATCATCTGATTGTCTCATCTCATGAAGAAATTCGAACCTATTGGGTTGCTTCTTGATTCAGTCCAGCCTTCTTAGAAGTTGTATACAAGGCTCTTGCAACTTATTTATTTCCATCATTTATTGAATTTCTTGATCGTCTTGAACTTTATCAAGTTCAACGACAATGCCTTTTCTATCCAATAGAAATTTCTTTTCCAAAAAGTGGGCATCCCTCGAGACAAATACCTTTTGTTCCAAGGGATCATAGAAGTAATAACCTATACACTCTCTTAGGTATCTCATAAACTTGCACAAGATAGATTTACTATCCAACTTATCTCCCACTGTTCATCTCACGTAGGTGAGAGATCCCTAAACCTTTAGATAATGGTAAAAAGGTACTTTATCATGCCGCATCTCATATGGTGTTTTAGGTACTGACTTTGAAGGTACCATGTTTAGTAACTTCACCACCGTGTGCAAGGTGTATCCCTTAAAGGATATGGGCACATCAATAAAACTCATCATGGAATGCATCATGTCAAACAAGATACGATTTCTTCTCTCAGCTACTTCATTGAGTTGGGGTGTGCCGAGTGGAATCCATTGAGAGAAAGTCCCATTCTCTTTAAGATAGTCTAAGAATTCATTGTCTGAGAATTCATTGCTTAAATATTCTTTCCCTTGATTCGATTGAAAGGCTTTAATATTAAGTCTTTCTTGCTTTTCCACTTCACTCCTATACTTTTTGAATTTTTCAAAGGTGTTAGACTTGTACTTCATAAGATACACATGTTCGTACAGACTATAATTATTAGTGAAGGTAATGAAGTAAAAATAGCCACCTCTCCCACTAACTTTAGTAGCCCACAAACATTTATATGGATCAAATCCAAAGGACTTGTGGATTAGTGGGAAGGTCCTCAATGCCACTAACTTTTAGTGCTTTGGGACTTCCCACTTGCTCATCCTATTTTTAGAGAGATGCCCAAATCTGGCATGGCATAAAATGGCATTTTCTAGGATATCTAGCTTTCTTTTCTTTGTTTGAGTATTAATTAGAGGAGTAGGAAAATCAAGCATATATAATCCATTAACTAATGTACCTTGAGCAATTAAAAAACCATTCCTTAATGCTTTCAACTTTTCATTTGGTATTGAAAAATTAAATCCTTCATTATCCAAAATGAAAATTAAAACAATGTTCCTAATAAAGTTGGGTACATAGTAAATCGGATTAAAAACAATACAAGAATTCCCTAATTCTAGTTTGATTATGTCTTGGACCTCGGCATCAACTCTTACTCCATTTCCAAGATGGAGGATCAAATCCCTTTCATGTAGGCTCTTTTTTCTTTCTATCCCTTATAATGAGTTACAAAGGTGAGAACTACATACGATATCAAATACCCATGAGGAAGAATTATTTGTTAAATGCACTTCAAAGAAATACATACCCTTCTCAAGGGTAGCAAGGTAAGCTTTGAAGTTTCTTTTCCAATAACCCTTTTCACCATAATGGAAATAGTTTGCATTGATCTTATCCTTCTTCTTGACCCTCCAAAATCTTTCTTAGGTTGCTTTTCTTTTGAGAAAGAACTTTTCTTCCTCTTACCTCCCTTTCTAGGGCCTCTAGGATTTTCAACTTAGAGAAGGATGCCATCATAAGAAGTTTTTCTTTTCTCATCATCACCTCAGTGGTTACAAGCATGGTCACCAATTCATTGATTGTTATCATTTGCTTGGACATATTTAAGTTCTCAACGAATTAGTTGAATAAGGGTGGCAAAGATTAAAGGATCAAATTCATGTAAAAGTCATTGTTCATAATCACATCAAGTTGTCCAAGCTTCTCGATAAGTCGTATCATCTTAAGCCCATGAATGTGGACACTAGCCCCATCACTCATCCTTGTCCTAACGAGCTCCTTAGATAAAGTGAACCTTTCGTGTCTTAATTGAACACCATACAACTCTTATAGGTGTGTATAGATCTCACAAGTATGTTTCATGTGCTCATGAGTCTTTTGAAGCTCATTAGTCATGGATACCAACATGAGGTATCTAACTTTTTGATCATCATCTGCAAATTTTGTGAACACTTCATGAACCTCATTGGTTGCATCATTACCCAATATGTCTGGTGGACTTTGATCAAGAACATATGTGCTCTTATTAGAGTTAAGAATTATCTTAAGGTTTCTCAACCAATTTTGAAAGTTAGGCTTGGTGAGTTTATTGGTTTTCAAAATGCTTGCGAGTAGATTTTTAGCCATTTATTTGTTGAAGATTTCAAAAATCTACATGAGGCGAAAAGAGATAATAAGCATGTGATTGAATTTGATATTAAAAACATGTTCATGGTCTTTCAAACATGTTTTTCTCCCAATTTTATCAAATCCTTCACCCCTAAGAAAAATTTGGAAAATCACATTTCTTAGTGAGAATCAAGACCCCAATGACTTGTAAGTAGACCACTATTTATGTGTGCCATTCACGAGCAATCAAAGGGTAGGAAACTTTTGCCAATTGCATCTCATGCAACTCTTGATATATTTTACATTACTTTTCATATAGAACCATGTTTATGTGTGCCATCTATACTAATAAGTGTTAAGTTTAACCTACCAATCTTTCTTTTCCTTGAGATGGCCTCATGACATCCCCCGTTTATGAGTGCCAATGCATGAGGGTTCTTAAATTAAAGATGTATCTCATGTAAAGTGTATGTTCATAGCTTTCCTTCTAAGTGTGACCCCCATTTACGAGTGTCATCACACAAAGTCGGTAGCATCATCATGGCATACACTATTAGTAGAAAGCTTGGACTAATTAACACTCTTTTAATTTATATCTATTGGGATTTAATATTTGAAAAATACTTAGACAATCTAAGTGAAGAATTTTTGCTTGCAAAGATGTCATCATTTTTATCTTTTTACTTGGGTTCTCTAATCTTATTCATGCATCTCATACATCAATAGGATATAGAAAGTGTAAATAAGTAAATGTGCTTAGCATGCTCCTAGGGTGGGATAACTATGAGCCTAACCAAGTGATGCACTTAAAGCCATACATGCATCACTTCGGATGATTTTAAGTAGGTTGATTAAACTAAACTATTACGTGAATGTATTTCATACAATGCTGGCTCTTCAAGCCTCCTCGGATCCTTTTTGCTCCTTGCAACTTTTAGAAGAGAGAGAAAACCTTACTCCTAGTTATTCTACTCTCATAACTTTCACAAGATAGAACAAGAGGCGTGCAAGCCCCATTTAATACAACCTATTTCAACTACTTTGAAATAAATAAAATCAATATTAAAGGCTCATGATCATCCCTATTCATTTATCATTCATTCAACAATTAAATGATCAATAAATAAATCTAAAATTAAAAATTAATTCCAACAATTAAATGCTTATCTCATAAACAAATAATTGAACAAGCATAACTCTTATACCATCATTAGAAGATTAAATTTAACCAATTTTTAAAAGCATTCAAAAATGTTAAATATAATTTTGAGACCTTGCACAACACTTGTGTGTTTAGTATGTGTTATGCACTATTGAACAATAAAGGAGTTGGAAAAACAACTCAAAGCTCACCAAATAGCCCTAAAACCAAACTGCCTAGCAGCCTTAGTGCATGGCTGGGTAGGCCATATGAACAGTGTGTGCACACCGCCCGGCTAGTACCTATGCTAGAGCTGGCAGACCTTATTTTTGGGGTTCAAGGTGTGCTAAATGTAATTTCCACTCAACATTCATGTACCAAAAAATTTTGCACATGTTCTCAACATCAAAACACACATCTTAGATGAGTTTCCAAATTCAAAACACCTTTCAAACCTAGAAATTCAAGTCCTCAAACATGCCTTCAAAACTTAGAAAAAGCTAGAATCATATTCTTCAAAATCTCCTATAAAACTCCAATCACATTGGATCCAAAAGTGACCAAAACTCTTTTGATCAATTACCAGCTTGCTATATCACCATATAACATCAATTAATGCCAAATCACCATTCAACATTAACCACTATAAATTAAAACATACTAACTACATGAATTAACACTTAAATCACATAATATCATGTTTTTAATTCATCAATCAAGAAGTCACACACAACATAAACCAAATAATCCAATCCATCAATTAAATTAAGAATTTTTTGATCTAGATTAATCCATCACACGAATCAATCAACCAAAGAAAATTCAAATCTAAGCATAATTTAGGCTCCGATACCACTTGATGGCAAGTAAGGTACTAGGATCCAATTATCAAAACTTCAAAACATGAAATTAACTAGTGCCTATAAGAAAACAAAGAATCTAATCATGCTTGGGATTCAGATTTGGTGAGATTATTACCTTGAAAAGCAAAATCTAAAGAGTAACAAGTAAACTCTTCACTAGTTTGGAAACTGCCTACAACTAGCACAGCGGGAAGAGTGCGACAATCGCCCTACGAAATCTTCTCCAAAACTTTTGAAAAAATATATAGAGCTTCAAAACACCATGATAAAATTTTAGTTGAAAGTTTAGATCAAAATTCCATCTAGAATGTCCTGGAGAAATTTGCCAAACCGGACTTTGTACAGGTTTGATATCCTGAAACAAGCAAGTCAAATGCCTTGCCTCTATTGTAATGATCCACACACCAATGAGATCTTCCTAAATCTCTAGTCTATATGCTGGAGTAAGATAATAGATTCAACAATGGTGGAGGCCGATTTTAGATAAGAAAGAAGAAAAAGAGACCAAAGCTTTCAACATATGAATGCTTGCTTGCAAGAGGTTTTGGAGAGAGAGAGGAAAGAATCTAATTTCTCACACTAATTTTGCATTGTGGCCAATCCTCTCTCTCTATATCTATATAGATGCTAAATGATGTGACGCAAATTTGGCATCACATATTCCTTGAGGGGGGTGGCCAAGTTGGGATGCTTGTGTGTCAAATTTGAATTTAAATCTCATTTAAATTTCATTTGCATCTTAATTACATTTAGAATCTCATTTCAAATTAATTAAGATGCTAATTCAAATCTTATTTGAAGTTTTCCTCCAAAATTCATTCTTCCCAATTAATCAAATTAAACCTTTTAATTTAATTAATTATCTTTTGACTTAATCCTTTAAGTTAAACTAGCTTAACTCTTTAAGCTTGATTTGTTAACTTAACTATTTAACTTGACCAATTGATGGTCATGTGAGCACCAAATAATTAACCCTTTATTATCGATCTATTTTAACTCTTTAAATTAGTTGATTAATTTAACACTTAAATTAATCAAGCCAAAATTGACCTTCAAACTTGGTACCAAAAAAATCAGTCCACTAAGAGAGATCCTTTTCTAACACCTTAGAAAATTTTCCCATTCAATTAGGAAGCTAATTGGATTTTTTGTGTGACCTAATAGGTTCTACCATACATTGGACATGAGCTCACAACTCCTTGTGACTTTAATTATCTTATATTCTTTTTAGTTTAAAACTCCTTATAAACTAATCAACTTAATTCAATTAATCTCATTAATTAAAGAGTACTTAATCTCCATGGTTGATGTCCAACCTCAAGCCCATGGAGCCCAACTAATTGGCCAAAATGAATATTCTAGAGAACCATCATCGCTCTACACATGCCATGTAAATATGATTCTTCCATCTCCTATCTCCCAAAAGAGGTCTAAGGTAAGATGTTTGTCAGCTTCCTAATAGCATCAATACTACATCCCTATTCTCAATATTCAATCCCGTTATGTGACATCGCCTTTGGAAAATTTCTTTTCCAAACTATTACACCACCTTGTGCAAGGATTTCTAGAAATCAATTATTATAGAATACACATGAGATGCACTCGCTCTTCACAACAACGAGGTGTTAGATTCCATCTTAAATCCCACAAACTTCCATTCTAAGTAGCTCATGTTCAATCTCAACTTGAAAGACCCATTAAGTGGTTAAGGAAGAGTCAAAGTATGAGGATCGGACATAAGGTTACCGTGGACCCTTAGGTAAGAGGACTAATAATATGCACTAGCATAAATAGAAGAATTAGCCATTACCGACTTGCCACTACGACTATCTAGTGGATTCTCTGATGGGTCTTCAATGCTTTATTTTCTAAGAAACACTTATTAACATGCACCCATATCTCATCTCATACAGTTGCTTATGGAACGGAGTATTCTCCAACCCTTAGATTTAAACATCATTAGTTCAAGTTTATCTAGATCTTAGATGCCTCATCTCATAAGAGCCTATAACTTGAAAGATTTAAGATCACAATCATGTGAAACTTATTCCATGGTCATCAAACCAAGTCCCGCAGTCATAGGTGATCTAAGGGCTTCATCTAAATGTGAGTGAAGTAAAGCTAAGCGTAAGATGAAAATGGCCAAATTAAGAATATCATTCAATCAAGATTATTTTACAAAGAAATAGTATATACAAGGCAAATCTTACTGGGTTGTAGGGTACTATTCCAACAAATATGTGTACAAGAGAACTGTTGGGCCGAGTGCCTTACCAAGTTGTTATGCTTGAGCCACTATTATTGCCAAGATATCATGCTTGAGCTACCGTTATTGTCAAGCTGTCATGCTTAAGGTACTGAACTGATTGTTTACTCTACTAAACTGAACTGTTATTGTACTGTTATGGAGATACAAGGATATTTCGATATGTATGTTGTATTTGATTTATTAACTTGCATATGTGATTGGGTTTGCTATTCCTAATTGTATTCTGTTTAAGGAGCAATAAGGTTAGAGTGATTTTCCAATCTAGATAGAACTAATGTTTTGGGCAAACGAGCCGATAGAAAAAAACCTCACATAGTAAAACAATTGAGTTGGTTGATGTCAATACCTCTCGACTGTAATTGGTTGAGATGTCACTAAACCTCCCAGCGTGATCGGTCGAGTTGGTTGATGGCGATACCTCTTAGTGTAAATCAGTTAAGTCGATCAGGTTGTTGAGCCAACGAGCACAGCTTTCGACCTAGCATTTGCTAGTAGCTTGACCCCTTTATTGTTCTATTTTTGGCATTACCTTGTTCTTCTTATGCTAAACTGCCAATGATTACTATTGTTGAATCTCTGACTCTTGAAAGATCACACATTGCTTTACATTATTCCTCATTGAGTCTTTATGACTCACTCTTCCATGTATTTCTTAAATGTTCTCAGACAGGTATGAATAAGTAAAGAATGAGGGCTGATGGCTTGCCTGGAAGAACCGTTTTATGATGGGTAGTTGGATATCATTTGATTGAGACTATGGACAAGATTTAGCTTAGCTGAAATTTTTTTGGCATGTATATAATGTTGCTTTGAAGTGTTACTTTATGTTAAGATATGATGTTATTTATGAGAACTTAGAATGAGAATATATGTCATACTCCTTTTAGTGTTTACTTGGAGTTTGAAATTATATTGCTTTTGGACTTTGAAATGATCTTTTGGGTTAGTGCTAAGCTGCTATTACTTGAATTGTTACATTTTGGGTTATTGTGCAGCTTTATGTATTGAAATTGAATTTTGGAGGTGTGTTTTGAATTTAAATATTTGTGGAATAGATTGGAATAGCACCTCAGCTTGAAGTAGACACCTCGTGGATGGGGCACAATAATGAGTAAAATTAAAAATTACTTAAATATATCAAAATTTAGTACTTAAAAGTTTGGAACATATAATTAAAGACATTATTTAGTAAAAAATCTTATATCAAATCTTATATACATGATATCAGAAAAAATGAATCACAAGATTATTTAGTAAGAAGGTCAAAAAAAATTAAAACTTCCAAAGATAAAAGCCTATGAATATGATTGACACTTTATCTAAAAAAATTATGCAAACAAAAGCTAATAGATAGTTGCATTAAATATAAAAATATATGAGAAGATAGAGAATAAGATCGATAGTTTAAGAATTGTTAGAAAAAACTTAAAAAATTGTAATACTTTAAGATTATTTAGATTTAAAAGACAATGAGTATATATTAAGTTGAAACATAAAATATAAAGAATTAGATAATACATAGGTTACAAAAAATTTAAAGAAAATTTTATCTAATTTAGTTTTTTATTAAAAATTAATTAAGTCAAGACAAAACTATGGTAATAAAGATAAAAAGTTAGAAAAAATTAAATAAATCTATAAAATAATTGTAAAGTTAAAATCAATATTAGAATATAAGTTAATATGAAATCTTTTAATTTAATTCATAGCTTAATTATCGAATATGTGAAGAAAAGAGTTTGACATTAATAATCCAAGTTCAAATAATCGTAAATTCATAAAGAATTATAAACTCAAAATTTATTTTACAATAGGAATTAATGAGAGGATATAAGGATGAAAATTAGAATGTAAAATAAAAATATAGAAAAATAAATAAATTATTATCTTTATTCTAATTTTTTTTAATGTAAATATAATTGGATCTTCATATTATATATATTGTGCAAATAATAGAAAAATAGTGAATAACAAAAGAAGTTGTTAACTTTTTAAGAAAACAATTTTTTTTAAAAAATAAAAAAATTAGACATATATTTTGATACATTAAATTATGCAAGGATGGATTTAGGGAGGGGGGATGGCGTTAATTAAAAGTAATTAATTTTAATTTTTATTCATTAACTTTTTAAAAAGTTAACTTCTAATAGGGCCTTAAATCAAAAATTAATTGTCCAAATTTATTAAATTGAATTGAATTTACCTATCTTTTCGGCGACATCTTTATCTATTTTATTTTTTCAAAATTCAAAAAAAACTTTTTAGATCCATATTATAGTCAAGTCAAGATTATTAAGTTAGGACTATTAGGGCATTTATATTTTATTTGTTTGAGAGACTGTTACAGGTGTTTAGCTGAATAAATCTTAAGAACTTGCAAAATAATTAAAATTTATCGTTTTGACTTTTACAAAGGTAAAGAGACTAAGGCAAGTGAGTATTTAAATATTTTCTTTTTTATATTTTCTTGTGTGTTAGCAGCTATAATAGGAGTACTTTTTTGGCTATGAATATTGTCAAAAACATGTTTTGGAATAAGATGGGAGATGACTTGTTATCCAATAAAATGAGATAGTGTTGCTCTCAAGCATATAATTGTGAGGTTTGAGGCTTGAATTATTACCAACTCTGGGTGTATATGTGCGTGTATTTGTAAAAAGAAAATATATTCCTTAATCTAGCTAGAAAAAAATTTTTTTTTACAATCCTTAATCTAGGCTTGAATTTATTTTATTTTAATTTGTTAAATCTGTAACATGTTCACATCAATAAATTAAAACCTAAAAAGCATCAAAAAAATAAATTCACAATTATACGCAAAATATCAGATGAAAATGCAATTTTATAAATGTCCAATGCAAAAAGTATCAAAATAAAATAAAATATAAAAATAAGCATCCTAAGAATTGATCGGCATCGGCATCGGCATCGTTAGCAATGTAGTCTTGTCATTGTCATCTCCAAGATGCTGCTCGGGCACAAACGCAGAGAGAGCCGAAGGCGAATCTACAAAGGTTGAAGGATTAACACGGTGCTCATTAACAAGTAGTCAGAATTTTTTGATGCTCATAAATGGAAAGGTTAAGCTATACGCCATAAGTCATCCTTCACCTTCGTAGTAAACTGCGTATCACACTACTCAGCTTAGAATTACTGTCACATGAACTCATCAAACTCTACAAGTGGGCCTAAAAATGGGATCAATTGCAACTAATGATTCTCAGGAGGTATGAGGGCAGCTTCCAGTGGCTCAACTTGTACATCTGCCCCTTCTTATTGGAGCTTCCAATAGACTGCATCCACAACTCAACTTGAGACTGTTATATCTAAAGCTGCACTCCAAACACCCTTAAGTTGGGATTGGAACTACGATAACACTTGTTGGAACCCCTCCTACAAAATAAAAAAATAATAACCAAATGCACTATTAAATTATATGAATGGAACATAAATAAATTATTAAAAACTTACAATAGCTTTCCTCACCCTCTCACCAATTCCCCTCCTATCGACTTTTCTTTGATGGGCACCAGAAAAAATTCCATCACTATTAATGGAGTGGAACTTTTGCCAGGTATAGGAATCATAGGGCAGACTCCCACTAGGTCACTATCATGGGATGAGATTCATTGCGGTCGTTCTTCTTCAGAAATGAGGCCCACAGTGAACTTTGGGCCCTAAATGTCCACCACTTTTTGAGTACAAAAGTCTCACATGTAGCACTGAACCTTGTAACACCAAGTCCCACCTCTTCAGTGTGTATATCAATAACCATCAATTATACTTAACTAAGATTTATATTTCATATTAAATATAAATTAATTATAATATTATTTAAATTATAAAATCCCATGATAATTTCTTTGCGAGTTATATTATTCTAGTTTTACTTATAACGAATATGTAATGAATTGTATTTACATAGTTTTAACTTATTATATTTACATTAGCCATTATAAATATACAAAAATTTTCCCACTCATTATCAACGGGATAGTGTTACTTCTAGTAAGAGATACATTAAAGAGTTAGCATGGGCTAGCAAAAAAATCAAAGTTTATAAGAAGACTGGTCTAAAATTCCTAAAAAATTAACTTTTTATGATTACATTAACAATAATGTGGTAGAAGGAGAACTATTTAGGACAGGCTCTTTGTATATAAGTTAGTTTAAGATAATTTATTTTTAATTGACTTCTTTTCAAAAGAGGTAAGGGCTGGTTAATCGAAAACAATTAATATCAGTGAAGAATTAATTTTTTTTTTAATGGAACAGACACACATACTTATGACATTACATTTAATATAATAGTTGTTTTTCATTATTATTGCTAATTTACATTCCATGTTTTTGTGTGTATATATATTGAAGTTAAAATATCAGATATCTTAAATCATCTTGATTGAAAATTTTGAAATTTAGTTAAATATAATGTGGATAGAGTTATATATATACTTATACTATATAATGCAATTAGCTAATAAGTGCTAATTTAATTACATTAAGATCATTCAGTTAATAAATTTAATATATTTGTTTTATTAACTAATAGCTATTAGTAATTATACATATACATGTATTAAATTCTTTTCACTTATATCAGTAGCATACTAATATAAGAAATTATAACATTAACTTCTACTTACACTCTGCTTTCAAAAACCTGAACCTCGCAATTTAATTTATTTTCATATTAACTTTTTATATTTATCAACTTATGGGTTTATAAAATATTTTTATATGTAACTTATATTGTCAACTTCAATATGAATCACTGATGTCAATTCTTCAACTTCATAAGTTATGAAGTTATCAAATAACTTAGATAGCTATACACAAATGTATAATCATGTATATATAGGTGTATGTATGCATGTCTATAATATCATGCACAATTTCATATATACTAAATTTAATTATTATCTTACAAAAATAAAATAGTATCAATGACTAATTACTATTTAAAATTAAGATATTATGTATCAATGTTTAATGCGAATCCTTGAGACGAATTTCAGATGGAATTTGGCCAGAAAATTTATCATAATGGTCAAATAAAGTATTGGCAACTTAGTCCCTCATTTATCTTGGTACCTAAATAAAGGAATGAACAATTACAAACATCCGAATTGTATGCTGCCTTGCCAATTTAAACCAGTCAGTGTTAAGATCATCTTGATTCAGCATGTCCTGAGTTATGCTTAGAGGCTAATGAGTTTTACAAAACTATTTTACTTTGGAGTCAAACAATTGCTAAAGTAAAAAACTTATAGGAGGTGAAGATTGTAAGGTTGAGCATGAGACTATTTGATTTGAGAATTTAAAAATTCTAATCCCACCCAAAATAATTCAGTACTAAGAAAATATGTTTTAGTTTCTTCCCAATAAAAACTTGTTATGTCCTATCCCGTTTCAAAATTCAAAATAATTTGATTTGGGGATTCGAGCCTTTTGGAATGGAAAGGTCAAAATAGTACTAGGATGGAATTTGAGACTAAATAGAAAAAGATAATTGATATTGCTGAAAGCTGCGTATAGAGGAAATGAGGGTTGTGCTACTAGTAATTCGACCAGGGAGGTCGAGTATTCAGAATTGTATATAGCTTTGGGCTTGAGATTTGCAATCACAGCACACATTAAACTAGCCGAGGTGCCCTCGGCAAAGGAACTTCAACGCTCAAGTTAGTTCTGGTCGAGGTGAAGAGATCAAACAAAATATAGAGAATGTAAAGCTTGTAGTATATGTGGCATTACCTTGAGCGTGGTTGGGCCTGGAGTATTGATAGCTTTCTATAGGCATGATTTGACTCAAGTACTCTCATCAAGTGTACTGGCCTTTGTCTTTGATAGGGGGTTGGGGGTCATTCCATGTCCAGATCTCTATACTGTGCTAGGTGGCTAAATCTCCTATTTTCCCGGATAAACAATGCCAGTGGAGACGCATCTCTGCCAAAGTTGTTGGCGGGGTTGTCAGAGTTTTCAGAGTTGGTAGCAGTGGTTGTACCGACCATCACGTGTCATCAATGCGGGGGCATGCAGCCTGTCAGACTAATAAACACGGTAGTGATCTAGGTCAACACCAGAATGGGTCCTGAAGTCGATACATGTCAACCAAACTCAGATATTCAAACTTCTGGAATAGTTTTGAGGTCAATATAGGTCAGCCGCGACCTTGCCAAGTGAGGTCGATACTGGTCGACCAAATAGATTTACCATTGGGCCTCTTGGGCTGTCTTATTTGATGTTGGGCCTACTGGGCTATCCTATATCATGAGTCCCCCCAACTCACAGTCCTAATCGAGCTTGTTGATGAGAAGGAGCAGGGAGTTCACATTCAACCATAGCGGTTACTATGCTCAACCAGGATTTCTAAATTATCAACCTAAGTTTTTAAACTGCTGACTCGAGTTTTTGAACTACCAACCAGGGTTTGAGGCAATTTCTTTGCATTTAATGTGGCTATTAGTCCACAGAATATGAAGCGTACTAGGGTAAGATATCATCATAGCAGTTACACGAATTCCCGCACGCAACTGCCTATAAATAGGGGGATAAGTGGCTTCATTTACACTTTTGCTGTCTAAACTTTCGATTGAATCACCATCTTTGAAGCCCTTCAAGCTACGCACTTTGCATTTGTGGAATTTTCACTATAAGTGTCTTTGTTATTCTTGTGTTTTTCTACCTTTTCGTTGTAGAGCCATGTCTGCTAGTTTGAATTCTGATAGCACTAGGTTTGAAAATATGACCCATGGGGGGGAGACTGGGTCGAGAACACATCTGAGCCCAGTTCTTCTATGAGCGAAAGCTCTAGCACAACTAGCAGTAGTTCTAGTGATGTTAGGGTAGCGTCGGAGAGTTAGGCTGGCCCTGTTGATATGCCTACAAGTCGGGGTCAATTATTTACCCCCGACCGTTACATAGAAATAACTTCAAAAATAACCATTACAGACCTAGTGCAAATTAGAGCAGCGTATCATATCTCCGACAAGTATGAGATGGTAGCACTAGGGACCCAGGGTAGAATGCATCGACCTCCCCGGGGATTTATAACTGTGTTTGAGGAGGAGTTGAAGTGTGGTCTAAGGTTTCCACTTGCCCAGTCCATAGTCGACCTCCTCGTAGGGTTAGGGGTTTGCATCACCCAACTTCTCCCCAACTGCTTTGCCATACTGTATAGTTTTGCTGTGTTGATGCATCTCTTCGACCAGCTCGCCACCTTTACTAATTTTTCCAACCTATTTCACCTTTCCATGCCCCAAAAATTGAGTAGTAGCAAAGAATCGGGCTTTTATTACATCACTGCTCCACCCCGATGAAAATTCCTAGTACCCTTCACCTCTTCTTACAGGCAAGAGTGAAAAAAATATTATTTTTATAATTGGGGGCTAGGGGTGCTTGCAATTCTAAGGGGTTGGTGGAGAGG
>JACGDI010005618.1:1349003-1534599 GCA_014898725.1 Jacaranda copaia
ACTGGAATTATTAAAGACAAAATTAAGCAAATAAAAGTACAATTTTATTTAAGTCAATAGGCCATAAGGGTAAACACTATTCAAATTTAAATAAAAAACTTCCTGAGATTGATGGCGTTCCACGAGCGGGGAAGTTCCTCTCCTTGTATGTTGGCCAGCTTGTAGGCATTATATTTTGCCACTTTGATAATGGAATATGGCTCTTCCCATTTTGGCTTGAGCTTGCCCACATTCTTGGAGACCTTTATATTCTTGAGAACAAGATCTCCAATGTTGAAGCAACGCTCTTTGATCCTTTTATTATAGATTTAGGTCATCTTCGATCTGTAGCGCCGCATAGTGTTATAAGTCTCTTGCTGATGCTCGTTGATAGTTTTGAGATCCAACTTCTTTTTCGATGTGTTTCTTAGTGGGTGGTAGTAGATGACACGAGCAGTATGTTGGATCAATTCTGAAGGTACAACTGCTTTCGACCCATACAATAGGCTATAAGGGGTGTGATCGGTGGCTATTCGAGGAGTTGTCCTATAAGCCCACGGCACGCTGAGCAGGTCGTCTACCCAGTTCACCTCAGTGTCTTGGATTCTGGCCTTTAATTGGTCGAGGATAGTTCGGTTGGTCACTTCAGTTTGCCCATTCGACTTAGGATTGCCCACTGATGTGAAATGTTGTGTGATCCCCAAAGCTTCACACCAACCTTGTGTACTCTTGCTCTGAAATTGAGTGTTGTTATCTGAAATAAGTATCTTGGGCAGCTAAAAATGGAAAATGATATTCTTCCATATAAAACGTTTTATGGCCACTACGGTTATCTTGGAGACAGCCTCAGCTTCAACCCACTTGGTGAAATATTCGACTGCCAAGATTATAAACTTCTGTTGCCTTGTTGACCTCGGTAGGGAACCTACAATATCGATTCCTCACTGATCAAACAGCCAGAAAATCTGAACATTAACCATCGGTGCGGCTGACTGGTTGAGCAAGTTGGAATAGACTAGGCATGATGCACACTTGCATGCGAAATTCACTGAATCTTTCAACAATATTGGCCAGAAGTATCTATACCTGATTATTTTATGGGTAAGAGACCTTCCTCTGGAATGGTTGCCATACATGCCCGCATGAACATCCTACAACACTTACAACGCCTAATCCTAATCCAAGCATCTCAAGGGGGTTTGGTGAAGGATCTTTTGTACAATTGACCATGCTCGTCGATGGCAAATTTGGAGGCCTGACCTCTCAGGAAATGAGGGTTGTGCTATTGGTGATTCGACCAGGGAGGTCGAGTACTCAGGATTGTATATAGCTTTGGGCTTGAGATTTGCAACCACAACACATGTTAAACTAGCCGAGGTGCCCTGGCTAAGACAATCCGATGCTCAAGTTAGTTCTGGTCGAGGTGAAGAGATCGAACAGAATATAGAGAATATAAAGCTTGTAGTGTATGTGGCATTTTCTTGAGCGTGGTTGGGCTTGGAGTATTTATAACTTTCTGTAGGGGCATAATTTGACTCAAGTACCCTCATCAAGTGTACTAGCCTTTGTCTTTGCCAGGGAGTTGGGAGTCATTCCATGTCCAGATCCTGGTACTATGCCAAGTGGCTAAATCTCTTATTTCTCGGATAAACAATGCCAATGAGGCACGTCTCTGCCAAAGTTGTTGGCGGAACTGTCAGAGTTGTCAGAATTGTTGGTAGCGGTTGTACGGTCCATCACGTGTCATCAATGCGGGGGCATGCAGCCTGTCAGACTAATAAACATGGTAGGGATCCGGGTCAACGTTGGAGTGGGTCCTGAGGTCGATACAAGTCGACCAGACTGGGATATTTGAACTTCTAGAGTGGTCTTGAGGTTGATACAGATCGACTGCAGACACTGCTAAGTGAGGTCGATATTGATCGACTAAACAGATTTACCGTTGGACCTCTTAGGCTATCTCATTTGATGTTGGGCCTGTTGGGCCTACTGGACTATCCAATTTTAATAACCAAAAAAATCGAAGAATTTGGAAATTGAAAAAAAAAAGAAAAAACCTCACATGCTAAATAATAAGCAGACGTTTTGCAATCAATGATAGACAAACTTAAAATATGTAGAATTAATTATTTAGATAGCCACACATAAATGTATAATCATGTGTAGGTGCATGTATGCATATCTATACTATCATGCACAATTTCATACATACTAAATTTAGTTGTCATCTTACAAAAATAAAATAGTATCAATGAATAAATAATATTTAGAACTAAGACATTATTTATGTTTAATGCTAATCAAAATTTTACCATACTTTGTGGGGTCCTACCTAGCTATTTAGAAAATTTCTTTTGTCAAATGGTTATTTATAATTGAATATATTTAAAATCGTTCTACATATTTTAGATTTCTCTATCTTTGATTGCAAAAAGTTTGTTTATTATGCAGCATGTGAGTTTATTTTTTTCCCCCAATTTCCAAATTCTTTGATTTTTTTTATTAGATTTTTTTCTTCTTGAATTTTGGAATGGGATGGAACAAGACAAGTTCATATTTGGAAGAGACTAAAATTATATTTTCTTCTTACTGAACTAGTTTGGGTGAGATTGAAAATTTTAAATTCTCAAATCGAATAGTCTCACACTTAGCTCTACAATCTACAACTCATGTAGGTTTTTCACTTTAGTAATTGTTGGACGCCAAAGTGAAAAAATGTTACAAAACTCATTAGCCTCTAAGCATAACTTAGGATATGTGGATTCAATATGATCTTGACACTAACTGGTTTAAATTGGCGAGGTTGTAATTATTCATTTCTTTACTTAGGGGCCAAGATAAAATGAGGGACCGAGCTGCCAAAAGTTTATTTGGCCATTATAATAAATTTTCTGGCCAAATTCCATTGAAAATTCGTCTCAAGGATTAATATGAAATTCAAAATTATAAATTAAGGGACTATAAGATTGCAATTTAAATACGATTCACTGAACTGATTCTAAAGGTAAACACTACGGATTATTTGTGTGATTTCGCCTATCGAAATATTAGTTCATACACAACTTGACAGTATAATACAACTTCAACTTCAAGGGGGTAAAATATGAAGAAACATAGTTATACAAATTTTAACAAATGGGTAACCAAAACAGTGTCGTGACAAATTTTACACCAATGACATTCATAATGCATATGACATGGTTTTAAAAACTGAAGAATTTGAAGCTTGAAAATTTTCACACAGAAAAGTGTCAACGTATTCATGTTTTTAATCTGTAGTACCTAGCTTTTTTTCAATGATATAAAGCATCAAATTTTTTCTCTCCAATCCACGTACACTTTCTTATATTATTTTTAAATAGGAATTTCTTTTAAGTTTCAATCTCTACATATACGATATGATTAAATAATTCCTCATCTAATCGAATGTGTCAAGGTTTAAATTTGAATCTTTTTTTTTTTTCAAGATTCTGCCATCATTTCTCTTAATGTATGCATTAAAGTGTATTCTTGCTATCATGAAATAATTAATTCATTCCAACTACCTACACTGAAATAAATGTAAAGTTTCACCAAAGGAATATTAACACAAAGATTATATATATAATGAAAATAGTTTGTCGCTTTACCTACATTTGGCTCATTACAACGCATCGAACGTTGTTCTAGTGAGGTGGAGCTTTAAATGTTACAAAAATATTTTATTTTTACCCTAAATTGTACTTTTTTTATTACAAAAGTGAAAATTGTAATAATTGCGATAAAAATGATACTTGGATATGTTTTGACTCTAATCCATAAATATTACAACTTGGAAGCATATATGTTGGATACTTAATTATTTCACCAAGATTATTGTAATAATAATTTTATTATAAGTTCTTACATGCAGAATCTCACAAATTTGCTCAAAATAATTCAAATATTTTTCAATGTTATTATAAGTATCTGTAAGAAAATATACAAAAGGAAATAAATCAACTTCAAATAGAATTTAATTGAAAAGAAATTTCTTGAAATAAAGATGAAATAAAGAATATTTTCCTTATTATTTACCTTGCCATTTTTATGTGGGCATGTCTTTAATAATAGAACAATTTTTTGTCTATCATTTTGCAATAATAAGATTCACTATTAAACCCTTTAAAAAAGTGGACCTATACTGATTTATGACTTTCTTCTTCCTCCAAATAAGACAATTTCTTCTTACCTTTTCATTAAATGGTGAAAAGATTTATTGCATATTATTAAAAAAATTGACCAACTATAAAAAAAAAACCTCATCCCAATAATTCATTCACTTATATAAAACTTCTGTAGAATTTGGTTTTATCAATTCTTAGAGGATGAGCACCTCCTCAAAGGAAGTTATGCAACAGGTGTGTAGACATTGTGTATGTAACATTTTTTAATAGTTCAATGAGATGGCTAAATATCTCATTTAGTTGTGGCAATGTCTTTTAATTGAAACACTGATGTTGGCTTCTAGGTAGGGTTTAATAATATGATTTGGACACTTAATGATACCATGAATTCAAGAGTCGATGAATTCTTGTGAAAAATGAGAAAGATATATAAAGATGAAAGCAAACCAGGTGACGAAGTTTCTTTGATTTTTCGTATGTGTGCTTTGGTATATCTTGATATGGAAATTGACATATATGATTGTTATTGAAAAAGATAATCTTAGTTATCTTTTAGGCTAGTATTCGATACAAAAAATGTTGTGATGTTTTATATATCTTTTATTAGTCTTACACTCCATATTTCATGAAACAGAAAATGTTGAGTGTTTAATTTCTTTTTAAAATTTTTTCACAAGGAAGTATGTTGTAGTGTCTTTATACCCACATTTTATTAATATTTGGATACCATTGATTGCATGAAATATATTGAAAAGGTTTAAACTTGCCGGTGTTGTAAATTAGAAGTTAGATATAATAATCAATGATTCTATGAAGACATTTTTCTAAATTCTTCTTTCTATTAATGAATTTATAGAGTTATTTGCTAGAAATATATTATGAGAAGGTTTTGTTTTTTAGGTTGACAGAGCAATCCAACATGGTGCCTTTCCAGGATGGGTTGATCGCTTTCTAGGAAAGACATTTTTTGACAAATGCCCCACCCATGATTTGCAAAAAAATGAATTGAACAGATACTGCATAACTTGTGAGGCATCAACTTGCAAGTACTGTATCACTTATGGTCATCATGATGACCACAAGATACTTACAGTTTATAGACATGTGTATCAAGATGTTGTTCTTCTTAACGAGATGGAAAAACATATCAATTGTGAAAAAATTCAGGTAATTGACTTCATAGAACAACCTATTCACATATTTCGTCTTCATTCGACTTCATTTTATATTGAGAAAAATGCACTGAGGCAATGAATTTCTCAAAAATGCTGCTTTCTTCAAATCTTTTATTTTTATTTTTTTGTAGTTGCAAACTTAGATGGTTGGCATGCAAATATATCTCTTAGGAGTAGTATTTCTATTCTTTTGGCTATTTACTTAAAATCATGCTAAAAATGTTTATAGATAATTTTTATTATTCATAATGTTATGGAGAAGCATACATTTTTTATTCCGTTGAGTATTATGTAAATCTAATAAAATGCTTTATTGAGATCTTTATAATTAAATTGCAGCCTTATAAATGTAATAAGAAGTGGGTTTTATCTCTAACTCCCCTCCCACATAATGGCTCTGGTTCGCTCCTTGAAGATGATGGAGCTTGCAATGTTTGCAAAAGAAAATTGACTGACCCTGACCGATTTCGTTTTTGTTCCATTGCATGTAAGGTAATTTGGTTTTGTTTTCTTGCTATATTTGCACATATTCAAAATTAATTTCAATGGTTGGTGATTCTAATAAGGTACTAAATTATTGTTTAGCATAAAATTAGATTTTTGTGTTTGAATAATTTCTAATTTGCATTCAACCTATATAAATATACATTATATTATTCTTTTTTAGGTTCAAGCAATTTCTCAACCTCTTATGCTAGAAGTAGGGACTATAGAGGAAAGGCAGGAGGTTGAGCAAGTAAAGAATAAGAAGGGTCGCAAACGCAGCCGGAAAGGAGTGCCTCATAGATCTCCTTTATTCTAATCCTACCTGCAAGCTAAAGCCTCATTCTTGATGGACATTTATTTTATACTTAATAATTGATTTCGGTAAACTTAACTATTGTGGTTTTATGACATTGTTAATTTTCCTTAATCACATGAAGTTCAATGTGCCTTTTCTAGTTGGGATCATATGTTGGTGTTGTTTGAATCCTTTTAGGATAAAAGTGTCAAATATGAGTTCCTTTGTTGAATGATAGATTTGACAATTCAAGTACTTTAAAACACATGTTGTCTGAAAGTTCTGTATGTCTTTTACTTGAGAAGTTTTACTTCTTTTGTAAAGTTGGTTTCAATTGAAAGTGAATGTGAACACACATCCAAGGAAAAAAAATAATGAGGGTGAATAGTGAATCTTTATGGCAATGATAGTGGAAACAAGCATTGGAATGCTGATTTTAACTCAAACATTAAGAATGTGTTTGAATTGATGGTTTTGAAGTAAAGAAAATCAAATCTATAATAATAAATTTATTAAGCTTTCTAGATAATTTCATATTATAATGAATTTCAAATCCACAAGCACTCATTTTTTAGGTATGTATTAGTCATTTTGGTGGATTGAAAATTCACTTTGTATCCTTTACTCAAATTCTTCCATCAACATGTGAGCATATTGACAAGAAATGATTAGAGGTTGTGCTTAGATCGACAGATTTGGAGAGGGAAGATTTAAAAATTAATATGTAAGATTTTCAAGCCTTCCTTTGAATCCTTCCTTCAAATATAAAACCTTCGATCCAAGCACAATCATTCTATTATTAAGCATTGTATTTTGGAGGACTAGTTGTTATACTTGCATTTTAGAATACATTGACAACATTTCTTACTTTGAATATGCTTTAATTGTTTGCTGTTGGATTAGTTTGTCTTATTTTTCCTTCACAATTTAGAATTACCTTATGATGTTTTAAAAAATGATAGCACAAGTCTTATTATTGTGTTGTAGGTAATAACAACAAAAAATACTAGGATTGTAAATGCAATTAAGCAATCAAAATAGTAGTGAGTGGCAAATAAATTTTCATAAAAGAGTACAATGCTATTACGATCTATTATAACATATATCAATTAAAGGTTCAAGAATCATTTTCTTAATGTATTTATGCTTGGAAATTAGAAACTATTATAATTTTTATCCTCAAGAGCAACCACTTATTTAGTCTTCGTCCTTAAATAATCTTGAGTTGTTATTACTTCTAGTGACAAAACTAACAAAAAATGGTCACTTGAGAGGACATAACCACTCCAGCAAGGAAAACAATAAATGTGTTTTTCCTGCCCAACTTGGCGACCTCTTTGTCATCCTCCTATTTCTCTTATTTATTTTTGGCCATTTTTGGCTTGTAACAAACAAAAGTAGACCAATGATAATAGAGCAAGAATAAAAGAAGAAAAATGAATTCAAACAACTCTTTTAACAATAGACAGGAGAAAGTAAAAGCAACCTGTTTACTACCCAACTACTATTAATTTGTAATTGTGGATATGAGCTACCATTATTAACATAATGAAGCCCAAATAACCCCCCACAGAAGATATTGTGCAAGCTTGAATTATGGGTTATTTTCTTATAATTTCCTTTATGTTTGAAATGTATTTAACTTAAGTTTTATTAATGAGCATGAAACAGAAGACAGGATATTATGGTGCCTTCAATTGATGGGATCCTAAAATATTTGATAGAGCAAAGATCATGATTCCTAGGCTGCTTAAGAAAATAAATAATTAAAAGATGAGCAGAATAATATAAGTACAAAGAAGAGAAATTGGAATACGAAAAAAAGGCTAATAAAAAAAGAAAGAAGAAATTAGAAAATTTGATTGCGGCATGCTGGATTGAATTGTGGGTTATTTTTCATGCAGTTTTCTTTATGTTTGAAATATATATTTGAATTAAGTTTTATTGATGAGTTTGAAACACAAGACAGGATATTATGGTGTCTTCAAATGGTAGGAACTTGTAATATTTGACAAAGCAAAGATTATGATTCCTAAGTTGCATAAAAATAAATAATTAAAGGATGAGTAGAACACAACACTATAAGTATAGAGAAGAGAAATTGGAATAAGAAAAAGAGACCAATAAAAGGAGAAAAAATAAAATGAAAAATTTGATTGTTACATACAATAAAGTTATAGTGATGAAAATGAAAATGCCAATACTTGGCGACAAAAATTGCATCGTTGCATCTTAGAGGCTAGTCTGCAATTAGTTTTGTAATTTTGATGTTAAGTTAGGTAGCATTAGAATTAGTTTAGAATTTCAATTTGTAATTCCAAGTTTGTCATAACAAAGTTGTTAGTGTAGGAAAGCAGTGGAATTTTCCCTTATGGTAACTTTCAGTTTGTAATGCAAACGAAAAAAAAGAAAAGAAAAGAAAAGAACAGAAAAGAAAAAAAGTTTACTACATTCATTAGCAAAAACATGGTTCCTAAAGTTTTAGCTTGTGAGGCTAGCTTTATTTTCAATAACCTAGCTTTTAGTGCACTAAGTGTTGCATGATTTCCTGCTCAAAAAATTTTCAATATCAAGATAGTAATAAGGCTAGCACTTGTTTTGAAATATCATCCAATCATCCCAATACTAAATAGTAATGTTCAACAAAAGCAATACATTTATTGCAATAACTTATATCAAGCACATAGCATACTTAATGTAAGAAAGTGTCCTTAAAACTGTAATTCATTCATTCATCAAAGTAATAATATCTAATACTGCAACAATATCCATCAAGCACTACAACAATTTGAATATCCACAAAACATCCTTAAAAATAATGTCCAACACTTTGGATGAAACATAGTACAATATGACAAGATAATATCAACACTTAACTTCATTTCAATTCTACAATAAAATATGAATATTTAGCACCATCTCAATCATTTCAAATTATCATCACTACCCAACAATTTACAATCATTTCTTCCACAGATCAATGAGTTTCACCTGGTCTTGGAGGCAAAATACTTGGAAGTAGTGGATTTTGTAGGTATTAGACCTAGAAGCACTTATCAATATTTTATCTAGCTCTATTGCAGATTGAGCTTTACTATATCGAGAATAGTTCAACTCTTTTTTCCCAAAGGAAAAGAACATACCAACCTTAACTAAGGCGACTTTGTTTCAACTTCCTTCCAATTTGCATCTTCTTCTAAGGCCTTCTAACCTAAAACCATAAAGTGTAGTCATTAAAGGTAATTAGAATTCATAACTTGAAATATAAATTCACAAACCTCTAATTTGTTTATATTGGTTGCGCTCTTTCACACAGGTGTAGGGTTTGGGGTTTAGTTTCTTCCGTATCTTCATGAATGGCTATAATGTTACTTCTTAGTGGATAGGCTCTACTCCTTTTGCTCGAGCAACATCCCCAAACCTTATTTAGATTGCATGGCTTTTCTTCTCTTACACACACACACACATGTATTATTATTTGTATCTCCACAAGCTATATATTTATATGTTTTTTCTTGAGAGCCTATGTGGATTAGAAGATATAGGAGATTTATCTGGTCGTCTCCTTCTTATATTTTAGAACCCATAAACCTTCTCTGTATAAAGGTGGCAAAGTTCATTTGTATATTTAATCCCATAAAGGCAAAAATTAGATTTTCATAGCACATTAAATATAAATCCACACTGTACTACTTGTGCACATATAGTTCAAATCCCATTTTTTGCAACTACATGTCTTCTCTTGAGTGCACTGAGTGCTCATCAAATGGTCCCATTATCTCCACTCATCATACCTCATTGGTGTATATTCCCCAACCTCTTTGATGATCTTAATAAAACATTTTTTTTATCTTGCGACATATAGGTTTATTGGATTTTTTATCTTTTCTATATTAATTTGCATCCCAATCACTAATATGTTTCTTGTAGTTTCAATAATGAAACAAGTGATTTTTCACAAGCCTCAAGAATGAAACAATTGAAACACTTATACATATTGTTCAAAAAAATATCA
Organism: Jacaranda copaia; assembly: GCA_014898725.1. NCBI lineage: Eukaryota > Viridiplantae > Streptophyta > Magnoliopsida > Lamiales > Bignoniaceae > Jacaranda > Jacaranda copaia. The sequence continues at coordinate 1,359,099 of JACGDI010005618.1, forward strand.
AATTTGGAATATGGACTAAACTTGGGACCTCTTAACTCTCCAAAAAGAGAGTTATTGTATTTTCATTATGTTGTGTAAAATGCGTCAAGAGCAATTTTATTAAGAAAATGCTTATTTTCATAATTTTTTTTTATGTGTTTACTGTGTAAATAAGAGAACCTAAGACTAGACCTTAATGTGCACCTTAAGAATATGATGTCAAAGCTTTTTATGATATGCTATGGCACTCAAAACTTGTAGAGAATACTACAGGCAATAAGGGTGGTGTAGCAACACTAAACTTATTACTGTAGGGTCCAAAGGCCAAACGGTGCCTAATGCATTTTTACTTGATTATGGGTCAGGCAAAACATCACCATTACAAACTGAACTTTTCTTTCTGGACATATAATGCAAGTCTGCCATTTTTAGTTTAAGATTTTAGATTTTGATTTATTTTTTCATTAGCATAAAATTAAACATTGAGAATCTTGATCTAGAGGAAGAGGAGGCTTGGGTACATAATGAAAGAGATTATGATGACTTCATGATGTTTATTATACTTGAAATTTCTTTCTTTTATTTATTTAATTTTATTTATTTTTTTTATTTTACTTATTTTCACACCATTTAATTATTCTAGATTTTTTTCATATAAAACCCAAAATTTATTTCTTTTATTCATTATTATATTTATTTTATTTACTTTTTTCACACCATTTAGTTACTTATCTATGTTAACAACTACTTGGAATTCAGGTAATTAGATCATGAGAGGTTAGAATTTCAGATTATTGTCAATCATGACTTTGAGAATTTTAGTAACTAGTTAATCCTAATAAGTTTAGGATTCTAGATTATCTCTCCAAGATAATCCTAATAATGTTAAGAATTGTAGAATATTTTCTTTTATTAACAAAAGTGATGAATTCTTTTTTTAAACAATTTTATTTATTTTCTTTTATTTTTTGTGATAATTATATATGTCCAAATCCACAGAAGGTGAAGAAAATCATTTACTAGGTAAAGTGTGGCTCGTACTTTATTTATCCATCCTTTTGCAGAGAACTTAGTTTAGGACAAAGAAGACAAGCAATTTTCTAGATGGTGATGATATATATATTTAGTATTGCTTTAAGTTAATTCTTGTTCTTTTATTTTAAATGCTTGTTGATTGTTGAGGACTTTTTTTTTTTAAACATTTTTGATAGTTAGGTTTAATTCCAAAGACAAGTATTTGAGTTATTTTCCATTGTAATGATTTGGAGGGTTTTTCAATAATATTTTTGGGATTATAGTATGCACAATTGGATTTGATGGCTTAGTGCATCAGAGTCTTTAGATTCAGGGATATTTCCATGTTATGTTCTTAATTTGGAATGTGACAGTTAGTGGTATGAAAGTTGTAGGTCATGATTTTTGATATAAAATAGGCTTATGATATTCTAGGATGAATGCAAGTCACTACATTTTAGGTTTAGGATTAAAGATTTATTTTAGGGAGTTCAAATAGGAGATTTTGATCGGATAGGAAATGAAAGAGAGAAAAAGAAAATGGGAATTGATAATAGGATTAGAGATTTTGAAATAATTTTGCAGAGGGTGAAATTCAATTAAAACCATTAAGAACTCACAAGGAAATAAAATGCCCAAAATTGAGAGATGTTGAATTAGATTTTTAGTGAAAGCATATTGCTTATTTGGTTATTAAAAGGACATAGTGCAGATAGAATATAGATATACTTTTGGCTAGTACCCCACAAGACCATACTTAATTGATTCAAAAATTGATTTCTCTTTGTTGGAAGATGAGCACATTAATTAACACATAGTTAATTTAGATAAGCCAAAACATATCTACGCGGCAGTAGTGGAATAAAGGACAGCCCACATTGGATTTAGCTCGGCCACCAGCCTTCTATTTCTTTGCACCATATATTTATCTATTTTTCTTCAACTAAGCAGAGTTTCCTTGATTTTATAGATTACTACTAGAGTAATCTATTATTTTCACACTCTAAGACTATGGGTTTCTGGGTGATTATTACAGAGGTTATTGAGAATCCTAAACTTCTTTTCTCTCTTGCGTGTTTCTGTATATCTTTCTCTTTGAAACCTTAGGCCCCTACTTATAAGGGTAAGGTGAGGCTTCACTAAGAAGCTATTTTCTTTTCTTAATGAAGAAGAAACCTTTTGACTCTATCCAAAAATCAGCAGACGTTGCTTATCCATAAGTTAACTGATGGTGCTTATTCAGAGGTCAGCTACTGAAGCTTATTTAATGGTCAGCAAATGATGCTTATCCACAATTGATGCTTATCTAAAGACTAGCTACTGATATGTATCCAATGGTCAAATGATGAAGCTTATCTAAACGTCAGCTATTGAGGTTTATTCGATAAGCACATCAAATATGGATGTTTATTTAGACTACAAGTCAAAACCCGATTCAATCAGTTCAAGCCTTGGGCCAATACTTGGTTCAAATTACAACATTTCTCACTCAAACATATTTGACATACTCTTCACTAATCTCAATCTCTAGATAGTCAATCTCATAACTTTCTTTTATATAGGAAATTGAGTGTGCAACCAAAAAAGAAACAGAAAAATGAGGAGTGTCATATTAAGTAATCACCAAGCTAATGTGACACTACAACTCCAACAGAATCTTGCTATACCCTGAACCAATGCAAGCATCTCTGATCCCTCAAATAGTGGATGCTCAACTTTCTCAAATTTATCTCTATGCTTATGACTACGTCAAAACACATTTGATATAGTTGGTTGACCTATGAGCTATGGAACAAATTCACATAACAAATATAGTTTTTTTTCTCTAGCTTCATGTACTAATCCACTTTAGCTTAACCATTTTTCCTAAACAAGCTCTGACAGACCAAATTTAAACCTAAGCCTTGGATATTTTGCTTAAATAGCAATATTAAGCTTACAAATCTTGATATAGTCTAAAGTCCCAAAAGGTACATTCATTAATAAGTGCTCACACAGTGACGAAGCAAAGATTCAATTGTTACTATACTTATATGGTCATCTAAAAGCACATGTACTATGAATACATGCTATGATAGAGCCACGCTCTAAAAAAAACATCATACGAACTTGAGTACATTTGCCGTATAAGCGTCTGACTTACACACCAACACATAGTTGCATGGTCGGCTTCCAAAAGGCTTATATAAAGTTTTGACATACTTTATGCGATCTCATAATCTCATCCCAGCTCATAAGCCAAGGCAACTATATATGCTCCAACCTCTTATGCTATTTCACACGCAAATGTGTACAGTCTTATCCTACTCGCTACTAAAGTGCTAGGGTGAGTGCCCATGTGAGTAGGTCAATCTAAGCCTTATGACATCTTTTTACAAATGACATAGTACACTAACAAAGTCAATAAGAACTTCAAATTTTATTAATTGATCAAGATGTTCATACAGGCTACGTTATCAAACCCTGTGTAATCTAATAGAACTAATATGCCTTTAAAACACATTTTAAGGCAATGGTTTAGTGAAAAGATTAGCAATCATATCGCTAGTAGAAATATGCTTGAGAATAACCAAACTTTGTGCAATACTTTCATAAATGAAGTGATATCTGGCATTAATATGCTCAGTTCTCCCATGGTACTTGGGATTTTTAGCATAAGCCAAAGAAGCTGTGTTAGCATAGTAAACTACTACAGCGTTACCAACATATGGCATAATTTGTAAACTTTGGTGAAGTTTTGTCAACTAGATAGCTTCTTAGACTATTGATATGCAAGCAAAATATTTAGTTTCTATGGTGGACAAAGAAACACATGATTGCTTTTTACTACACTAAGTGATAACAGTACCTTTCAATAAAAATACATATCCCGATATGGATTTGCGTTCATCTCTGTTTGTTAAACCATCAATATTATTGTTTCCCACCAACTTCATAGGCTACTATTTGTAACTGGCCATGATTGTGAGTAGAAAATAAATAGAATTTTGATTGATGGAGGCTATGCAGTCAATATCTTGCCTTTGCGTGTAACAAACGATTTAAGAATCTTCACAAATGAATTAATAAATAGTTGCCTGATGATCCAAGGATTTAATCAAGAAGACAGAGGGTTCCTAGAATAATAAAGATAAAGCTATTGATGGATTATATGTTGTCAATGGTGTTGTTTCATGTAATAGTTGCCAAGACATCATACAATATGCTTTTAGGCTGACCTTGGTTACATGAAAATGGTGTAGTTCCCCCTACTTAGCACTATTGTTTCAAGAATTGCCAAAAAGGCATGGTAAAGAAAATGCTTGGATATAGTAAACTTTTCACGAAAGCTAAATCGCACTTAGCTGACGCTAGATACTATATCAAAAATATGAAAACTATCAAGACCAAAGAACAAAAGGAATTGAAGTAGCAAGATGATTCTAATGAAGAGAACAAGGTTAAAGACTTAGCTTCGGCATGTAGTAGTAAAGATCACATAAAGAGCAAATCATCTCTAATAGGATCTGAATCATTAAAAGAATTAAAATTTTCTCTAACCAAGCTTAATGTGAAGAAGCCATCCCTTCAACCACTGAAAAGGTTTGTTCAGCTAATTCAAGAAACTGAGAAGGAAAATGGAGAATCTTTATAGCTTCAAAATGAGAATTACTTTGATATAAAAGCCTATAAACTTCTTGTCAAAGTTCGATATAATCCATAATAACATTCTTTCTTGGAAAAACTCCTTCCTAAGGCTATAGGCAAGCAAATGTATAGACTTAACACTACCTAAAAGATATCAAAGGAAAAAGGGCATGATGTTCAAAACTCTTGAATAGGACTTAGATTTGTTCCTCAGAATCATATTCATGTTGCAATTAGAAGAGTTAGTAGCAATCATCTAGTTGGAAAGGAATTTTCTTTAACAAATGATCTTTTTGATGCAAATGGTAAGAAATTCCAGTGAATCTCAATTTTTGATAGACTTTGGAAGTGGAGGCATTAAAAAACATGTAATTAGAGATTGAATTATCTAAAATGCTGAAGTACTTGAACTAGACTAGTGAGCTGCAAAAGCTTAGAAGTTCAATTCATTCACACAAAGCAATACACAATTTTAAATATATCAGGTAGTAGAACCTTGAAGGTTAAATTGCAAACCACTTTCATATGAACTTAAAGGAATAAAGAAGATGATAGAGAAAATGTGGTTTTTTCATATCGTATTGTTATTAGTAATAGTCGGCCAACTTGTCAAAGTGCTATAGACCATCTTTCAAGCAAATCTTTAAGCTTATCAAGGGTGGTTACATGTGTGAGAAAGATGATGTCATGCAGACTGTCTATATTAGAAGAAGGGATGGACAAATAAGGGCATGTGTTATCAATTTTGCTGAATGCTTCTGAATTAGATAGTTGTTCCATTAAATAGAAAAATATTCTAATTTACATTGTTGAAAATTTGCTTTGAAAATTTGCTATACCTAGCTCTAATACTAATTCACATTCTTGATACTATGCCATAATAATCTGCCTTATGCTATGCTATTCCTAGCTGTAATCCTAATAATCAAGTCTACAAATCTACTATCTTTAGCTAAATATTGATCTATATATCTAAAGCTATTTACACAGTTTATATAGATTATATACAACTATAACATTCCTAAATATGGAAAGGATTAGCTCATATAAGTTGTCACCATGTTAATATCTCCCCTCAAATTGATGCTGGTTGACCAACAAGCATTAATTTGTCAATTAGAAATTGATGGTGTTGATAAGTTATGGATTTTATGAGGATACCAGCTATTTGAAGACCACTAGAAACATGTGGAAGAGAAATAACTCCATTATCAACAACTTTATGTATAAAATGGCAATCCACCTTAATGTGTTTGGTACACTCATGAAAAATTGAATTGGTGGCAATTTGAATAGCACTCATACTGTCAGCAAGAAGGGGAGTAAGATTAGTTTGAGGGAATCTAATTTCTACAAGTAATTTGGGAAGCCAAACAATTTCAGAAAAAGCAGTTGACATGGCCCAATATTTAGATTCAGTTGAAGATTTTAAAACACAGTCTTGTTTCTTGCTCTTCTAGGATATCAAGAAATCTCCAAGAAATATATACCAACCACTTATAGAGTGCCAAGTATCAAGACATCTAGTTCAATCAACATTACTAAAAGTAATAAGGCTAATAGGAGAATCAGTAGGAAAGAATAACCTTTAATTTGATAAGCCTAGGAGTTATCAAATGATGTGACACACTACTACTAAATGTCAATGGCATTGAGCTTGCATGAATTGACTGACTTGTTGACCTACAAAAGAGATATCCAGTCATGTAATAGCAAGGTAATTCAAACTCCCAAACAATTTTCAAAATTGAGTTGGATAAGAAAAAAGATCCTTTTCCTCACAATCATACTTAATATTCACTCCTAATGGAGTATCAATTAAGGAAGATCCTTGAAGGCTAGCCATAAAAATCAAATTTTGAGTATATTTGAGTTGACGTAAAAATACACCAGAAGAATCAGAATGAATCTCCAATCTTAAGAAGTATCTAAGAGAACCAAGATCTTTTATATGCAAAGAATCCTTACGATGTTTATGTAGGCTTGTGATCAATAAAGAATCAGACCCTGTGATAATAATGTTATCTACATATACAAGAAGAAGAACACAACTAGTAGATATTTTATGAATAAATAAAGAGAAATCATATTTGCTTTGCACAAAAGAGAATTGGAGTAAAGTAGACCTAAACTATTCAAACCAACCTCGAGGATCTTATTTTAGCTATATAAAGACCACTTCAACTTACACACATTTGTTGTAAGCAAGGATAGTAAACCAGGTGGAGGTGTCATATAAATGTCCTCTTTAAGATCACCATGGAGAAATGTATTTTTGATATCCATTTAGCGAATTGGCCACATTTGGGAAGCGACAATGGCAATAATAGTATGCATTATAGTCATTTTTCCTATAAGAGCAAATGTTTTCATAGTCCACTCCTTGCTTTTATTTGTTATCAAGAGCAACCAACCAGTCTTTATATTGATCTAGAGTGTTACCTAAATGAAGCTTAATAGAATAAACCTATTTACATCCAATGGGCCACATAGATAGAGGACAAGACATAATATCCCATGTGTGGTTCTCTTGGAGAGTTTGAAGCTCTTATTTCATTGTTGTTTGCCAACATTTATACTTAGAAGCTTGTGAATAACATGATGGAATAAGAGCAGTGGACAAAGTTGAAGAAAAACCATACCACTTAGGCGATGAGATATTCTAATAGATCAATGTAGTATAGGCAATTAGGTGCTAAATTTATCTCAAGAAGGAGCAAAATTGGTCGATGTTGCTCATATACAACTTTGAGTTTGAATCGCTCAAATGATGGCAAATCCTCAAAAGTGGGAAGAATTGTGGCATCAAAAGAGGACTCAATATGAGCAGGAAAGAAATACTAGTCCTAAAAAAAGACGACATTTCTAGAAACATGAAATTTGTTAAAACCTCGATCATAGCAAATAAAACCTTTTTATGAAGTATTATAACCCATAAAGGTGCATTTAGTAGACTGAGCAAAAAGTTTATAACATTTATAGAAAGACAAATGTACAAAGCAAGCACAACTAAATGTATGTAAGTTTTGATAGCTAAGATATTGACCATAAAGATGACAATATGGAGAGTCAAGATTTAACACTTGAGATGGTAGTTTATTAGTTAAATAAACTACTATTGACAAAACTTCAACCTAATACTTAGATGGAATGGAGGACTCAATCAATAAAGTATGACTTATATCCAAAAGATGATAGTTTTTACGCTCTACAACCTTATTTTATTGTGGCATATATAGGCATGAGCGTTGACAGATGATTCCTTTTTAGGTCAAAAAATCATGAAATTCATGAGACATATATTCTCCACCAGAATCAAATCTCAACACTTCAATACTTTTAGAAAATTTATTCTCAATATAAGAGAAAATGCCTTGAAGATAGAGAATACCTTATATTTAGAATGGAGAAAATATACACAAGTAAATCGATTGTAATCATCTATGAATGTCATAAAGTACTTGTAATGAGTATGAGAATTAATTGGTATAGCTCCATAAACATCACTATGAATAACATTAAAACACTTTGCAACACAATTGCTAATAGATGGAAAAGGAAGAATTTTTCTCTTATCTAATTTACATATAGAGCAATTAAAGGAAGCATTTGAAAATTGATTTTTATTCCCCAACAAAATTTTATGCCATACTTCACGTTTAGTATTAATAGCTGTGGAAGTAAAAGATAGGACACTAAGAATGAAGAAAAGAATAGGAAACAACCATCTAACTTTAGGCCCCTTTGCGATTATCATTACCAACACCTTATCCTGTATAAGATAACTATTATGAGAGAAATGTACATCACAATTGTTATCTACCAATTGACCAACCAAAATAATATTTGTAGATAGCTTTAGTGAGATAAAAACATTCTTAAAAACTGGAGTAATATCCCTAACCTTAGTAATTGGTAAATTACTAGATGAGTAAGTCATATGGTTTGAAGTAGCAGAATCAAAAATTTGTAACTAAGATGTAGAACCATTACCTTGTATCCCTAAGGTTAAAAAGGTTGATACAATCATTTGTTGTACCATTTCATGAGTGAAAGTAACTAATTCAACTGCAGTAGAAGAGCTAGTAGAACAATTTATCCTAGCTTGAAAAGCATTAACCTTGTGGTTTTGAGGATGTGTGGGACACTTCTTGATATATGCCCCTACTATTTACAATAATTACAGAACCTTTTCTCACAATTAGCAGCAATGTGACCTTATTCTTTACAACTGCAACATTGGATTTTGCTCATGTCTCTACTTTTTCCTTTTCCTTGAGCTACAAATGTAACATTCATAGTATCCTCTTGCTTGAGACTATTTTGTGTGAGAAGATATAGCTATTCGCAAAGAAATTCCCTAAAATGAACATCTAAGGAAGAGAAAGGATCACGGTTCATTAGATTTAAGTGAATAAACTCAAAATCAGATAACAACTTTATCAAAAATTGATCTTCTTTGCTTTGCTCATGAACACTTGAATTATAGAAAGAGATTCAACAGGTATTTTAGCATAAACGATATCAATAAATTCTATCCATAAGTTTTGAAATCCTGAAAAGTAATCTTGAATAGAGAGATAAATAAAGAGACTTCCCTAAGAGTAATGAGCAATGTCATGCTCCAATCAAAATGTCTTGCACTGTTGTCCTACATGTAAACTTTCTTTAGATATTCCCACATAGCCTTTGCTATCTTATATGGTCATAGGCTAAGAACAATAAGAGAATCAACTAAAACTAAAATCCAATTCATAACTCGAGCATCTATGACTTTTCATTGAGATAACTTTATAGGATCTATAGAAGCTGGATCATTTCCATCCATATGACCCCATAATTCTTTTCCCATGACAAATAATTGGAACTAAAACTCCCAAGTAGAGTAATTTTTTCCAGTGAGGTAAACATATAAAGACTTAAACTGGTTGGAAGTCATCTTCTTGAACAACAAAAGCAAATCAGAAAAAAAAATGAGACTAATAAGCAGAATAAATAATCTGAATACCCAAAATCTAAGAATCCTATAGGTCTAGGACTAAACCCCAAACAAAACTCAAGAAAATACTCAAAACAAAAGACCAATATAGATTCAGAGATTTGGCTTTGGTACCATGTCAATTTTGTTGAATGCTTTGCAACTAAAGAGTTGTTCCATTAAATAGAAAAGTGTTTTGATTTATATTGCTGAAAATCTGCTCTACAAATCTACTATACCTAGTTGTAATACTAATTTACATTCCTAATGCTATGCCCTGATAAATCTGCCCTATGATATGCTATTCCTTACTGTATTCCTATTAATCAGGCCTACAAATCTACTATATTAGCTAAATATTGATATATACATCTAAAACTATTTACACATAGTTTATACAGATTATATACAATTGTAACATTCTTGAATATGGAAGCATTAGCTCTTATGAGTTGTTAATATGTTAACATGTGTGGAATTCAAAAATACTGAGCTTGTGAAAAAAGATATTGTGCTAGCATTCCCTATTACTTTGAGTGAAGAATTTTTTATTAAAGAAGAAGATGCTAAAACTACTCATTCGAAGTTTGAAGAAAGTGCTAAGTCCACTTTAGATGAATTGAAAAAAATTAATTTAGGTGATGCCAATGACCCTCGGCCTATCTACATTAGTGCTTTGTTGACTTTTGAGAAAGATGAAATATATATTGCGTTGTTGCATGAATTTAAATATGTGTTTGCATGGTTGTGCAAAGAAATACTTGGGTTAGATCCAAAGGAACTTGTCCAGTCAAATAAGGTTAATCACAATTTTGCTCTAAATTGGTTCCTTTGATTGAAGCTAAAGTGAACAAGCTCATCGAGGTTGGGTTTATTCAAGAAGTCAAGTATCTAACATGAATATCCAACATTGTACCAGTAAGAAAGAAAAATGGCTTAATTCGAGTTTTCTTTCACTTTAAGGACTTGAATGATGCTGATTTTCTATGGCTTATTACAGAACTTATGAATGATGCCACCATAGGACATAAAGCACTATCATTTATGGATGAATAATCCAGGTATAATCAAATACGCATGTCACCAAAAGATGAGGAGTTGACAACATTGCATACTCCCAAGGGATATATTACTATAAAGTGATGATGTTTGGATTAAAAAAATGCTAGTGCCACATATCAAAGAGCTATGTAGAAGATCTTTGATGATATGCTTCGCAAGAAAATTGAATGTTATGTTGATAACATAGTCATAAAGTCCGAAAAGTGAGAAGGCCATTTCCAAGATTTGAGATAAATCTTTGAGCACTTAAAAAAGTACTAGCTCAAAATGAACTCACTAAAGTGTGTTATATCTAGGAAGGTTCTAGGATTTATTATTCATCAGTGAGCTATAGAGATTGAATAAGCAAAGATTTATGTGATTCTAAAAATGCCTAAACCTCAAAATACACATGAACTCAAAAGTTTGCAAGAAAAGTTAGCTTATCTCTAGAGATTAATATTAAAGTTGCTTAGTAGATGTCAACTGTTCAACTATCTCATGAAGAAAGGAATTCCATTTGAATGGAATAATTCTTGTAGCAATGGTTTTAAGAGCATAAAAACTTATCTAATGAAGTCTCCTATATTGGTTACACTAGTACTTGGACATCTATTGATCCTTCATATCATTGCTCAAGAATGTTATGTTGGAGCCTTCTTGGTATAGGAGCATTATAAAGGAAAAGAAAATGCCTTGTATTTCTAAAGCAGAACAATGATGATAAATGAGTTGAAGTACTTGCAGATTGAAAAAATATGTTTGCCTTTGATCTTTGCAATCCAAAAGTTGAAGCATTACTTTTAGGCTCATATTGTCAGTCTTATCTCAAAAGCAAATCCAATAAAATATCGTGTTAAAGCCTATCCTCTCTGACAGACTCGTAAGATAGTACCTTTAGTTGTAATAATTTGAGATTATCTGTTCCATAGTAGGCAGTAAAATGACAAGTTTTTGTTAACTTCTTAGCTATTTACCCTATTTTTATTAAGTGGTAACGATCTGATGATCTACTTGATGAGCACGTTTGGTAGTTGAAATCATTGTTGGAATAGTGCTCCACTACCAATTAGATTGGAATCTAAACTATTTCATGTGTGATACAATCTTGATTGGATAATATTCAAATTAAATGACCATCTTTATCTTATGTTTATTTTACTTTACTAGCATTTGATTGAAATCCCTAAATCACACAAGACTAGGGGATTTGATCAGGCACTTGGTGACGATCATGAGATAAGTCTTACATGATCATGATTTTAAATATTTTAAGTTATAGAATCCTAGAAGATGGGACATCTAAGATTCGGCTAAACTAGCACTAATGATGCATAAATCTAAAGAGTTGGATATTGCTCTATTTCATAAGCAATCCATGTTAGACATAGATACATATTAGTAGGTGTCTGTTAAAGAACAAGTTCACTAAAGATCTACATGGAGAATCTACTAGATAGCCAAAGTGGCTAGTTCTCTACTTTACGCTAGTGCATATAATTTGTCCTTGAACTTGAGGTTCCATGGTAACTTTGTGTTTAGATCTTTATACCTTGACTCTTCACTTACTTCATAGAAGGTTATCTGAGTTGAGATTAGGTATGAGTTACATAGACATTGAGGTTTGTGAGATTTAAGAAGTGATTTGTCTCCTTATTGTTGTGAAGGGCGAGTGCATCTACTACATATTCTATAATGATCAATTCCAAGAAATTCTTGCACAAGTAGTATAAAAATTTGGAAAAGGAGTTTTCCAAAGATAAGGTGTAAAGGGGAATCAAATATTGGGATTAGAAACATAGTTATGGAGGCTATTGAGAGCCGACAAATATCTTACTTTAGGCCTTTTTTGAAAGATAAGAGATCGAAGGACCGTATTTGTATAACAAGCGTAAAGCTAGAATAGTTCATCAAAACATATTCATTTCATTCAATTAGTTTGGCTCTATAGGCTTGTAGTTAGATATCTACTATGGAGTTTGGTACTCTTCGATTAATGGATATTAATTGAAAAAATTATTAGTTTAAAGGAATTTAAACCAATACGAATATTTCAATATTCAAAATATCACAATTAATTGTGAGCCCATATTCAATGAATGGATGAACCTAATGGGTTACACAAAAAAACCTAAAGGAATTTCTACTTGATGGGAGGAATTTTTTAAGGAGTTAGAAAATTTTCCTAAGTGGTTTTGAAGAAGAATTCAATTAACTAATTTTTTGGTCATCTTAGCTTGATTAATTTAATTATTAAATTAATCAAAATAATTTAAGGAGTTAGATTAGACCAATTAAATTAAGGAATTAATTTAACTAGTGCCATGCGACAATTAATTAGTCAACTTAAAAAGTTACTTTAAGTTGACACATTTTAACTTAAAGACTTAAGTTAATTAACTTAAAGAATTAAGTCAAATCAATTAATTAAATTAAAGAGTTAGTTAATTAAAATGAAAATCTAGTTTTCGAGGGAAATTCAGATGAAGGAGTTCATTTGAGATTAATTTAGAATTAATTCGCACTACTTTTCATAAGATGAAATGAAGATGCAAATAAAGTTCAAATGCATGTGAAATTCATATGCGACTTGGTAGCCAAGTTGGCAACTAACCATGGAAGGAGTGGTGCCAACTTGCATCACACCATTCTCTCTATATATATACGAGTTGACCGGCCATATGATGACTACACAAGCAAGATTCCTTTTTTCCCCTCTAAAAGTGTGATTTTTCATGTGTTGAAGTTTCACACTGTCAAAACTCTCTTCCTCTCCAATTCTCTCATAACCGCCCCATCCCTCACTTTCATCCTCTCATTTTATAACAGATTTTAGGCTGCTTAGGGCTGTCCTTTGGTGTGTGGATTATTACATTGGAGGCTCAACACTTTGGGGGCTTGGGCCGTTGGTGATCCATTGTTGTCTAGTGATTTTCATGGCTATTTTGAAGAACTTCCGATGATCTGATTCCCACAAAATTTTTATAGAATCTTCCTTGGTGTGTTGAGGTACTCTCTGCTAATTTTGAGTAATTTTTGGAGTTGAGAAAGGTGGTCAACTATTGGTGAGTTTCTGTTGTGTGCGAGTTGACCCTTTGAAGAGTTCATTGGAGTCATTCTCTTTTTATCTTTGGATTTGGCATTCACAGTAAATTTTTTGGATTGAAATCCTTATTAAATGCATGATTAGATCCTTGGAGTGGAGTATATAAGTTATTTTTAGCCTTCTTATGGTTTTATATTACAGATCCTTAGCTTATTCCTACTTTCAAGTGGTATCAGAGTCCCATTCATGCTTTAATTTGTATTTTGGTGGATTGATTCATGTGATGAATTGATCCTTATTACCAAATACTTGATTCAATTGATGAATTTGAGTGTTTGGTTGATTTTGTGTATGGCTCCTTTGTTGATGAATTGAGATATGCTAATATGTGATTTAAATGTTAATTCATTGTTGGCATGATTTTGATTCATAGATGATTATGTTAAATGTTGATTTAGCATTGATTTATGTTATATATTGATATAGCATGCTTTATTTGGCCTTAAGATGTTTTGGACATTTTTGGATCCAACTAGATTGGAGTTAATTGATGATTTTTGAATAATGTTGATTCTTACTTGCACTTGGATTTTGAAGCATGATTGAGCACTTGAATTTTCATTTTGAAAGGCATTTTAAATCTAAAAATTCATCTAATACGTGTGAATTGATGTTATGGAAGTGTTCCATGTTTCTTTGGTGCACAAAAGTAGGCTAAATTTGGCCTTGACTCAGTCCAAAACAGGGCATGACAAGTTGCAGCCCAAGATGCCATGCACCTAGCTAGGCAATAGTGAGCCGAGCTTGTTTGGATGAGTTTGAGGCCTTGATTTGTGTTACTTTGTGCTCAAAAAAATTTTAATTCATACTAATTAAATGCACAAATATTATGCTATTCTCAAAATTATGTTTAACATTTTTGAATGCTTTTAAACTCTTGTTCAAGTTAATCTTCAACTAAGTGCCAAAATAAATAGCATAATTGTTGTGCCCATGTTTGCTAGTTAATTAATTGTTTATGAGATAAGCATTTAATTTGTTGAATTAAATGTCAATTCTTGTTTATTGTTTATTTAATGTTGAATGGATGATGAATGTATGGGAATGATTGTACGCCTTTAATATGGTTTTATTTATTTCAAGTTCTTGAAAAGATGTATTAAATAGGGGCTTGCATGCTTTTTAATTTTTATCTTATAAATATTATGAGAGTAGAATCACTAGGAGAGAAAAAAAAATTTCTCTTGCAATTGTTGTAAGGAGACAAGAAGGCTAAAGGAATCAAGAAGGCATGAAGACCCATAAATGTATGGGATATATTTATGTAATAGCTAGATTTAATAAACCTACTTAAAATCAACTAAGTAGTGAACCAATGGCTCTAAGTACAATCATTTAGCAAGAAAAATATGCAAAGGAGCTTCTAAAGAAATTTGGAATGAGTGAATGCAACCCTGCAACCACTCTCATGAGTAAAGCTACCAAACTGGAACTTAATGAAAACAGTAAAAATGTAGACGAGGTCTACAAAGGTATGATTTGTAGCTTACTTTATTTAATTACTATACATCCAAATATTATGTTTTCAATGTGTTTATGTGGTGGATTCCAGTGAAATCCAAAGGAATCCCATTTAAATGCTATAAAAAGAATATTGAGATATCTTATGGAAACATCTAACTATAGCTTATGGTATCCATATTCTAAATTTGTTAATTTCATAAATTATTCTGATGCGATTTATGTGGGTTACAAGATAGATATGAAAAGTACCAGTGCTAGTTGTCAATTGCTAGAAAATTTCCTGGTTTCATGGTACAGTAAAATGTAAAATGTAGTTGCATTATCCACAACTAAAGCAAATTAAATGGCCTTAGACAATTGCTGCACTCAGGTATTATGAATGAAATGCATAATACATGATTTTGGTATTAATGTGCCTCTTGTACCTATTTTGTGTGATAGTTCCAATGCTATTAGCATTTACAAAACTTTAGTTTTGCACTCATGAACATAATATATTGAGATCAAACATCATTTCTTACATGATCGTGTGAACAAAGGTGATATATCAATTGATTTTGTTTCCACTGAGAATCATCTTGCAGATATTTTTACCAAAGCTTTAGAAGAAAATAAATTTGCATAAATAAAAGAAAATTTGGGAAGGATTTGCTAACTTATTTAAATTTGGTAGTTATTCCTTATTGAAAATTGCATGCTCATGTGCTTAATTTTTGATCCCTATTAACAAATTTATTTGACAAAATTTTTGACCATTATGATTAAAAATTGATCAGGTTACCAAACTCACAATTTTCAAGATTTTCTTTATTTCTAAAAGTGATTTATTTTTCCTTCACACATAAAAACCTTTCATTCCCATCTTTATCTTTTTTGTGAAGCATCTGCTAGAAAATTTTCAATATGCAATCCTTTCTACAATGTCGAAGAGAGGAAATACCTGGTCAGCTGGACCTTTAACCTCAAAGAAAAATAATCTTTTCTCTTCTTCCTTTGAACCTACTCTTTTCAAAGTATCAAAAGCCCCTCTACTACTCAAATGGTACAATGATTCAAGCTCTAATGATGAAAAGTCATCCTCTTATGATAAACCCAAGTTTATGGGGTATGAAGAACCTGAAGGTTTATGTGGCACTGTGATCTAAATATTTTCAAAAAACTGAATAAACTAACCCGCACAACACCACAAGGATCTAGACATGCATAATATTTAAATTTAGAAGAGAAATATACCTAGGTGAAAGCAAAAAATTCGAAGAGCAAGAAACCTGTCTTCAACTGTCAAATAGGCTCTTCACCAGAACAACAAAATCACCACCAATTTTTCCCTAGATGTACTCCTTTATTTTGGCTGAAATTTTTATTGGAACTCCTTAACCTATTGAAGATTATTTAGATCAAACACCGAAGGTACTCCTAAAAGAAGCAAAAATTGGTTGCCAGAAACTGCTCTAGTCAAGAGCAAAAGCAAACCAAAATAGATTGCCTCTGATGCAAACTTCCACACACCAAATCGATAGACTATTCTCTAATGAAAGGCTAAAAAATATACAGATAATGAGGGGAGGAATGATGGGAATATTGAGGTGGAAGAGGGAGGGAGAAGGAAAGAGTGATGGGAGACCAACAACTTAGATTCTCACGACACAATATTGTTGGAAGAAAATCACACAAAATGTGCACACCTCACATCCATATGGCCGGCCACTCTACCATATCTACATATAAGAGTGGTCACACACCTCCTACAAGAATGTGATGCCAATTGTCCCTTGCTTAGATGGCCACTAACTTTATGAGTAATGAATTTAAGTGAAACACAAATTTCATCTAAGGAAATATCGTGCATTTAAATTCTAATTAATGAACTCTTAATTTAATAATTCTCCCAAAAATTATCTCTCCAACTTAATTAAGTTAAACACTTTAATTTAATTAATAATCATTTGACTTAACTCTTAAGTCAAAGCGCTTAACAATTTAAGCTAGTCAAAATTAACTTAACCCTTAAATTAATTTTGATCAGTTGATAGTCATGTGACATCAATTAATTAACCTTTAATGAATTGATCTAAAGTTAAATCTTAAATTAATTTGATCAATTTAACATTTAAATTGATCAAGCCAAAATGACTATAATTTTGCCTCTTCTAAAAATCGTTCATGAATTTTCTAGGTCTTAGAAAATTCTACTTCCTTTAATAGACCATGTCATTGGATTTTGTGTTTGACCCATTAGATTCTACCATTTATTGGACATGGACTCACAACTAGTTGTGACTTTTGGAATATCAAATATTCACTTTAGTTTAAACTCCTTTAAATTAAGCGACTCAATTTAATTAATCTCATTAATTGAAGAGTACACAATCTTCATGGTTGATGTCCAACCTCAAGCCCATGGAGCCTAACTAATTGGAAAAATTGAATGCTCTTGAAGAACCATGCTAGCATTATGCATACCATGCAAATACGGTCTTTCTGTCTTTTATCTCTAGAAAGAAGCTTAGGGCAAGATATTTATCGATTCCCTAATAGCCCCTATACTATGTTTCTATTCTTAATGTTCAATTTTCTTTGTGACCTCATATTTGGAAATGTCTTCCCAAATTATCACATCACCTTGCATAAGGATTTCTTTAAATCGATTATTATAGAACACATAGTAGATGCACTCATTCTTCATAAAGACAAGGAGTAGGATTCCATCTTGGATCTCACAAATCTCCATGCCAAGTAGCTCATCCCCAATCTCAACTTAAAAGATCCACTAGGTGATCAAGGAAGAGTCAAAGCATGAAGACCTAACACAAGGTTACCATGGACCTTCAGGTCAGAGGGCTAATAATATGCACTAGCATAAGTAGGAGAACTAGCTACTACCAATTACCACTACAGCTATTTAGTGGATTCTTCAGTGTGTCTTCAGTGCCTTATTTTCTAACAAGCACCCTTTAATATGCACCCATATCTCATGCAGTTTCTCATGAAATGGAGCAATCTCCAACTCTTGAATTTAAACATTGTTATTGCAAGTCTATCCAAATCTTAGATGCTCTGTCTCACAAGATCCTATGACTTGAAAGATTTAAGATCATGATCATGTAGGATTTATTCCATGATCACCACCTAGTATGTGACCAAGTCTTGTAGTCTTGTGTGATCTAGGGCCTTCATCCAAATGCAAGTCAAGTAAATAAAGAGCATAAGATAAAGATGGCCATATAATAAATATAATTTAATCAAAAATATCTAACAATGAAATAGTTTTAACAAGGCCATTCCAATTAGCTCATAGGGTACTATTCCAACAATCTCCCATTGACCCTAAAGTTAATGCCCCTTGGCCTTGAGACCCATATTCTCAAGATGCCCTTTAATGACCGTTAGCATTTCTTGGTTTAGACTGTAGTTCTATTGTATTCTCTTTTGAGGAAACTTTTATCTACTTAGTTGTCACCTCTATCAATTGATATCATATATCAAATAATAATATATTTACTATGTTTAGATCACTAATGAGATATTGGCTCAAGTCCTAAATTTTCTTCAATAGACAATCATAGGCTTATGCACGCTAGGCACTATATCCAACTCTTAGAATAAGTTTTTCATCCAAACACCTTTCTTTGTAGTTTCCAAAACCACAAATTATTTCACCTTAGTGGTTGTATTAGCCATGGTGTCTTGTTAGTGACCTTCCAACTCACCATGTCATCATTAAGGCAAATGTAACTCCAAAAGTGGATTTTAGGTCATCTTCATCATATTGGAAAGTTGAATCCGAAAACCCCTCAAGTTTCAATTCTCTATTACCAAATACCAAAAATAAGTCCTTAGTCCTTCTCAAGCACTTAAGGATTATTTTTATAGCTATCCAATAACTCTAACCGGGATTGGATTGGAACCTAATCATAACGCTTAGTGATTGTGCCATATCTGGTCTAATACATTGACTTACGTACATTATACTTCCAATAGCAGAGGCATAAGGTATGTGAGATATTATTCATTTCTCTTCCTCAGCTTTGGGGGCTATAGACTTCAAAAGATGAATGCCATGTCCTATGGGAAGGAATCCTCCCTTGGATTCTTTCATATTAAACTTTTTTAGTATTTTGTCAATTTACGGGTTTGGGAAAGCCCCAACATCCTCTTTGATCTATCTTTATAGATATGTATTCCTAATACATAGGATGCTTCTTCTAAACCCTTCATGGAGAATTGAGTAGATAACCATATTTTAGTACACTTTAACATTCCTACCTCATTTCCAATGAGAAGGATGTCATCGATGTAAAGCATAACAAACTGTACATTACTTCTACTAGCCTCTTGCACACACATGGTTCATACACATTTTTTACAAAACCAAATGATTTGATTTGCTAATCAAAATGTATGTTCCAAGTTCAAGATGCCTATTTGAGTTCATAAATAGACCTCCAGAGTTTGCAAATCTTATAGTTGCTACATATAAATCCTTCCTTTAATGTCTTCATTGAGGGAAATTATTTTCACACCCATTTTCGATGCCTCATAGTCAAAATATGCAGCTATGGCAAGTAAAATCCAAATGAACTAAGGCATAGTGATCGTTAAAAAGGTTTTCTCAAAATTGATACCGGGTCTTTGATTGTAACCTTTTGCTACTAGTCGCACCTTAAAAGTTACCACTTCTCTATCTACTCCAAGCTTTTGCTTATAGAACCACTTGCAACCAATGGGAACTATTTTCTTTGGTGGATCTACCAAAGTCCATACTTTGTTTGAGTACATGGAGTCTATTTCTGATATCATGGCTTCAAGCCAATGTCTCGAATCTATGTCCAATATAGCTTTCTCATAGGTCTTCAAATCTTTATCCGATTAACTCATCTCATGAAGAAATCTAAATTTTTTAAGTTACTTCTTAATTCGGTCTGACCATTTAAAAGGTTGTGTACTAGGCTCTTTGATACTTATTTATTTCTACCACTTGTGGAATTTGATGATCATCTTAAACTTCATCAAGTTCAACAACAACGCCTTCTTTATCTTACAGAATTTGTTTTTCCAAAAAGGTGGTGTTCCCCAAACAAAACATTTTTATTTCGAGGGATCTTGAAAGTAATAACCCATAGACTATGTAGGAACTTGCACAAAGTGGATCTACTATCCAACTTATCTCCTATTGTTTATCTCACATATGCAGGAGATCCCCAAATCTTGAGATATTGGTAAGAGGGCGCTTTGCCATCCCATACCTCATATGGTATCTTTGGCATCTACTTTGAAGGCACTAAGTTTAGTAACCTTATTGTCATTTTTAAGGCGTATCCCTATAAAGATATAGGCATATTAAATAAGCTTAACATAAAATGTACCATGTCCAACAAGGTACAATTTCTCCTCTCAGCTACTCCAATTGGAGTGTGCCAGGTGGAGTCTACTAAGAGAAAATCCTATTCTCTTTTAGATAATCCAAGATTTTGGTACTTAAGTATTCACCCCCTCGATTGAAGCAAAGACCTTTAATACTAAGTCACTTTTTTCTTTTCTACTTCATTCTTAAACACTTTGAACTTTTCAAAGGCCTTGAACTTGTACTTCATGAAATACATATATCCATAGTAACTACAATCATCGGTGAAGGTGATGAAGTAAGAATAGCCTCTTCTCCCATTAACTCTTAGTGGTCTACAAATATCTATATGGATCAAATCTAAAGGATTTATGGAGCATTTTATTTATCCCACAAAATGAGTCTTAGTCATATTTTACCTCAAATAGGATCACAAATAGAAAGATCCTCATTGCCACTAACATTTAGTGCTTTGAGAGCTTCCATCTTGTCCATCTTATTTATTTGGGAAATATGACTAAGTCTTGATGCATAGCAAGACATCTTCTTCGTTATCCAATTTTCTTACTTAGTTGAAAGTGTATTAGTGATAGCTAAGAATCCAATATATACAATCCTTTGTTAAGTGTATCATGAGCAATTAATGCGTTCAATCTCCCTTTTGATATAGAAGGATCAAATCCTTCGCTATCTAAAACGATAATTGAAACAATGTTCTCAATAATATATGGTACATTATAACAAGGTCCTATGCAAGTATGGAATTCCCTAAGTCTAACTTATTGTATGCCTTTGAATTTGGTCACAACTCTTACTCCTTAGCCAAGGTGGTGGATCATATCCTCATTACCTAGGATTATTCTTTTTTCTATTCTTTTGTAAAACTTACAAAGAAAAGAACCACATGCAATATCATATATACATGAGGAATAATTCATCCTAAATACACCTCAATAAAGTATATGCCCTTCTTAAGTGTTGCAAGGTAAACCTTGCCAATAGTGTTTACAATGGCCTATCTTGCTGAAGTAATATAGACTATCCTCTATGATCTTCTTAACTCCTCTAGATGCCTTTAATAGTTATTTTACCTAAAGAAAGAACATTTTTTCCTGTTACCTCCCTTTCTAACACCCCATGGGTGTATAAACTTGGAGGAGGAAACAAGTTTCAAAGGTTTGCCATTCTCTTGGTAGTCTCTTTCTAGATCAACACTTTGATCAATAAAACTCAGTGAGGATGTATGGATCAAATCCCTATGGTGATCATTGTCCATTACTACATCTAAGTTGAAAAGATTCTCCAAGTCTAATCATCTTTAGACCGTAGTCGATGACACATGACTTCTTATCCATCCTAGCTTGAAAAGTTTCCTTTGACAGCATAAACTTCTCATACCTCGTTTACTTTACAACTTCTTAGTAAACTTTAACCAAGGTATCATTCATGTGTGTTTGAGACTTTTAAAGTTTGTTGATGCCATTGTGAGTTTAAGGGATAGGACAATTCTAAGCCCAATTTGTGAACTTTTCATGTGTCTCTAGATCTACATTAATCTCAAAGGGATTATGAGTACCATGATATATGACATATATCTGCTTCTAGGAATCTAGAATAATTTTTGAGGTTAAGTCAATCATGAAAGTTTGGCCCGATTAGTTTATTGGTTTCCAAAATAACATTGAGTAGAATTATTAACCATTCTTGAGATTTCACAAATCCTCAAAGGTGAAAAATGAGAATATAAGCATGTGATTGAATTTGATATTAAAAACATGTTCATGGTCTTTCAAGTATGTTTTCCTCCTACTATTTTATCAAATTCTTCACCCCTAAGAAGAATTTAGGAAATCAAATTTTCTAGTGAGAATCAAGACCCCAATGACTTGCCAATGGACACCCTTTACCGAGTGCCATCCATGAGCAATCGAAGGGTAAGCAATTTTTGCTAATTGCATCTCATGCAACTCCTAATATATTTTACCTTATTTTTCATATAAACCCATGTGACCATGCGCCATCTATACTACTAAGCATTAAGTCCAACCTACTGATCAATCTTTTATTCAAAACGGCCTCATGACATCCCCCGTGAGGGTTTTTAAGTTAAAGGTGTATCACATGTTAAGTGTATACTCACAGCTTTCCTTTTAAGTGTCACCCCTGTGACCGAGTGCCATCGCACAAAATTGTTAACATCATCATGGCATACACTATTAGTGGAAGGCTTGGATTAATTAACACTCTTTTAATTTGTATCTATTTAGACTTAACGTTTGATAACACTTAGACATTCTAAGTGGAGGGTTTTTTCTTGCAAAGATCTCATCATTTTATCTTCTTATTTGGGTTCTCTATATCGTAATTATGCATCTCATACATCAATAGGAAAAGAAAAGCATAAATAAGTAAATAGCCCAACATGCTTCTAAGGTGGGATGACCATGAGTCTAACCAAGTGATGCACTTAGAGCTATACATCACTCGATTGATTTTAAGTGTGTCTATTAAACTAAGCTATTACATGAGTGTGTCACATGCATTCATGGGTCTTCAAGCCTCCTGGGATCCTCTTTGCTCCTTGCAACTTTTACAAGAGAAAGAAAATATTACTTCAAGTGATTCTACTCTCATAACTTTTTAGAAGATAGAATCAGAGGCATGCAAGCCTTATTTCAACAACTTGAAATAAATAAAATCAATATTAAAAGGCTCATGATCATCCCCATTCATTCATCTTCCATTCAATATTTAAATGAACAATAAATAAACCAAGAATTGACATTTAATTCCAACACTTAAGTGCTAATCATAATAACAAATAATCGATCATGCAAAAACAAGTATAACACTTATGCATCATATTTTTGCCACATTTGAAGATCAACTTTAACAAGTTTCAAAAGCAACCAAAAAGTGTCCAATACAATTTTAAGGCCTTGCACAACATTTGTGCAACCAATATGTGTGTTTCAAAATAAGTTTGGTTATTAAAAGAACCAAAGAAAAAGCTCAAAACCCAACCCAAATCCAAACAGGAGCTACTAGTCGAGGCTTGCTCATGGATGGGTAGTGGCTTTCGGTCACTGCCCTGTTGTGGGCTGCCAGAAGTTGGTGGCACCCCTGTTTTGGGGTTCATGGCTGAATCAAGCCATTTTTGGCTCAACTTTTGTGCACCTAAAATTTTAGAACAACTTCTAAACATCAAAACACACAACATAAGTAAAAATTTCAGATTAAAAAACCTTTTAATACTGAAATATCTAGTGCCCAAATATGTTGAAAAAACAAGTTTAAGCAAGAATCATATTCTTCAAAAATCTCCAATTACATCCAATCTTATTAGACCTAAAAATAACCAAAACAACTTAAGGCCATTCACAACATGCTATATCAAAATATAACATTCACAAATGCCAAATCAAAATTTAACATTAGAAAATTGAATTAAAACACATCATATGATTCAACAATTAAAGCACATAATAGCATGATTCAATCCATCAATCAAGGAACCACAAGTAAGATCATCTATACACTCCAACCCATCACATGAATTGAGTACATGGTGAGTTTGATTCACAAGAACCAATCACCCAAGCCAAGAAAAATCCAAATCTATGCATGAATATGGCTCTGATACCACTTGAAAGTTTATATGGCACTAGGATCTAAATATTTTCAAAACAATTCGAATAAGCTAACCTACAAAACAACAAAAGGATATAGACATGCATAGAATTCAGATTTAGAGGAAAATACCTAGGTGAAAGCAAAAAATTCAAAGAGCAGGAAAACTCTTTTCCACTATCAAATAAACTCTTTACCAATGCAAAAAATCACCACCAATTTTTTCCTAGATGGACTCCTCTGTTTTGACTGAAATTTTTATTGGAACTCGTCAACCATTTTAAGATTCTTTAGTCCAAATTTTAGGCCAATCAAAACACCAGAGGTACCCCCAAAAGAAGGAAAAACTGGCTGCAAGAAACTGCTCTGGTCAAGAGCAAAAGCAACCAAAATAGATTACCTCTAATACAAACGTCCACACACCAAATCAATGGCCTATTCTCTATTAAAAGGATAGAAAATCTATATAGAATGAGGAGAGGAAGGCTGGGAGTATTGAGGTGGAAGGAGGAGGGAGAGGGAGAGAATGATGGGAGGCTAACAACTTAGATTCCCACTACGCAATATTGTTGGCAGAAAATCATACAAAATGTGCACACCTCACTTCTATATGGCCAGCCACTTTACCATATCTAAATATAGGAGTGATCACACACCTTCCACAAAGAGGTGATGCCAAGTGTCCCTTGCTTAGGTGGCCACCATTAACTTTGTGAATAATGAATTTAATTGAAGTACAAATTTCATCTAATGAAATATCTTGCAATTAAATTCTAATTCTTATTAAATAAACTCTTCATTTAATAATTCTCCCAAAAATTATCTCTCCAACTTAATTAAATTAAACACTTTAATTTAATTAATAATCATTTGACTTAACTCTTAAATCAAAGCGCTTAACAATTTAAGCTAGTCAAAATTAACTCATCCCTTAAATTAATTTTGACCAATTGGTAGTAATGTGACATCAATTAATTAATTGACCTTAATCTGAATCTTAAATTAATCAAACCAATTTAACATTTAAATTGATCAAGCCAAAATGACTACAATTTTACCTCTTCCAAAAATCGATCATGAATTTTCTAGCTCTTAAAAAATTCTACTTCCTTCAATTGACCATGTCATTGGATTTTGTGTATAACCCACTAGGTTCTATCATTCATTGGGCATGTCACAACTCCTTATGACTTTTGGAATATCAAATATTCACTTTAGTTTACACCCCTTTAAACTAAGTGGCACAATTCGATTAATCTCATTAATTGAAGAGTACCCAATTTCTATGGTTGATGTCCAACCTCAAGCCCATGGAGCCCAACTAATTGACCAAAATGAATACTCTTGAAGAACCATTCTAGCACTATGTGTACCTGCAAATATGGTCCTTCCATCTCCTATATCCCGAAAGAGGCCTTGGGTAAGATATTTATCGATTTTCTAATAATCTTGATACTATGTTTCCATTCTTAATGTTTAATTTTATTTGTGACCTTATATTTGGAAATGCTTCCCAAATTGTTACATCACTCTGTGCAAAGATTCCTGGAAATCGATCATTATAGAACATATAAGAGATGTACTCGCTCCTCACACAGACGAGGAGTCAGATTCCATATTGGATCTCACAAACCTCCATGCCAAGTAGCTCATACCTATCTCAACCTAAAAGACCTACTAGGTGGTCAAGGAAGAGTAAAAACACAACGACCGAACATAAGATTACCATGGATCCTTAGGTCATAGAACTAATAATATGCACTAGCGTAAATAGAAGAACTAGCTACTACCAACTTGCCACTATAGCTATCTAATGGATTCTCTAGTGGGTCTTTAGTACCTTGTTCTCTAACAAGCACCCACTAATATGCACTTATATCTCATACAGTTGCTCATGGAATAGTGTAATCTCAAACATGGGTATGTCAAGCCCTATGTCATCAATTCTAGTTAACCTTAAAGAAATTTTTGACTACAACTTTGGTAAGGTTCTTTCCTCTCTTAAGTTTCATACTAATGTGGCTAAAAATTTCTTTCATCAAAAAATTTCTGGGAGGAATCTAAATAGGGGGAAAGCAATAGATTTTAACTTATTACCTAAATCTCCTGTCATTGATCATGTTTGCCAACTAAAGTGGGATAATTTTATGAAGTTAGATGAAAGATCCTATCCCTATATGATGAAGCTATTCTATTCAAACTTTACTTTGATTGAGTCTGAAAATGATATTTCTATTAAGTTTTATGTTTTTGGAAAAAAAATTTTGTTTTTTTCCTCCAAAGTGAATTTTATACCTAATCTCCATGATGATGGAACTAAATTCTTTAACTTTGGAGATTTTTCTGAAGCTAATATTTATAATGAGGAAATCACAAAATTATTTTAGGGTGTAAGAAATTTACTTTATTTGGAGGGGCTGCTTTAAACAATCTAAAAATTGAACATATCTTGCTCCATAAAGTGCATAGTTGTACTATTGTTTCCTCTCCAGTATCAAGTGGTGGTCATTCCAATAATCTTAATACCATGAGCCTACATGTGAAGGCTAAGATTGTTAGATAAGAACCAATTAATATTGGCTTTATAATCCTGAAAAATATGGCCTATTTCTTCTCCCAGAAAGCCAAAAATCTTCCTTTATAATCCTCACCCACAGTTTTAAACATAAGGGTATTTCTTCTTGGAAGCCTAGTTTGAGGAAGAGCACAACCACAAAATCTTAGACCTTTCAAGCCCCAAGAAAATGAGGATTCAATAAACTGAGAATGATAGGTGGTTTAAAGGAGTCGGTAGGACTCTCAGCAATATTAAGCTTCACTCCCGCAAAGCTAAACTTCTAGTTTCCATTAGCTTTGAGTTCAAAGAATCTACCCCTGTTCAACCCTCTCTGATTAAAACACCAAGAAGGGCTCAAGGAAAAATCAGCAAAGTTGATGTATTTCTTAAGACTGAGATAGATGACCTTAGCAAAACTATGGAAACTTTTGCATATCGTCTGGAAACACTTACTGGTTCAATGGATTACAAGCTAAAACATTTTCTTCAAAACTCCAGTTGCACTCATGCTAGTGTGATTTGATTGAAAGAAAATTTAGGCATTCCTGAATGCCTCCTAGTTCGCTTTTGATGATGAATGGGAAGGAATATGAAATTTAATTCAAAAAACTTGTTTCTACTCCTTGTTGTTTGCTGCTGCTGAAACTCTTATTATTCTAGAACTTTGATATTTGCTGATGGACTTAAACAAATATTTTTGGGGCTTATAATAACTCAGTATTCTGATCACTTTTACTTTCAATTGGGCTTGTAATAACTTATCATGGATGATTACTCCTTCTATTGCTTGGGCTTACTTAATGATTAAATATATTATATTTGCTGACACCTACTGTGAGCCTGGTATTTTTCTTGAGTATATGAATAGGAAAAGCACCTATCACTCCAAACAAGGGGAGCATAAACTAGTAGAACCAAGCACATATATAGAGGGAGTTTAAGTGTTATCTTTCCACTTTACTCAAATTTCATCATCATAAAAAAAGGGGAAATTGTTATTCCTTTTGATGATTCATATTGTTTTGATCATGAAAAAACTACTCCTTAAGTTATATGCTGAAAAGCATGCATATTATCTGTTGAAATCTGTTTACATGTTGTCTACTGGAATTTGTTATGAGTTAGAATTTACTTTCCATAAATAAAAGATCTCCTACATATTATAGTTTGATTTGTATCTTTGTAAATTAAGAAAGAAATCATATCATGCTGAAATTATTGAATCATTCACTATTTAAGGAATAAATGCATGATTACCAAAGTAAACTTGTTCCATATTTAATTCTAATGGAATCTTGCCTTAATAAGAACTTATAGCCATTTGGACATAAGCGTATAAAGTGAAATTATGTAACATTTAAGATTATAAATTACTTAGTCAAGAGGAATTTTGTTAAGTGTCTTGAAAAGTTGTACAATACTCTTTTACATCTTTTTGTGCTTAATTGTTGCTAATTCCTTACTCTCTGTGCATTTTCAAGGGACCTTGTGGTGAAAATGGTCAAGTGGAACTTACCTTCGATGGATTTTGGAGATATGAGAACAAGGCAATTTGTGTTATGAGAGACTTAGTAGTGAAGAGAGATAGGAATCATACAAACTCTCGAGGAATCGCATGAAGAGAAGAAATCAATGCTTGGTTTCTCTAAGGACTTCTAAGTGAAGAAAACAATAAGGTGGTATTGTTTGGAACTTTTTGTAATGTTCCTAGTTTTGATTTGAAAGAAGAGACTTGAGGTTGTTGTATGGAGTGGCAGCAACTCATTCATCAGTCCACATATATTGTGCAAATGAATCTAGTAGAAATTCCCCCAAGCTTATTCACAAATAGCTGGTTTCACAGTACTCTAAAATCTGTCTCATCCCGTCTGGGATTCCAATATAGCACTTTGGGAAGCACTTATTTTTCACCTTAGTAGAATATTTCTATTCCTTAAAGTTTTCTTACTTCCAAATTACTATTTTTATCTGTAAAAAGTACTCTTTCCTAAAGATTGCATACAACATAACTTGGCATTTTACTTGCGGTGGAATGATGATGTGGCGAAATAGTTGTTGATGTAAGATCAAAATTGGTTAGGAATTGTATTTAGTAAGTTTCATATTTTTCAATGAGTACTGTTGTTTTGGTTTACATCAATGGCTAAACAATTTAGGACATCATGTTTTCTTATTATCCAAGTAAACCCGATAGTGCTTCACTAAGAAAAGTTCAAAGCCATAAGTTACCTATCTTGATGCAATAAGAATTTGAATGATTAGAGATTGCATAGTGGTTGGAAACATGGAGTTTTTTAAGAAAACATCTCGAATGATCTTAATGTTCAAGTATGCAAAGCTAAATTTTATAGAACTATCTCAAGATTCTCAACCCATATAAAGCCTAACTCATTTTTAAACCAACTCACATAAGCCTAACCCAATCGATTCGCATCGAAATTATGTACCACCAATGTCACCATTAGATGGGTCTTAACACCAGGAACCTAGCACCCCAATCAAGTTTGAACTTTGTCACCGATTTATTGTTCAAGTCACTAGAAAACCCAAGTAGGTCTCTCTTCCTCCGCTGCTCACCACTATGCTTTTACTTATTTATTTATTTTTATTTGTCTATTTTGGGCAAACAAAGGTATTATAGAAATGGCAAAAAAAGATGGATATCTAGGGGATTATGTTAACCAACGAATATACAAATAGAAAATAGCATCAAAATAAGTGTGATCAAGTACAAACGAATAGGCACAAAGAACATGAATAACAAAGATAGTTGATTTCCAAAAATAATAGATAGGTTAGACCCTTACCTTAACTGCTCTAGAATGGCTATCCCATTGTCCACAATATCATCATATTGAGATAAGCTCAAGTAATTAGAACCAAAAGGCTTCCCAACAAATGTAGTAGCAAAGTATTTCTATTCTAAATAATTAGGCTAGCAAGTTACACAAAAAACTAAACCTATGTGAAAACACACAATATTATACGATGGAAATCAAGTAAAAAGGTTGATCCAAGGCTTCTAGGTGTGTTAGAATTCTTTGGGAAAATATATATGGATCGATATGAATTTTTCAAGAAATGCAATGAAACTTGTCTTATCCCTTATTTCTAATTGGGTGTCTATAAATTTTTAGCTCATTTGCTTCTTCTCATGGAAACTCTTATAGAAACTCTTGAAGAAAACTAATATTTTGGCATTAATATCTACATTTAGTAATTTGATAGGTTTAAAATCCAAAGTGAAAGCTTAGATCTGAACCTCTATGAACACTAATGTCTATTTAATTATGTTTCTACTGCTTTTCTTATCACTTGTTTGACTAGTATCTTAAAAAATACTAATAAATTCCAATTAATGTCTAAAACTATTTTTCTGTAAAAGACTTAAATAGGTTTTAAAAAGCCAAAAAGTATTTCGAGTGATAAACTTCTACTACATTAAAATCTCTGAAGCCTAGTTATTATCCCTCTTAGGTATATAATCCCTTACAATATCTTATGAAGTACAAGTCTAAAGCTTTTGAAAAGTTCAAAAGGTATAGAAATGAAGTAGAAAAGCAATCAGGACTAGGTATTAAAGCTTTTCGATCGGATTGAAGAGGGGAATACTTAAGTACTAAATTCTTGGTTTGTCTAAAGTGGAATGGGATTCTCTCTCAATGGACTCCACTAAGTGCACCCCAATACAATAGAGTAGTCAAAAGGAGAAACCGTACCTTGTTGGACATGGTACATTCCATGATGAGCTTCACCAATGTATCTTTATCCTTTTAGGGATATGCCTTAGAAATGGTAGTGCAGCTACTAAATATAAAACCCTCAAAGTTGGTACAGAAACACCACATGAGATATGGTATGACAAAGCAATTTTTTTTACTCTTTTTTAGGAGTTTGGGAGTCTCCTACTTACATCAAGCAATTAGTAGGAGATAAGTTGGATACAAGATCAACCTTGTGCAAGTTTGTAGGATACCTAAGAGAGTTTTTGGGTTATTATTTCTATGATCCCTCAAAATAAAAGGTGTTTGTTTCAAGGAATGCCACCTTTTGGAAAAGGAATTTCTATTAGATAGAGATGGTGTTGTCATTGAACTTGATGAAGTTCAAGATGATCATAAAATCCCACAAGTAGTAGAAATAAGTGAACATCAAGAGCTTAGCACACAACCTCTAAGAAGGTTAGACTAGATCAAGAAGCATCCTAAAAGGTTTAGATTCCCTCATGAGATAGGCCAAGTGGATAGGGATCCAAAAACCTACAAGAAAGTTATGTTGGACATAGATTCGGGACATTGGCTAGAGGCTATCAAATCCAAAATGGACTCTATATACTTCAATAAAGTATAGACTTTGATTGATCTACTGGAGGGTATAGTAACTATTGGTTGCAAATGAATCTGTAATTGAAAGCTAGGAGTCGATGGAGAGGTTATAACCTTTAAGTCGTGACTAGTAGCAAAAGGTTATACTCAAAGGCTTGGTATTAATTTTGAGGTAACCTTTTCACCGACAGCTATGACTAAGTCCATTAAGATTATGCTTGCCATAGCCGTATATTATGACTATGAGATATGGCAAATGGATGTGAAAAGCACTTTATTTAATGGAAACATTGAAGAAGAAATCAATATGGGGCAACCATAAGGTTTTACATCCAAATGGAGTGTGCAAAAAGTTTGCCAACTCGAAAGTCCATTTATTGACTTAAACAAGTGTCCTAAAGTTGGAATATATGTTTTAATAAGATAGTAAAATCATTTAGCTTTATGAAAAATGTGTATGAACTTTGTGCGTACAGAAAGGCTAGTAGGAGTTCAATATAGTTTATTGCGGTTTATGTTGATGACATTCTTCTCATTAGGAATAATTTAGAAATGTTAGAGTGCACTAAAACATGGTTATCTTCACAATTCTCCATGAATAATTTGGAAAACGTATTCTTCATAATAGGTATACGGATCTATAGAGATAGATCAAAAAGGATAATTGGGCTTTCCCAATTACTATACATTGACAAGATACTAAGAAGGTTTAGTATGAAAGAATCCAAGAAAGGATTCAATCCCATAGGGCACAGTCTTTGTCTCTCCAACTCTATAACCCTTAAGACTAACAATAAAAGAGAAAGAATGTCCCACATACAGTATGCGTCAGATATAGAGAGCATAATGTATGACGTTTAATATACAAGGCCGAATGTAGCACACACTTTAAGTGTTATGAGCCACTTTCAATCTAACCCCGGTGAATATTACTGAATGGCCGCAAAAATAATCCTTAAGTACTTAAGAAGAACTAAGGATTTGTTTTTAGTATATGGTAATGAAGAATTGAAACTTAAAAGGTTTTTGAATTTTAGTTTCCAATCTAATGTAGATGGCTTAAACTCCATTTCAAGATTTATATTTTACCTTAATGGTAGTGTGATGAGTTAGAAGAGTCCTAAACAAGACACCACAATTGATTCTACCATCGAGATGAGATATATTGCAATTTCTAAAGCTACAAAGGAGGGTGTTTGGATGAAAAATTTCATCTAAGAGTTGGATATAATGCCTAGCATTGCTAAGACTGTAGTTGTCTTTTATGAAAACAATGAAGTGGTTGCACAAGTAAAAGAGCCAAGATCTCATCAATCATCCAAACACATTTTGAGGCGTTATTATTTGATCTAGGAGATCATTGATAGAGGCGACATCTAAGTGGAAAGAGCAGCTTTGGAAGAGATTATAGTAGATCTACTAACTAAACCCCTAAGCCAAAAGGTTTTTGAAGGACATCTTGAGAGAATGGGTGTTAAGACAATAAGGAATTGGCTTTAGGGCAAATGGGAGATTATTAGAGTAGTACCCTATAGGCAATTAGATTGGCATATAAATTATTTCACTTGTAATAAAATTTTAATTAAATGATATGCAAATGAAATGGCCATCTTCATCTTATGCTTATTTTACTTCACTAGCATTTAGTTAAAACTCTTAAATCACACAAAACTATGGGGCTTGGTCCCGCACTGGTGTTGATAATGAAATAAGTCTTACATGATTATAATTTTAAGTATTCGAGTCATAGAATCTTCAGAGACTGAGCATACAAGATTAGGATAAATTTGCACTAACAATAAGGTCATAAAGAAAAGTCAAACATTTAGATTAGAAACGTAGTTATGAAGGCTATTAGAGAGTCGATACCCTATGCCTCTTTTGAGAGATAGGAGATGAAAGACTATATTTTTATGACAAGTATAGAGCTAAAATGGTTCATCAAAGCGTATTGATTTCATCTAATTAGTTGGGCTTTGTGGGCTCGTTGCTAGACATCGACTATGGAGATTAGGTACTCATTGATTAATGGAGATTAATTGAAAGAGTTATTGGTTTAAAGGAGTTTAAACCAATAAAAATATATCAATATTCACAATATCACAATTAGTTGTGAGCCCATGTCCAATGAATTGATAAACTCTATAGGTCACACACAAAAGCCTAAAGGAATTTCTACTTGATGGGAGGAATTTTCTAAGGGGTTAAAAAATTCCCCTAGGCAATTTTGGAGAATAATTCAATTGACTAATTTTTTGGTCATTTTGGCTTGATTAATTAAATTGTTAAATTAATCAAAATAATTCAAGAAATTAAATTAAGGAGTTAATTTAATGGGTATCATATGACAATTAATTAATCAAGTTAACTTAAAGAGTTAAGATAATTGACTTAAGGAGTTAAGTTAAATCAATTAATTAAATTAAATAGTTAATTTAATGAAAATGAGAATTTGGTTTTGGAGGAAAATTTAAGTGAAGAAGTTCATTTGAGATTAATTTTGAATTAATTTGCACCACATTTCGTATGATGAAATGAAGATGCAAATTAAATTCAATTGCATGTGAAATTTGTTGGACAAGTACCCCATAAGCCAATTAATTAGCATGTAAATTTCTTACTTGTAATACAATCTTGATTGAATGATATTCTCAAAGTGGCCATCTTTATCATATGCTTATATTTACTTCACTAGCATTTGATTGAAACCCTTAGATCACATATAGAATATAGGACTCTGTTACACACTGGGTGGTGATCATGAAACAAGTCTTACATAGTCATGATCTTAAATCTTTCAAATTATAAGATCTTATGAGACAGGGCATCTAAGATTAGAACAGACTTGCACTAATGATGTATAAATCCAAGGGTTGGAAATTGCTACATTCCATGAGCAATGCCACATGAGATGTGGGTGCATGTTAAGGGTGCTTATTAGGGAACAAAGTACTAAGGATGAATTCAGAGAATCTACTAGACAGCCATAGCAGCAAGTCGATAGTGGCAAGTTCTTTAGCATATACTGGTACATATAATTAGTGCTTTGACTTAAAGATATATGGTAACCTTGTGTTTAGGTCCTCATACTTTGGCTCTTCCTTGGCCACATACTAGGTCATTTGGATAGAGATTGGGAATAAACTATTTAGACATAGAGGTTTGTTAGATCCAAAATGGGATCTGACTCTTTGTTATTGTGAAGGGTGAGTGCATCTCCTATATATTCTATAATGATCAATTTCAAGGAGTTTTTATGTAAGGCAATATGACAATTTAGAAAAGGAGTTTTTCAAAGATGAGGTCATAAATTGGAATCAAACATTGGGAATAGAAATATAGTATTGAGGCTAGTAGGGAGCTGACAAATACTTGCCTTAGGCCTCTTTTGGAAGATAGAAAATGGAAGGACCATATTTGCATGGTACGCGTAGAGCTAGAATGATTTTCCAAAAGCATTCATTTGGCCAAACATTGGGCGCCATGGGCTTGAGGTTGGACTCGACCATAGAGATTCGATACTCTTCAATTAATGGACATTAATTGAATTGAGTCAATTAGTTTAAAAGAGTTTAAATTGAAGTGAATATAAGATATTTAAAAGTCACAAAAAGCTGAGCCCATATCCAATAAATGGTAGAACCGAATGGGTCATACAAAAAACCAATTGAATATCCATTTTCTGAGAGTTAGAAAAGTTCCCACATGACTGATTTGGAGGTTGACCGATTAACACAAATGTTGTGGTCATTTTTGACTTGATCAATTTAATTGTTAAGTTGATCTAATTAATTTAAGGAGGAAAATTAAGACCAATAATTAAGGAGTTCATTATTTGGTGCTAAATGTCTATCAATTGGTCAAGTTAACTTAAGGAGTAAAGTTAACAATAAATTGCTTAAAGAGATAAGCTAAATGAATTAAAGAGTTAAGTCAAGGTGACTAATTAAATTAAAGAAGTTTAATTTAATTAAAATGGAGAATAAAATTTGGAGGGAAAATTCAAACTCACAATGCCAACTTGCAAGACCAAGTGGGCGGTCTCCTTGAGGAAGCTATGATGCCACCTTGGCATCACACCATCCTCACTCTATATATAGATATAGAGTATCACAGCCAGTTTCATTAGATGCTTTCTCATTCCATGTGAATTAGATTCGCTCAATTTCTCTCCATTCCCCAAGTGTTGCCTCATGTGTTGAAGCTTCACTTTTCTTTCTTCTCCTACCTCCAATGCAGCCTTCATCTTTACATATTCTCCTATTTATCTCCAGTTATTATTGAGGACAATTGAATAGAGCATTGGTATGTGGATCATTACATTAGAGGCAAGACAATTGGATTGCTTAGCCTTTTGGAGATCCAGTTTCTGGCAGTAAATGTCAAGCGATTTATGGAGTTGTTTCTGACATCTAATTGAGCTGAATTTTAGCATGAAGATACATCAAGGATTTGGTGATCTTTTGGTACACGTTTCACTGAAATTGGAGTTCATTTGCCTGGTCAAAAGTTGATCGGATTCCGCTGTGTTGTTGGGAGACAGATTCAAGGACTTAAGATCTTCTTCCACCTTCATTTGATTTTCTGAAAATCAAGGTATTATTCTAATCAAATCTGAATCAATGGCATGTTTAGATCCTTGGTGACATGTAGCCTAGTTATTTTCAGTTTTTAAAGTTTTGATTATTAGATTCTAGTGCTACACGTGCCTTTAAAATTCACATGCAAGTTGGTTGCCAATTTGGCAACTAACCATGGAAGGTGTGATGCCAACTTCCATCACACCATCCTCTCTCTATACATATGTGTTGGCCAGCCATACAATGGCTACACAAGCAAGATTCCCTTTTTCCCTCAAAAAGTGTGATTTTTCGTATATTGAAGTTTCACACTCTCCAAACTCTCTTCCTTTCCAATTCTCTCATAACTGCCCCCCGCCCCTCCACCTTCATCCTCTCATTTTCTAGCAAATCTGAGGCTTATTAGGGCTGTCTTTTCATGGCTGTTTTGAAGGACTTCCAGTGACCTAATTGCCATGAAATTTTTACAACATCTTCATTGGTTGTTGAGGTGCTCTCTATAAATTTTGAGCAATTTTGGAGTAGAGGAAGGCAATCAACTATTGGTGAGTTTCTGATGTGCGCAAGTTGACCCTTTGAAGAGTTCATTGGAGTATTCTCTTCTTACCTTTGGATTTTGCATTCAATGTAAAATTTATGAATCTAAATTCTTATTAAATATACGATTAGATCCCAGGAGTGGAGTAGATAAGATAAATTTGGCATTTTTATTATTTTATATTATGGATCCTTAACCTTCTCCTAGTTTCAATTACACTTCTTTGGAAGATGTACTTTGATGGAGCATCCCATTGAGAAGGAGCTAGTGTTGGAGTTGTATTCATCACGTCAAATGACAAAGTATTACCAAACTCCTTTACCTTAATCAAAAATTGTTCAAATGATGTTGCTGAATATCAAGCTCTTATACTTGGGCTAGAGGTGGCGATTGACATAAAACAATTGCACCTCAAAGTGTACAGACATTCTAAGTTGGTAATTAACAATTGCTTAGATCATATGAAGTCAAGAAACTTGAATTACTTCCATACTTTAGTGATGCCAAAACACTTGTTGGATGACTTGAAGATGTAGAAATTTAACATGTGCTAAGAAAAGAGAACAAGAAAGCTTATACATTAGCAAAATTGGCATATGTAAAAGTTAGATTGTTGCTAATTTTTGAGGATGAGGATTATGAATAAGATGAAAACCATGTTGTTTAAGTATTTGAGATATAGGGAAAGACTAGAACTAGCCAATTTTTAGATTATTTGAAGTATCAAATGTTACCTAATGATCTACGCAAAAGAGTCAATATCTAACATTGTGCTGCTCACTTCATATATTACAAAGGTGTATTTTATAAGTGATCATTTGATAGTCTTCTTGTAATGTTTAGGTGATGATGAAGCTATCCATGCTATAAAAGAAGCTCATTCTAGAGTTTGCAGTGCTCACCAATCAGGTTTGAATTACATTTTTGGATAAAAAGAACAGGCTACTACTGGCCAACATAGTGAAAGATTTCATGGATTATGCACAAAGATGTCTAGCTTGCCAATTTCATATTAATCTCATTTATCAATCACCTAAACCTTTGCATCCAACTACTACTTCACGGCCATTTGATGCTTGGGGATTAGATATAGTTGGACCAATGATAAAGTCTTCTACTAGGCACTCGTATATATTAGCTGCAATAGATTATTTCTCTAAATGAAAATAAAGAAGAAAAAAATTGGTGACTTTATTCACATCAAATATTTTCTATTGCTATTGGGTTCCTCGATACATAATTAGTGATAATGGAAAGCTTTTTTGTAATAGTTAGATAGACAAACTTTGTTAGAAGTTCAATTTTAAGTAGAGAAAATCTTTCATGTAATATGTTGTTGCCAATGGTTTTGCTGAAGGATTCAATAAAGCTCTGTGTAATTTGCTAAAGAAAGTAGTCTCAAAGTTAATAAGGGATTGGCATGAAAAGATCGAAGAAGCTATATGGGCATATCAAACTACTCATAAAACACTTACACATGCAACTCTATATTCATTAGTTTATGGTGTTGAAGCCATTTTACCTCTTGAGCAGCAAATTCCATCATTGAGGATAGCCATACAAGAAGGATTACCTAAGGAAGAAATGCACACCTGCATCTTGAAGAGTTGGAGGCCTTTGACTAGAAAAATCACAACAAAGACTTGAATGTTATTAGCTTCAGCTTTATAAAGCATTTAACGAGAAGGTGCAATCACAATCTTTTCAAGTTGGGAATTTGGTGCTCACTATGGGAAGGCTTATCATGATAGCTCATCGAACTAGGAATAACTTCACATCAAAATGGAATGGTCCTTATGTTGTCAAAAAAGTCTATACAAGTGGTGCATGTAAGTTGATTGCTAAAGATGGATTAAGAGTTGGCCCGATAAATGTAAAGTTTTTGAAGTGCTACTATACATAAAGTTGGGAGATTATTCCTTGGTGCATAAGCCTAAACTACATGTTATTCTTGACCCGCATGAGTATAAATTGTGAACGGTACCCACCAAAGGTAGTGCGTGTAATTAAATTGCTAACTTTCCCATTGAAGGTAGTGCATGTGGTTAAACTGCTAACTTTCCCCACTAAAGGTATTTTATGTAGTTAAAATTAAATACCCCACCTAGTCTAGAGTGATTAAACAATAGATACTCCTAGCCCACATGAGTATAAATTGTGAATGGTACCCCCTCAAAAAGATGCTTTCATTGAACTATGTTTTGACTTGATCCCTTTATTGGATACGTAGGTAACTTAGATGTTTGTAAGTTCAATCATAAGTTTATTTTGAATTACATCTTTTCTTTTTTATTTAAAAATAGGAAGTAGTTAGTTGTCTTTATTAGTCTATTTTAAGTTTTTAAATTTATTTATTATGAGTCTGTTTAAGTTATATGGAGTTAGAAGAAAAAGAAGAAGAAGAAGAAAAAGAAGTGTAGTTGTCTTTATTAATTTGTTTTAAGTCTTCGAATTTATTTATTAATTTACTTTGAGTTTGTTTTAAGTTATGTTGAGTTACAAAGAAAAGAAAGAAAGAAAGTAGTTTAGTTGTCTTTGTTGGCTTGTTATAAGTATTTGAACTTTTCAATTTACTTTGAGTTTGTTTTAAGTTATGTTGAGTTAGAAAAAAAAAAGAAAAAAAGGAAGTAGTCTAGTTGTCTTTATTAGTTTATTTTAAGTCTTTGATTTTGTCAAGTTATGTTGAGTTAAAAAAAAAAAAGAAGTAGTTTAGTTGTTTGTTTTGAATTTGAGTTTTTGAATTTATTTATTAGTTGGTTATGTTAAGTTTTAAAAAAAAGTAGATTAGTTGTTTTTTTTTAATTTATTTACTTGTTTGCTTTGAAAAAAAAAACTCAAAAGATTGCAAGACATAGAAAAAAAAAATCTATTATGTAATCTCCAAAAAATATATATATACAACAGAGTTCATAACAAAAAGCAAGAAATATAAAGGAGCAAAAAGTTCTAAACATCTTTCAAGCAAATGGATTCAAGTTTATCAATTCTTCTTTGGCAGCCCCCAAATGTTCCATTGAAGTCTTCAAATTCTCAACCACTCTATCACTCAAGGGATGAGTACTTTTGATAGCAGCAATTTCCTCTTCATTCTTATGAACTGTGTTAAGTTGCATATTTGTTATTTAATTCGTATAATTTTCCCTTACAGTTAATAATAAAAATGCTTCATTGTTGGATTTTAACTTTCATTTTATATTTTGTGAAGAAAATTGAAGATTTGAGCTAAATGCAATTGAAAATCGAGTATTTGACATGTTTGGAGCGAAAATCGCATTCCCAAGGAGACGAGAAATGGAA
Organism: Jacaranda copaia; assembly: GCA_014898725.1. Classification (NCBI taxonomy): domain Eukaryota; kingdom Viridiplantae; phylum Streptophyta; class Magnoliopsida; order Lamiales; family Bignoniaceae; genus Jacaranda; species Jacaranda copaia. The sequence goes on from JACGDI010005618.1 coordinate 1,398,579, forward strand.
AAAGAAAAAAATTCGAGTGCGGACGTGTCTTGCTTCCCAAGACTTTATGCAATTTTAAAAAGGAAGCATTCAACTTCTTTTGGAAATTGTACATTTTTGGGATGTTTCAATTTATATTGCCTTTTTTTTTACATATCAATTTGTATTACTTTAATTATGAGAATTTAATATTTCCTACTCTAGTAGGACTTTTAATTAGTTTCCCAATTACATTAGGAATAGCAGGTCATTTATATGGAACTAAGAATCTTTCATAGGGAGTTTTTTCTCATTATTTCATTCAGCGGATTTTATTTTCCTGCATTTTTTTCTCAAACATGAGCTACTAAACTCTTCTTCTAGCCTAAGGGTTTATCAAAGTTTGAATTCTTTAGTATTTGTGATATTTAAGTAGTTTTATTCGCACTTCTTATTTCTTGAGTATTTATTTATCTTCTGTTTTAATTACGGTTATGCAGGTTTGTTGAATTTAGGGCCCAAATTTGATAGCTTAGAATAATTATTTTGTGAAGTAAAACATTAAATCTATAATTGTTTAATTGTTTTAATACTTGTGGCAAATAAAATAGTTATGTGTGGTGATATATATGATTTATGTTATGTGGATAAATAATCTAGTTTAAATGAACTCTACTTATGTGTGTTTGCTGGCTAGGGCTAGATCTCTCTAGTTTTTAATGTTGTTGATAAATTAAATCCTAGGAGCGCTTCTTTAGAGTTGTTTATTGATATGGAAAATAACTAACAAGCTTTTCTTAGTTATTGAAATAGTAAGACGAAATTGGTTATTAAGGCGTTTGATTAACTATAACTAGTATATTCAAGAAAAAAGAAATTAATCTTTACATAAATGATTAGATCTGCGAACCAAACTAAGATTTTATGTTAAGCCATATTTCATTCTTACTGATTTCTTATTTATTTGTGATTTATTTTGCTTTTAAATTTAGTCAATCCTTTCATCAAAATCCCTCTTTTATTTTATTTTATTTAGTAAACTTGAAAGAAATAAAATTTACCAATCCCTGTGGAATACAACCCTACTCACCACTGATTACAAATCATAGTTCTAGAATAGGATTTTTTTTTTCATCGGGTTCGACCCCTCTCAAATTTTGGTGCTATTATTGGGGATTGGTGTCAAATAATTTTGTTTCATTTAATACCTCGATCGTCTTGTATAGATGAACTTCAATAGCTCATGGGAGTTAGCTAAATTAAATTTGACTTAACAATCGCTTTGTATTGTATATTTAGATTTTGAAGTACGTTTTAAGTTAAAATATAGGTTATTCCATCGACTACCCATTTTCCATGCTTTGGATAACGAAGATCCCTAAAAGCATTTAAAGACACTTCATATAGTGTGCTCGACTTTGAAACCCCATGGAGTATTTGAAGAGTAAGTCAAGTTGCAAGCTTTTCCATTTTCCTTAGCAGATAAAGCTAAGGATTGGTTGTTTTATCTACCCCTAACTATATCACTACATGGACAAATATGGCAAGATTATTTTTTAAGAAGTTTTTCCCTATTTCATGTGCTACTAGTATTAGAAAACAGATAAGCGGGATAAGATAGAGAGATGCAAAGAGTCTTCATGAATATTAGGAAAGGTTTAAACAACTTTGCGCAAGCTACCCATAACATGGTATTATTGAGTGACTTCTCATTCAGTACTTTTATGAAGAACTTTTACTAATGGAAAAGAGAATGATGGATGCAGCAAGTCGAAGAGCTATAGTGAACAAAATTCAAAGTGAAGCCAGAGAATTAATCTCTATAATGGTTGCCAACTCCTAACAATTTCAATACTCTTAGGACTCCCCTAGAAGAGTCAATGAGGTAAGTAATTCATCCCTTGAGCATCGAATTTCCCCTTTAACTTCGCTTGTTCAACAATTAGTTATAGGAAATAAGCAACAAATCAAGGCTTGTGGGATTTGTACTAACATTGGTCATCCTATGAGTATATGCCCTTTGCTCCAAGAGGATTCCCCTAAACAAGTTAATACGGTGGAGGATTTCTTGGACTACAGCAAAGAAGGTACAATCTCTACTCAAACACCTACAACCTAGGATTGAGGGATCATCCAAATTTCAAATACGAAGAGAGATTGTAAAACTACCAATACTTCCAATAGAAACTACCCCTTCCGCAGCAACCATCCTCTTCAAATATAGGTATGTTTCTCGAAGAGATTGTTAAAATGCTTGTGATTAACACTCAACAATTTCAATAGGAAATGTGAGCAAGCATTCAAAACTTAGAGAACTAAATAAGTTAGCTAGCCACCTCAATAAGTAAGATGGTCCAAAGGAAAGTTTCCCTCTTAGACAATTATCAATCCTAAGTAGTATGGTAGTGCAAGTACTTTGAGGAAATGGTAAGAAGCTGAGGGGAACTAGTAAGAAGACATGAGAAAACAACATTAGGGAAAAAGTGGCAAGAGAGATTTTCATGGCCCAAGATTCAATTGAACATTCGCATGAACCCAAAGGTAAGGTGACAAGCTGATTAGTTATACAACCTTCTTCTCCCAAAAGGTTTGCTAAATCCAAAAGGCATGAAGAGTAAAAGGAAATTCTTAAAACTTTCTGTAAGGTCGAGGTAAGTATCCTATTACTTGATATAATTAAGCAAATACCTCGATACGCAAAATTTCTTAGGAATTGTGCACAAATAAAGGAAAATTAAACAGAAATGAAAGAATAAGTATAGGGTAAAATGTCCGAACACTAATACAAAGGAAATTGCTGCCTCAATGCAAGAACCCTGGTAAGTTTACTATCCCTTGCAAAATTAGCAATGTTGGAATTGAAAAGGCCGTGTGCGATCTTGATGCTTCAATTAATGTCATGCCACTTTCTATCTACTCTTTCTTGAATATTGGTCCTTTGAAAGAAATAGGAGTAGTTATTCAACTTGTTGATAGGTTTGTTGTATATCCCAAGGGAGTCTTAGAGGATGTGTTAGTACAACTTAACGAATTGATTTTTCCTATAGATTTTTGTGTACTTAATATGTCTAAAGATAACTCTCTAAGTTCATCGCAAATATAGTTGGGAAGATCTTTTTTTAAAACCTCTAGGATGAAAATTGATATGCATGATGGTACACTCACTATGAAATTTGATGGTGACATGATTAAATTCAATATCTATGATGCCATGAAATGTCCTAGTAATGTGTCTTGTATTTTTGTTGTCGATATTGTTGATACTTTAACTCATGAAGCCTTTGATTTGAATGATGACAATAATTTTGTGATGTGAGGAATAGTTACATCCAACCAAAGACATTAAAGAGAGGCACTTTTTAAGAGACAAATCAAACTTTCAATTTTTTGTTCAATTTTCTTTAAAAAAAAGATAAAAACTATTTTTAGCATCTTTAATTAACTTTATTGTTATTATTTCTTTTAATGCAGAAGACATCTTAAATTCGCATATGGGCACAATTACTCCAGGCAGAAAAGCTCTTCAAACTATCCAAACCCACACCTTATTCAAAGACCTCTTCTGGCACATTTGAATTATTTAACAAAAAAGATCTTCAATTGACTCAGGCTTATGCCTTACTCAATGACCTCTTCTAGCATGTTTGAATTATTTGGTAGGAGAGCCCTCCAATTTACACATGCCCATGCCTTGTTCAAAGACCTCATCCAACATGTTTGAATTATTTGACAGAAGAGTTGCGTCTTCTCAGGGGAGTCCCTTTTCCACATATCTTAAGCATTTACATTTTTATTTTGAAACATTGAGGCCAATGTTCGACTTAAGTGTGGGGGAGGAAAACATAGATTCATCTTGCTTCAAACATGCATGAAATGACTCTTTATTCTTCTAATTTGCTTTCAAATTGTGCTTTAATTCTTTATTTAGTAATTTTTCTTATTGAACGTTTGCCTTCTTTTGATGCTTGTCCCTAAGGTAACACTTAAATAATTGGGTTGAATTAGGACACAGTGTAAGAATGGCATTAGTAGTTGCATTCTTATTTATTGTGCATTGACTTGTTACATTGTTGGTTAATTTGGATGAAAAATGTATAAGGGAATTAATGCATATCACCCTAATAATTGTCATGCATAGTAGGTTAACATTTCTAAAACTTGCCTTGATGAGCATTTTTGGGTTGAATCACTGAGTTTAATGTACTAGGACAATGAAGGTGACTGGATTTAACTATCTAATCCCTCTAAAAAAAATGTGGGCCTGATTGCTACACTAATCAAAAAAATAAAGTGATTATAAGTAGGGAGAATAACCATCTAGGTTTGTGACTAGCTGAGTAACCGAGTGCATTCATCACCAATGTTTGTATTAAAAAAAAAAGGTTGGATGACATTCTAGATAAATTGTGGCTGGCTGAGTAACTGGGTACATTCATCACTAATGTTTGTATTCATATGAAAGGTTGGTCCACACGCTAAATTTAATACCCAAAAAAAAAATAAAAAAGAGATTGAATAAGGTTTTTCCTTTCATTCTTTATGTTTTCTTGCATTCGTCTTGCTATTTCTCCCTGAATATGTGATATCATTGCATGTTTTTGATAGTTGACCTTCTACATCTTGACTTGAAATGAACTTAATGAAGAAGTGTTAAATCCCTTTTACATTTCAAGCGTAAAAAATTGCCAAGGTGGCAGGTTATTTTTGTGATTTATAAGGGTTCTTCCTATGAAGTGCATGTTCCTACTTGTGTCTTAATTTAGCTTTCCAAAATCTGATAATTTGAACTATATTGGGGACATGTTGAGAATAGACAGAAGGGATTTTGAGAAAGGTTGATAAATTGGAGCTATTGTATGCTTGAGGACAAGCATTGTTTAAGTGTTGGGGAATTTTTTAAGTTGCATATTTGTCATTTCCCCTTACGGTTAATAGTAAAAATGCCTAATTGTTGGATTTTAACTTTCATTTTATATTTGGTGAAGCAAATTGAAAATTCAAGCTAAATAAAGTTGAAAATCGAGTATTTGACATGCTTAGAGTAAAATTCGCATTCCCGAGGAGACAAGAAATGGAAGAAAGAAATACTTCGAGTGCGAACGTATCTTGCTTCCCAAGACTTTATGCAATTTTAATATGGAAACATTCAACTTCTTTTGGCAGTTATATATTTTTGGGATGTTTCAATTTATATTTCTTTGATTAGGAGAATTTAAGATTTTCACTCATTGGTAGGACTCTTAATTTGTTTCCTTATTGCATTATGAGTAGTAGGCTATTTATATAGAACTAGGAATCTTTCATAGGGAGTTTTTTTCATTCTTTCATTTAGAAGATATTATTTTCCTACATTTGTCTGTCAGACACAAGTTGCTAAACTCTTCTTCTAGCCTATGGGTAATCAAAATTTGGATTCTTTAGTATTTATGAGATCTAAAGAGTTTTATTCGCACTTCTTATTTCTTAAATATTTATTTTCTTCTATTTTTGTTATGATTATTTAGGTTTATTGAATTTAAGGACCAAATTGGATAGCTTAGAATAATTATTTTGTCAATTAGAACATTAAATCTAGAATTATTTAATATTTCTAATACTTGTGGAAAATAGCATAATTATGTATGGTGATATGCATGATTTATGTTATGTGGATAAATAATCTAGCCTAAATGAATCCCACTTATGTGTGTTTGTTGGCTAGGGCTGGGCCTCTATAGTTTTTAATGCTGTTGATAAATTAAATCCTAAGAGCATTTCTACGTGTTTATTGCTAAGAAAAATAACTAACTAGATGTTCTTAATTATTGAGATAGTAATGAGAGATTAGTTATTAGAGCATCTAAGTAATTATCTTTACATCAATGATCAAATCTGTGAGCCAAACTAAGATTTTTCCCTAGGCTAGATTTCATTCTTACTGATTTCTTATTTATTTGTGATTTATTTTACTTTTAAAATTTTAGTCATTCATTTATTCAAAATCCCCCATTCTATTTTCTTTTATTTAGTAAACTTGAAAGAAATAAAATTTACTAGTCATTATGGAATATGACCTTACTCACCAATAATTAAAAATCATATTTTAGGAGTCGAAATTTATTTTTATTGGTTTCAACACCCATCAATCTACCCCGTCAACCTCAATCACTACCATCATCTACATCTACCATTATCAACACAAACTGGCCATCACCACCATCTTCACAAAATCACTACCCGCCATCATCAAACCACATCATCTTTAGTCATATCCACTATCTCCATCTTCAACATCCCATCAACATTAACAACCCATCACCACTGATACACCATCTTTACCACCACATTCGGCTACCCTCAACCCCATCACCACCATCACCTTCAATCACCATCTCCAAACAACCCATTTACTCACCATAAACTACTTACCTAAACATGAAAAAAAAATAGCCTACCACTCGTCCTTAACGTGCCAAAAGTACTTAGGAGACTCGTCCTCATTCAACCACACCTCTTCCAGAATCATCTCAACTGCCAACCACTTCTATTGCCAATGCTCAACCATCCGCTTTGTCTGGATTTTGATGTTATTCTCAACTAGGAAAAGAAAAAATTGTCCTTCCATGCACAGAATCTGACTTACAAGAGTTTCTCCAATTCACCACATCTCATGAACATGATAGATATACTAAGGTTTGCTCTAGACCAATCCTCCCCTATAAGTATATTCACTATCCCACTCTTGAGACTTTAAATATTTATGCTAATGCTGATCAATTAATTGATAGTATTGGATGGCGCCCTTATTTTTCCATTCATTATCCAGCATATGTTGAACTTGTGCATGAATTCTCTACTACTTTTGAGTTTAACAAATCAGCTAAGTTCTCTCTGGATACTCCTAATATAGTTGTATTTTGATTAATGGGTCAAAGGTTTAAATTATCTATCACTAAATTTAACTTGGCATTCAATTTATCACACATGATTATGCACATTCTAATGAATATTTGAACGATAGATGTGATTTCAGTGTTGAGTTTATACCTTAAATGCTTTACGAATCTTTAACTCAAAACAAAGTTGTCCCTTATGTTCCTAGCAAATTCGAAGATAATTTTCTTACCAATCCTGCTTTGAAATATGCCTATCACTTTCTTGCATTTTCTTTTTCAAATGAAAAGGATTCTACTGGTGTGCTATCAAAAATTGAGCTTTATTTTCTATGGTGCATGCTTAATAATGTGAAAGTTAACCTTAGGTGTTGGTTGGCTTCTCAATTTGCCAATATCTTGACTAGCAATGGTGCATTAATCTTGGGATCATTTATTACTTATTTAGCTATACACAAGCACTTGATCACACCTGATGATAACACATTACAAATTGCTTGTGATATGACACCTTTCGATTTGAATTGTTTAGAAAGGATGGGCCTAGTTGATAGATGGAATGTTGTGTTTTATTTTTGCTTCCAAGACCTAGTATGTCACAAAAGTGTAATAAGGTTTTTGATGATGATGAGGAAACCTCACCCACCTCTACTGCAGCAGAACCAAGGACTCATGATGATGATCTTTATGCACTTCGCTGCTAATTTTCAAGCATAAAGACCAATTTTACAGCCTATTTCACATATATTGGTTTCTCAACTCCAGTTCCACCTAATTCCTGAAGCCATGCAAACCTCATCTCCTCAAGGGAGTCCTTATTCCACCTTTCTTATGCATTTAAATTCTTATTTTGAAACATTAAGGCCAATGTTTAGCTTAAGTGTGGGGGAGGAAAATTTAGATTCATTTTGCTTCAAATAATAGTTCATTATTCTTCTTATTTACTTTCAAAGTGTGCTTTAGTTCTTGATTTGTTAATTTTTCTTGTTCACCATTTGCCTCTTTTTGATGCTTGTCCCTGAGGTAACACTTAAATAATTGCATCCAATTAGGACATATTGCAAGAATGGCATTAGTAGTTGAGTTCTTATTTATTGCACATTGACTTGTTACCTTGTTGGTTGATTTGGATGAAAAATATATGCATATCACCTAATAATTGCCATGCAAAGTGGGTCAACTTTTTTAGAACTTGCCTTGATAAACATATTTTGGTTGAATTGTAGAGTTGAATATACTAAGACAATGAAGGTGACTTGGTTTGACCATTTAACCTCTCTTAAAAAAAAATAGGGAGCTTTGATTACTCCTCTAAAATGAAGTGATTATGTGTAGGGATAATAACCATCTAGGTCTATGACCAGCTGTGTAACTGGGTGCATTCATCACAAATGTCTGTATTCCCCTAAAATGGTTGGATGAAATTTTAGATAAATTGAAGATTCAAGCTAAATGTAATTAAAAATCAAATATTCGACATGTTGGGAGCAAAAATTGCATTTTGGAGGAGATAAGAAATAGAAGAAGGAAATAATTCAAGTGTGGACATGTCTTGCTTCCCAAGACTTTATGCAATTTTAATATGGAAGCATTCGACTTTTTTTTACAGTTGTACACTTTTGGGATGCTTCAATTTATATTTCTTTAATTAGAAGAATTTAAGATTTCCTATTTTGGTAGGACTCTTAACTAGTTTCCCAATTGCATTTGGAGTAGGAGGCCATTTATATTGAACTAGGAATCTTTTGATAAGGGAGTTTTTTTTCCATTTTTTCATTCAGCAAATTTTATTTTTCTGTTTTTCTCTCAGACATAAGTTGCTAAACTCTTCTTCTAGCCTAAGGATTTATCAAATTTTGGATTCTTCAGTATCTGTAAGATCTAAATAGTTTTATTCGCACTTCTTATTTCTTAAGTACTTATTTATCTTCCATTTTTATTATGATTATTCAAGTTTGTTGAATTTAGGGTCCAAATTTGAAAGCTTAGAATAATTATTTTGTCAATTAGAACATTTAATCTATAATTGTTAAATTGTTCTAATACTTGCGGCAAATAGCATAGTTATGTGTAGTGATATGCATGATTTATGTTATGTGAATATATAATCTAGCCTAAATGAACTGCACTTGTGTGTGTTAGTTGGCTAGCGTTGGGTCTCTAGTTTTTAATGCTATTGATAAATTAAATTTTGGGAGCCTTTTTATAGAGCTGTTTATTGGCAAGGTAAATAACTAACAAGTTTCTTTTAGTTATCAAAATAGTAAGAAGAGATTGGTTTTAGGCATATGAGTAATTATAACCAATTTATTCCAAAAAAGAGGAATTATCTTTACATCAATGATTAAATCTGTGAACTAAATTGAGATTTTTCTCTATGCTAGATTTCATTCTTACTAATTTCTTATTTATTTGTGATTTATTTTGCTTTTAAAATTTTAGTCTTTCATTTCATCAAAATATCTCCTTTTATTTTATTTTATTTAGTAAACTTGAAAGAAATAAAATTCACTAGTACCTGTGGAATATGTCCTTACTCATCATTAATTACAAATTATATTTTAGAAGTAGGAATTTATTTGTTGGTTTCGATACCCACCAATCATCCCAGTCAACTTCGATCATTGCCATCATCTACACCCGCCACCATAAACACAAACTGGCCATCACCACCATCTTCACAATATCACCACCAGCCATCATCAAACCACTATCATCTTTAGTCATCTCCACCATCTCCATCATCAACATCCCATCAACATCAACAACTCACCACTATTGAAACACCATCTCCCCCACCACATTAGGCCACCCTCAACCCCATCATCACCATCACCTTCAATAACCATCTCCAAACAACATATTTACTCCCCATAAACTATTTATCCAAATATGAAAGAAAAACAACCTGCCATATATCCTCAACGTGCCAAGAGTACTCGAGTAAGTTGTCTAGCATGTTTGAAGTATTTAACAAAAAGGCCTCATTTTTTTAGGGGAGTCCCTCTTCTACCTTTCTTGTGCATTTACAATCTTATTTTGAAACATTAAGGCCAATGTTCAACATAGTTATGGGGGAGGAAAATGTAAATTCATTTTGCTTCAAACATGCATGAAATGGCTCTTTATTCTTCTTATTTGCTTTCAAAGTATGCTTTAGTTCTTGATTTATTAATTTTTCTCTTTGAACTTTTACTTTTTCTCTATGCTTTTCCCTAAGGTAACATTTAAATAATTAAGTTAAATTAGGACACACTATAAGAATGGCATTAGCAGTTGAGTTCTTATTTATTACACTTTGACTTGTTACCTTGTTGGTAGATTTGGATGAAAAATGTATGAAGGAATTAACACATATCACCCCAATAATTGTCATGCATAGCAGGTTAATGTTCCTAGAACTTGTCTTCATGAACATATTTTGGTTGAATTGTTGAGCTGAATGTAATAAGACAATGAAAGTGACTGGGCTTGATTACTCTGTCAATCACTAAAATAAAGTGATTATGAGTAGGGATAATAATCATCTAGGTTTGTGATTGAGTGAGCAACTCAGTGCATTCATCCCCAATGTTTATAAAAGTTTGATGATAATCTAGACAAATTGCGGCTAGCTGAGTAACCGAGTACATTCATCACTAATTTTAATATTCACATGAAAGGTTAGTCCATGTAGTAAATTTAGTGATTCCTCTATGAAAAAGAGAGATCGAATAAGGTTTTTCCCTTCATCCTTTATGTTTTCATACATTTAACTGGCTATATCTCCCTGAATATGTGATATCATTGCATGTTTTTTATAGTTGACCTTCTACGTCTTGACTTGAAATGAACTTAATGAAGAAATGTTAAATCCTTCTTACATTTCAAGTTTGAAGAGATAGCCAAGGTGATAGGTTATTTGTGTGATCTATAAAGGTTCTTCCTATGAAGTGCATATTCCTACTTGTGTCTTGATTTAACGCTCCAAAATATGATAATTTGAACTATATTAGGGATATGCTGAGAAATAGGTAGAAAGGATTTTAAGTAAGGTTGATAAATTGGAGCTATTGTATGCTTGAGGAAAAACATTGTTTAAGTGTGGGGGATTTGTTAAGTTGCGAATTTCTCATTTAATTTGTATAATTTCCCCTTACAGTTAATAGTAAAAATGCTTAATTGTTGGATTTTAACTTTCATTTTATATTTTGTGAAGCAAAGTGAAGATTCAAGCTAAATGTAATTGAAAATCAAGTATTTGATATGCTTGGAGCAAAAGTTGCATTCCTAAGAAGATGAGAACTGGAAGAAGGAAATAATTCAAGTGCAAACGTGTTGTGCTTCCCAAGACTTTATGCAATTTTAATATGAAAGGATTCAACTTCTTTTGGCAATTGTACATTTTTAGGATGTTTTAATTTATATTTCTTTAATTAGGAGAATTTAAGATTTGCTTCTTTGGTAAGACTCTTAATTAGTTTCCTTGTTGCATTAAGAGTAGTAAGCCATTTATATAGAACTAAGAATCTTTCATATAGACCATTTTTGGATATCTTTTCATTCAACATAATTTATTTTTCCTGCATTTTTCTCTTGGACATGAGTTGCAAAACTTTTCTTCTAGCCTGAGGGTTTATTGAAGTTTGGATTCTTCATTATTTATGAGATTCAAATAGTTTTATTCGCCTTTCTTATTTTTTGAGTATTTATTTATCTTCTGTTTTCACTATGATTATTCATGTTTATTAAATTTAGGGCCCAAATTTGATATTTTAGAATAATTGTTTTGTCAGTTAGCATATTAAATTCATAATTGTTTAATTGTTCTAATACTTATGGCAAACAACATAGTTACATGTGGTGATATGCATGATTTATATTGTGTGGATAAATAATCTATTCTAAATGTACCCCACTTATATGTGTTTGTTGGCTAGGGCTAGGTATCTCTAGTCTTTCATGTTGTTGATAAATTAAATTTTAGGAACGTTCCTTTAGAGTTTTTCATTGGCGAGGAACACAAATAATGAGCTTCTCTTAGTTATGGAGATAGTAAGGAGAGCTTGGTTATTGGGCATTCAAGTAACTATAACCAGTTTATTTAAGAAAAGAGAAATAAATCTTTGCATCAATGATTAGATTTATGAATCAAACTATGATTTTACATTAGGCTAGATCTCATTCTCATTGATTTCTTATATATTTGTGATTTATTTTGCTTTTAAAATTTTGGTCTTTCCTTTCATCAAAATCTCCCTTTCTATTTTATTTTATTTAGTAAACTTGAAAGAAATAAAATTTACCAATCCCTATGGAATACAACCCTACTCACCACTAATTACAAATCTTACTTCCAGAGTAGGAATTTATTTTTGTTAGATTTGACACCCATCAAACTTCGGCTTGGGTACTTTGAAGAAGTTGTTGTTGGTGTTTCAATGATGAAATCAAGTTCTTTGTGCCTTTTTTAAATTTTCAAGCTCCTTCCCAACACATTTCAACTTTTCTTAGATGGATTGAATTTGGTTCATTTCTTTACTTTCTTTAGTTTGGGCATTATGGAGACAACTATTGGCCTCATCCATTCTTATTAAAGGTAAGCGCCTAGCTCATCTAAGGCGACCAAGCAAGCTAGGCCCAACCTTGGCACCTACAGGAACGTAAAGGTGCCTAAGGGCGGGCACCTTGCTGCACCTCACCCAACTAATGAGACGAGTTGCCTAGCCCACCTTGCTACTAGCGTTTTATTATAAAAAAAAATAGAAAAGGAAAAATTCCATAAAAAAGCCCTAGTCAATTTAATAAAAAACAGCCTAGCCCACTCCCATACATGCTACCTACTGCGCATAGACCACCTCAGCTAGTTCGTCTATCCTCCAATGCCAAGTACAATTTTTGTTTTTTCTTCCTTTTTTTTATTTATTTTCTCTTCTGTTTTCTATTTTTATGTATGAAAAACAAAGTTATAAGTTTTCTATTTCTATTTAACTTATTTTAAACTAATTATTATGCTTGTTTTCCATTTTTAATAATTGTTTATGTTTATTTTTTAATTCTTATTTTCATTTTCATTTGTTTTGTTAGTGTTTTTTAATTTTCTGTAATTATATCTATATTTTTGGCTATTTTTTTATTCATTTTTCTATTTTTGCTACTTTTTTCATTTATTTTTTTTTATTCATACTTTAATCTAAAATCGAATATATTATTATAGATTTACAAATTCAAAGCATGTTGTCTTCTAGTTCTAGACAAGCTTCATCTACAAAAGACCCATGTTGGAAATATGTGAGGTTGGAGAATTAAAAAAAGTATAAATAATACTATAGGTATTTTTTATGATAAAAAATATTCCAAGGGAATATGTAGGGCTAAATAGCATATAGTTGGAGGTTTGCCTAATGCGTGACCATGTGAGAAAGTCTCAAATGTTGTGGAGGAGGAGATTCATTATTTTATGGGCACAAAGAAGTGAGCTAAAGAGCAAATAATTTTAGAAAAATAGGTTCAACAGCAAAGAACTCGAGAAAAATACTTGACAAATATTGGTGAGAAAGTGATGATGATGATGATGATGATGAAATAGAGAGTTAGGAAGTTAATCAATTGAAGAAAAAAGCAAAAGTAAATGTGAAAGGGCCAATGGATATTTTTGTAAGTCATGGCCAACAACCGACTTCAAAAGACATAAAGAAACAAAAGGATGTGAATGATGTGGCATTGAAGGTGTTGAAAGGTTGAGCACATTTAGCTACAACAAGATGGATTTATGATGCTAGGATTACTTTTAACAAGTGAGTTACAATAGCTTTCAAGAGATGATTGATGAGATTTTAAAGCATAATCCTAGTTTTCATGAGGTGAGAGTTCCTTTGTTGAAAAGTGAGGTTGATCAAGCGAAAAAAGTAATAGAAAACCACAAAGAAAAATAGAAAAAACACAATTGCTCTATTTTGTCAAACAGGTGGAAGGACAAAGGGAACAAACTTTGAATAATTTTCATGTTAATTGTCCTAAGGGAAGCATGTTTATGAAGTTAGTTGATGTCACAAAGTATAGCAAGATAGGGGAGAAATTGTTTGAATTGTTGAATGATTTTGTAGAGAAAGTTAGACTGAAAAATATTGCTAGAGCAGTTATAGATAATGCTTCATATATGAAGCTAGTGGGTAAGAGCTATTAAATAGTTTATGTTTATCATATTTCATATCTTTGTATTTTGTTTTCTTTTTTTCACTTTTTATAATTTACTTTTATTATTTTTCTACATTTTCTTAACTTCATAGAACAATTATTGATGGCCAAGTATCTGACTTTATATTGAACGCCATGTGCCGCACATTGTTTGGACTTAATGTTGGAGGATATAATTAAAAATAGGGGCATTCATCCAAGTTTTACAAAGGCCATGCAAGTGAATAGCTACATATATAGCCACCCCAATGTAGTAAACTTGATGAGAAAGTTTATTAATTTAGAATTGTTTAGGCCTACAGTGATCTGTTTTGCCACAACATTCCTCACACTCTCAAGATTTAATTTGGTAAAGAAAGGATTGAGAGCTATGTTTGTTTCTGATACATGGAGCAGTAGCAAATGGGCAAAAGAGCAAAAAGGAATACAAGCAACCAAGATTATGCTATCTATTGCATTTTGGCAATGAGCAACCAAGGCTTTTAAGATTGCTAGTCCTTTAGTGAAGGTTCTTTAGCTAGCTGATGGTGAGAAGAAACCCTTCTTGAGGTTATATCTATGAGGTTATGGTAGAGCAAAAGAGGCTATTGCAAAGAGTTTTGGTGGTGATAAGGAGAAATGTCGCCGATATTTTGATATCATTGATAAGAGATGGAAAGATAAACTTCATCAACCTTTGCATGTAGCTAACTACTACTCTGGAGTTCTCCTACTCAAATCCAAATATTGATGGTGATAAAGAAATTATATTTGGTTTCTATAAATGTCTTGAGAGATTGGTTATAGATATACGTACCCAAGATATAATTCATGAAGAATTAACGTGTTACAGGAATAAAGAATGCCTCTTTGGGTATAATATGGCAAAGAGATAAAGGACTACCAAATCACCAAGTAATACCATAAATTGAAATTTTGAGAATATCTTAAAAATTAGAATATGAAATTCTCGATGTTATTTTATAATCAATGTGAGGTATTAAGGTTTATTTAATTTTTGCAATTGATTGGTGGAGGTCTTATGGCAGTAAAACTCCAAATTTGCAAATTTTAGCCATTAAAATTCTTATCTTTACTTGTAGTGCATCTAAGTGTGAGAGAAACTGGAGCTTCTTTGGCGAAGATGATGGAATGAGTGAAATAAATGATGATGAGATGTTTGATGATGGCCTAACATAGAGAGATGTTGCTAGAGCTTTTGGAGCTGAAGAGCCAGCATATTTTACTAGGGATAAGAGATCATCTACTTCAACAGCTCCAATTTGTGATGTTAGGAAAGAAAGAGAAAGGCAAAGATGGGCATTTCAAGTACGTCTAGCACACGTTTATGCCTTATTGATGAAGCTAAAGATAATGATGAAGAGTGTGAACCTATTCATGATGTCCATGAAGATGATGAGTTTGCATTAGATTTGAGTGGGAATAAGGATGATATATGATTATCAATTGTTAATTAACTATAGATTAGTATATTTAGAAATTATTAATGAACCTTTGAAGTGTGAACTTGGATTTTTGTTAACATTATTTACATGTCTATATATTTTTTGTCATCTAAAACATTTTTTGGCAATTTTTGCACTATATATATTTTTATATATTTTTTAAAATTATCGCCTCACTCGCCCTTTAGTTACCCAACTCTCAGCTCGTATCTCACCTTAAAAATGGGCCTCTCACCAATCTCTCGCCTAAATATGGCCTCATCTAGTTGTTGTTCAAGAAGTTCATTGGATGCTTTCTCAAAAGATGGTAAATTTGCCTTATGATAAACACTGGTCTTGTCAAACAATATTTGTAATAATTTTCCACATTGGAGATGTTAAATTTGTTGAAACCACTCATTGATTAAGCACAAATTGAACACTAACTTTGATAGATGAGATGGAATCAAGTAGAATATTTGCTATTCTCTAGCAAAAGCCATCCTACAATATTTGAAGATACTCTTTTTGATAATTAAATATAAATTTCTCATCCTCAAATACTAAAACTGGAGCACAAGGAGATGATTATTTAGCTTTCATACTATGGAGTACCTCATTTTGTATTGCTATTGTCAATTGGTGATAACCAACAGTTATGCCCCATGATTAATCTTTGGTTAACTTGGGATGTCTTATCTTCATCAATATTAATAGTTTCATTTTCATCTAAAATGTTACATAATTTAAGTAAGAAAATGACTGCAAAGGGGCTTATCTAAGGAGGACAAAGAAGAAGAAGAAGAAGAAGAAGAAAAGATAACCTTTTTGACAAAGTTCTCTGTTCGTGAAAAATCACTTGACTTTGGAGATTTGAGAGCCCTTTCAAGCCTTTTCCAATGGCAATATACATTACTACTGTTGCTCTCTTCTAAAAGATAAGGACTCATTTTCTTTTCTATTGGAGGCCTGATATTTTTTAAATTGGAAGGATTTTGAATATCTTTAGCAAGTAGATTATCCCTTGTATCATGATTCTTATCTTTAAGGAAAATTTTGATTGGCTTCAAGTTGATCAATTTTGTAATATTTTCCCTAGAGTAATCTCCATAAATTTCAGTCTACCATTTCTTGTAATCATCCAAAGAAACTTTTTTTTTTCTTTGCATTTAGGGGCACATAAGGAAACTAGCTTTAGACATAAACTTGTGCAAATTATATAGGCACCAATAGCGAAGTCCTTTATTCAAAGAGGCTATGCAAATGTCATGAGCAAGAATCCTAGGAAATTCTTGGTAATATCCAAATTGACGATTGAAGCGATGAAGACTTTAGGTTTATGATAAAGTAGTTGCCTTGTTGTAAAGGAAGATAATTCGAGTGAATAGCAATGAAGTAATTTTGCTCCAATTCCCTAGCTTTCTCATTATCAACATATAAAAGTTCCTTATCTTTGGTAATCATGGTACAAGTCCAAGAAATAAAATCCCCTTTGTGAATTCTTTTGTGGGTCTTCTTTAGATCATAATAATTTGTGACCCATTTGCTGGAAAAGATTGCCATTTTAGAAGCACACATTTCTTGCCAAACTTGATAATTTGCTTTGAAGTAGTGCATTAACCAAGCATAGACAAAGTGGACAGGAAAAGAAGAATAGACACAACTTGGCCTTAGGGAACCTAAAATTTTATTTAAACCATTGTAGACACTGGCTAAAACTGGAATAGCAAGACTTACCTTCCTACTAGTAGCCATGATGCATGCTATCTTGAAGGTACTAGGGCGTACTGAATTAACATTATTGGTAGGAAGAACAAATAACCAAAACCAACAAGTTAAATATGCTGCCAAATATGTCTCTTCTCTTAAGTTCCCATGAATCCCAAGCTTTAAAAATAATGTCAGCTCTACAGTAGACCATTCTCCATGACCACTAAAATTGCCAAAAGGATTATGAGTTGATTTAGGCCGAACTGCCTTTTTCTCCTTACATAATGGTGGGGTGATGGTACTTTGTGACTTTCATGGACTAATACTTTACCCATTTTTCCATACTAACTTGTGAAAGTTGACCTCCATTGGCACTCATTTGAAGTAAATGATAAACCTAAAATAAGCATTTGCAAGAATGAGAAATAAACTTACTTTCTATCTCATCAACACTGGTATGCTCTTTGGCACTAGGAATCACTTCATCATAAAAGAGTACTGTCATAGGATGGCCTGCAAGGTTGTGCAAATCCCATAGTGATATCAACAATTCTCTAAAGTAAGTTAAAAGAGTAATTGTAAGTGAGCACCATACCTCATGAATTACTTTGATAATCTTAGAATTTCGTTCATATGTGAATAATGATGCATACACTGGATCATTTACTTGTATAGAAATCAACTTGTGCTTATGTTAGCTAAGGACACCTTCAGTCCATTCCCAATATTTTTTGGTGTAGTGGAATTCACATCAAATTGAAGAGTATCTCCCTACTTAGCTTTGCCCTTAATAATGCTGCAACCTAATGTTTGTAGAAGAATTAATTTATTTGATTGTTGATGACAACTTGGTTCATTTAGAGGACAATGGTGAGTCGCCCTTAAAGCCTACACTTTAGAACTCTTGATCTCCTAAGACCATTCCTTTATATAAAGTGAATTAATTAACCTTGGCCACTTTGCTGCATGTCTACCAATAAAGGAATTATAAGTAGTCAAAAGTGTCCTGCATGTCTACCAATAAAGGAATTATAAGTAGTCAAAAGTGTCCCTTTCTCTATAGATTGATTCTCTTCACCAAGGATAATCAAGTGTTGCACTCCAGTGATGGATAAAACATCGTTAAAGTGAAATATGGTGCAATTTGCAAAATACAAGAAAAGTTATTCAAGTTATTGATAAAGAAAAGAAGAAATAATGCCATCCAAAGAAGATTGATATCTATAAAAGAAATTAAGCATGGTAAAGAATGAAAGAAAATTAAACAATTGTGGTCATGTTTAATGCTCATGTGAATTGATGTTGAACCCAATAAAAATACTAAAATAAAAGTGTATGTTAATGGAGGTATTTTATCAAATGTGAACAATGTATGAGCCGAGGGAAAAAGAATGTGAAAACTAATAAGTGATCATACTTAGATAAATTCACAAATTGTTCTTGCTTGTTGTAGTTGTACAATTAAAATTTCTCTCTAATCACATCTATTTATAAGCTTTGATTAATTTAGTTGAGTTCAGGTAGGAAACTACAATTTGATTTTGAGTATGACCAATCTTATTCTAATTTAGTCCATGAAATAAATTCCATAGTTAAAGCCAGAACAATCCAAGCATCTTTAGATTTTTTTAATTCAAGCTGATACAGTTTGTGGCCTAATAGAATTTGTGTGAATAAGAATTTAATGTTTGTTGAAATTGTTCCCAAAATAAAGTCTAATGGTGTTTCCTAAGGTAACTCGCCAATTTGTAGTGGTCCCATGACTTAAAATTGGTTTTAGCACTTTGTTGTTGCCAAGCGAAGAAACCCAAAACATTGCTACCCGTGAACATTATTTGGTTGATCTTCGATTCTCATGTGGATATTTCTTAAATTTTGAGAATTCTATTTGGAATGTTCTTTGGCATGTCAAACAATATTTCATGCGACTCTCTTGACACAGGATAAGGAATTGAAATTAGTTCCGCTCAAATTTGCTAATGCCTATCATCTTAATCTCCAAATATTGAGATGGCCTAATGTGGCTTGGGGAATTAGGAATGGAATTTTGAGATTTAAAAAATAAAATGAAAATGCAAGAGTTTCAACTAGATGGGATTGCTGGACTTATGGTCGTGTGATATATATTTGTATATTACACATGTACAAGTGTGTACATATATATATATATATATTATAAAGTGGGGAGAATCATATACTTCAAATTCTACCTCTCTCGTAAATGATTTATGCCTCATTCATCAAGCCTAGAAGTAGGGCATTTGTAGATAAATTAATTTTAATCCAATTGAGTAGTGACATGTGTAAAATAATACGCTAGTTATTAATTTAAAATTTTCTATTTATATTTTAGAATTTATTAAATTTAATTACCAAAGAAAAATAGTTGATTTTAATAATGACCAAGTATTTATTTTATGCTTAAATCAAATATTGACAAGTGTCAATAGAGAAGTGCCTATGTATTGGACCAATTAAATCAAAGATATTTGATATTATTTTTTCATATTGACATTATCTTTTGATATTTGATATTATCAAATCAAAGACATAAGATATTATATCTTAATATTTGATATTATATTATCTTTTATTATCAAAAAGATAACCATAAAAAAAGTTCAAGTCAATCTAGAAACTTTCCATCACACACTTATATAAAGGGGTGATCCAAGCTCATTTGAGACACAACACAAATTTTAGTAAGTAAGAAATTTTGAAGAAGTTTAGCAATTCTCTCAAGCAAATTCAAGGAGATCCACAGTGTTCAAGATGTTCTTCATGGAGCTCATCATATTTTGGCGTTTGATTCAAGATTAAGGTGCAAAGCTCTTGAATTAGCATTATTTTCTTCAAATCAATTTCAAGGAGATCCACAGTACTCAAGGTGTTCTTCACAAAACTCATATATTTTTTGCGTTTGATTCGAGATTAAAGTTTAAAACCCTCAGATTGACATTATTTTCTTTAAATTAATTTTAAGGAGATCCACAACATTGAAGATGTTCTTCACAGAGCTCATTAAATCCAAGATCAAACTTGGAAGGGATGAATTAAAGGTTTAGATTAGATATTGAATCCATAGTTGATAGATTTTAATTTTATTTTATTTGTATGATCTTTTTTGTCTTGTAATTTTAATTTTTTAGACAAGAAATTTGCACTTACAACTAGCAATAACAAATTTTTTGTGCTAAAAAAAGTGATAAGTAGAAATATAAAGAAAGTAGTTTTGTGGGTGATTCAATGAATTTCAAGGGGTCATTGATCAATTATTAGGTATAGGCATTAAATTTGATGATGAGATTGTAAGGCTTTGTGTGTTTGCTACTTTACCTGATTCTTGGGAAACTTGTTGTGTTTCACTTGTTAATTCTATTCCTGATGGTACCATCTCTTTGGAAATCATTAAAAATAGTTTTTTGAATGAAGAAATGAGGAAGAATCTCAAGATTCAACTCAATCTAAGTTGCTTAACATAGAAAACAAGGGAAAAGTAAACATAAAGTTTAAAGAGGCAGGTACAAAAGTCAAAGCAAGTCTATGATTAAGTATAAAAATATTGTGTGTATGGTAAGACAAGATATATTAAGAAATATTGCGATATCTAGAAGAAAAAGAAAATGTGTAGTGACAATGACAAGAAAGACAAAAGTGATCATGAAAATAATGAATAGATTGCAACTATTACTTCAAATGATCTTGTTCTTATTTAAAGTGATAATTTGACAACTGTTACTTCTTATGAGATAAGTTGGACAATTGAGTGTGGTGCCGCTTTTCATGTGACTTCATGGAAGGATTTCTTCATATGTTATACTTCAATTGATCTTGAGGTCTTAAAGATGGAAAATGGTCCAATGGTACTTGTGATTGGGATTGAGATTATTTTCTTAAAGACAAATAATGAAATAAATTAATTTGGTATTGAATGATGTCAATCATGCTCCTAATATATGTTTGCATCTGATACCTATAGTAAACCTTGATGATGATAGTTACTATAACATCCCAAATTTTCAATTTCATAATAAAATTTAAATAAGATAAATATAAATCTCAATTTCGATGAAATACCTTTTAAATTGAAGAATTAAATCATAATTAAATTGCTAATTGGATTAATTAAAGCTTGAGCATAAATATTAAAAGTCAAAGGACTAAATAGTAATTAAATTTGAAGCTCCATTACATTGAATCGAAAATATTAGGGGCCAGGGTGAGCAAGCTAAAAGTTGAAGGACTTCAAAATAATTATATTTGGACTCAATTACCTATAGTTAATAATGTTTGGGCTCAATATGCAATAATTAATACTTTAAGGACCGAATTAATAATTCCAGGGTCAATTTATAAGGTGGTTAGGAGTTTTAGGTGCAATTAAAGTTGATCAAAATTTTTAGGGTCAATTTGTAAGAGGCTAGAAAATTGTTTATATAAATACAATAAAGGATGAAATTTAATTAAATTTACAAAATCTACCCCAACCTCAACCAACGAGTGAACAACCAAAAAACAATTGAGAAACCCAAAATTAACTCTATAAAAAGCTCCCTCTTGCCGTCACAAGCAAATTCATACCAAAAACACCAAGAACCAACAAAGGAATCGTCGGGAAATTGAGGGTAATGGTGGAAACATGGAATTAGTGGTGGTTCTAGCACTTTGGGTGGTGGAACTAAGATAGGTTTCGAGGGGTTTTGGTCAGAATATCATGGGCAAGCTACTAGTGGTCTCAATTTTGGGATTGGGTTAGTGGCACTAGGGAATTATAGTGGTGATGCAATGGTTGGGTGAAAGGTTTGGCATAGATTTGAATAGCCAATTAACAGCCTAAATGGTGGAGTTTACTTGAACTAGTTTGGGGGTTTTGTTCGCCTCGTCAAGGCGCACCTGTAGGTGGTGGTAGCTTCTACTTCTGATGGCG
Source organism: Jacaranda copaia (assembly GCA_014898725.1). Taxonomy (NCBI): domain Eukaryota; kingdom Viridiplantae; phylum Streptophyta; class Magnoliopsida; order Lamiales; family Bignoniaceae; genus Jacaranda; species Jacaranda copaia. The sequence goes on from JACGDI010005618.1 coordinate 1,420,646, forward strand.
GCTAGCAGTAATGGCATTTAGACATGATGCTTAAAATTTAATTCTAAGCCAATCTGTGCTGTCCCTGGTGTGAGATTACATCTCGATTCAATTTAATTTGAATAAATTTTATAATCAAATTTTAATTTGATTAATTTACCAAATGTAATTGAAATTTCAAATCCAAGTCTAATTATAATATGAACTAAGATTGTCAAACCATGGTTTAGCTTAGGTTATGGATTAATCTCATAACTATTATACTGTTGAACCTAATCAACTTGAAGGGATGTTATTAAGGCCTTAAGTAAGGTTTTAACAACTTGTTTACAAACTCTTTGAGTTAAGAACAATAAATATGACTACCTTCAACATTTGAGTGTAACATGAAACTTGAGAAAATTATGACTAAGCAAATAAATTAACTAAGGAACTTAGTAAGGATATTAAGTGAATTAAGAGTTATGATTCAAAGATCAACATGACGTTGATTTTGGCTATCTTATTTTGAATTTTGAATTAATTAAGAAATAAGGACATGGACTCTCCAAACAACTAAGGATTACCATATTTAATTATCTTAAGCATTCAAGTATGAAGCAAAGATTAAAAGAACATTCCATAATAAAATAAATTAGGCCTTACAATTTAATAAGAAAGCTAAATGTATTTATATACATAATTTAGAGAGAGTTAATCCATTTATATATCATATTGTCTTATATAAGTCCTTTAATTAACTAGGAAATAAGGTAATTGTGAGCAGTCCAAACAACTATGGAACTCTTTCTATAGTTTCCAGATGAGTATATACTCAATAATATGAGATTTTTTTTTACTAGAGAAAGAACATATCTACTTGTTAATATATCCTTCTCACTTGATCCTTTTCATGTTGAAAAGTTAAATTACTGAACTGAATGATTAATTCGATCCATGACTACATAAGTTTTGAAAACCATAAACGTGTTGTGAAATTTACCACACATTGCCATTTTATGCTAATTGTGGTTCTTGTTGATCTTGATCTATACCGTTTTGCTTAAAATTAGCAATCATGTCGGGAAAACTAAAAATGGGATTTTGAAATATATGTTCTCTTATTGACATGACTATTACCTTGAAATGAGCTTGATATTAATTGCTTGAATGGTTGTTTGTTATGGCAAATTAGAATGTTAATTGAAATGTTGTTGGAAATCTTTCATGATATTCACTAAAGTACTTGACACCTTTGGGGTTGGGCCTTAGGATTGGCTTCAAAAGATGACCACATAGAAAAGACCAACAATGGCTGGTCTTTCGACTGATACCCTACAAGCTATGTATATAATTCTATCTTATAGCTAGCTGGAGGTAGCTATCTATGAGTGAAATAAGGCATGCAGCTAGCTATACCTTATGCATGTTTATTTGTACGAGCCGATCACTCAAAAATTAGAGGGATAAGGATTTTTGTGTTTTCTAAAATTGAGTGACAAGGTAAGAGAACCACAATAGCAACATCGTAAAAGTATTTGATATGCTCGATCCTTGTACTTTGAAACTCAAATGTTTGACAAAAGTCAAGTGATTGTTCAAATGTCATGTCGACCACTTTGGTTATATTTGAGATTTAAACCTCCATGAAAAGGCAACAAAATTTGTAAAGTTTCATCACTAGTATGGGATGGTAGTGAGATGGATCATTTAGAATTTTAATTGAAAACTTCTCTCACAATTTCTAGAAATTATATTGCCCCTACCTGCTTCATGTATAATATGTATAAATAGTTGACATTCTATTGTTATGGCTAGAATATCTCACTAAGTCCATCAGACTTATGTTTCTTGTGTTATTCTATTGGTTCTTAAACCTAGATAAGAACAAGTGATAAAGGTAGTCTAAGCCACTTAACACATGAGGTAATAAAGCTAATGAATACATAAATATACAGAACATATTTTTTTGGATTATCGGCATAAATATGATAAATGGGTTGGAAGTGTTAGGTGGGACCTATAATATTTTGATTTCAAGGTAAATTGTTGATGGATGTCATTTGTGGAAATAAATATTTGGGTTTTGAAAGATTTATATTCACTTATCTAGAAAGTTTGTAGAATAGAATGAATAACACCTCAGCGGAGTAGGCACCTCCTGGACATGGTGTTACAATTACTGTTACTTTTTTGCAATAGACAATGGAATCTAACAAGAAAAATCTAATTGTAGCTTGAGGTAACAAATTTTAAAATTTATATTTGATGAAAACTTTTCTTTGTGTAAAATTTGAGAATACAATTGAGAGTGACGACTTACTAGAATTACAGAAGGCTTAATCACATAAATGAAAAAGGGTTTGATTGTGCTTCTTATTAGGATTGAAAGATGTAAAATTAGAAAGATGTATTCACTATTTGGTTGGGAAGTAGAAAAAAGTTTTTTTCAAGAGTTTTGCTCCATCAAGAATGAGAAAGTCATTTGAATTGAAATCCAAACATTAAGTGCTTGATTTGTTTAAAGTGTTTGAGGCTTTAGCTGAAAGAGAAATAGGAATGAAGTTGAAATGTATTCACAATAATAATGGTAGGTGAATTTTATGGTCCATTTGATGTATATCACAGAAACTTGGCATTAGACACCAAATAGTTTTGCAGAAAGAATAAATAGAATATGGGTGGAAAAAGTTAGATGCTTGCTTCCACAAGCAAGATTACCCAAATCCTTTGGATGAGGCATTACTTACTGTAGCACATGTGATTAATTTGTCTCTCACAGTTTCATTGTAGGGGTATTTTCCTAGCAAAATTTTGGTACCAAAAGAATATTTCCTATGAATACCTACGTGTATTTGGCTGCAAAGTTTTGTTCATGTGCCTAAAGATAAGAGGTCCAAGTTAGATATCAAGACAAAATAGTATATCTTCATAAGGTATAGTCAAGATGAATTTGGTTACAAGTTAAGTAATCCTGTTGAAAAGAAACTAGCTAGAAGTCATGTTATAGTCTTCTTGAAGGATCAAACCATTGAGGATATTGACAAGATAGAGAGTTCAGAGCCTCATAGTATGACAAACAGATTAATTTAGATTTACCTCTTATGATTGATTTGTCTAATGTAGTTGATTTATCTCCTATAATTAACATATGGTTAGTTGTTCAAAATGACTAATCTGAAGAAGATGTTCCTACACATGAGACTGTTGATGATCATCTAGAGTAGACTAGTAAGCAACCTACAATTCTAGTTAGAAAGTCTAATGGAAAAAAAATTCCTTCTAAGAGATGCCCATCTAGTGAGTGTGTACTCTTAACTAATGGGGGAGAGCCTAATTGCTTTAATAGGCTATATAGAGTGAGCAAAAGACAAAAGAACTTAAGGCAATAAAGGATAAGATGTAATCATTGCATGACAATCACACATTTCATAAGCAGTGCAAAGCTAATAGGTTTAATCCTAGGATAAAAAAAGATGACAATAATTCACAATCATGGTATAAAGACAGATTAGTAGTCAAAGGCTTTAGATAGAAAAGAGGGATTGATTTTGAGGATATTTTCTCACTAATTTTGAAAATATCACAAATTCGTATTGTTTTAAGCTTGGAAATTGGTTTTAGTTTGGATTCAACAAATGGATCCGAAGATTGCTTTCCTCTATAGTGATTTAGGGGAAGAAATTTACATGGAACAGCATGAGTGTTTCATAGTTAAAGAAAAAGAGAACTTTGTTTGCAAGTTGAAAAAGAGTAAATATGGTTTGAAATAGGTTCCTAGATAATGGTAAAAAAAATTTCTATCTCTTACAATTCAACAAGCTACAAGAAAAAAACTTCAAACCATTGTTTTTTCATTCAAAAATTCTTCAATAATGATTTCATTATTTATTACTATATGTTGATGATATTCTTATTGTTGGTAAAAATTCTACTAGGATTTAAACATATTAAACAAAGAGCTTAAGAAGTCTTTGGCTATGAAAGACTTGGGATTAGCAAAATAAATTCTTGGCATGGAAATTTCACGAGATAAGAAAACTAATCAGTTGTGATTATCTCAGGAGAAGAAAATTGAAAATATGATTTAATGTTTTCACATGGAGAAAACTAAAGTGGTATGCACAACTCTCTCTACACATTTTAAGCTAGGTAGAGAATAGGCTCCTTCTAATGATAAAGAGGAGAGAGACATGAAAAAAGTTCCCAATGCATCTATAGTTTGAAGCTTGATATTTCCATTATTTTCAAGAGACCAAATTTTGCTCATGTTGTTGGTATGATTAGTAGATTTCTTTATAATCCAAGTAGAGAACATCGAATGATGTAAAGTGGATAATGAGATAGCTTTATGGTACTACTAATTTAAAACTTGAAAATTTGTAATTTTATAGGAGATGTCTTTGTGGTACTACTAATTTAAAACTTAGTTTTGGATCTAAAACATTTGTGCTTTTATTTTTATATATTCAAATATAGATGAAGATTTAGATTCAAGGAACTCTACTTTAGGTGATTTGATTACCTTTGTAGGGCGAACAAAGGCATAGAAGTCTAAGATGCAAAAATGTGTTGTTTTATCTATTATGGAAGCTAAAGTATTGTAGATACTAAAACGTGCAAATTGTTATTCTGGATGAAGAAATTTATTCATGAACTAGTTTTATCCCAAAGAGTTATGTGTTACATTAAAATAGTTAGAGTATAATTCATCTTGGTAAGTGATGCTACTTGGAATTAGAGTGAGGTCCTTTCCAAAAAATAGCAGAGTGTCAGTTTGTTTTCTCAAAAATGCACATAGAAAGATTTGCTCTTATTAAGAGTCTTTTCACTCTAAAAAAATTTGGTAAATAATTTCTTTTGTCCCATTTCTTTTAAGGATTTGGTACTTATAGATTTTAATCTTAATAAGCTTTGGCCTATTAGGTTTTTCTATCCTCTCTATGGGCTTGACTTGTTCTTTGAGCTCTTTTACCCATTTACTTAATTAAATAACTTTAAGGTTGATTCTTTATTTTTAGCAAAATTACCAAAATATCCTTTGGTCCAATTTTAGCCACATCATTAAGCCCTCCATTTTCGAGGAGAAATTATTAATTTTACATCAAAAAAATAATCTTGGCTTGATTAAGTTAATTTGAGTAATTATTTTTAGCTTAAACATTTTTGGATTCTCAACTTGTATCTAAGATGAGGTTGAGTAGCTCTCAAAGTCTTATGGTGCACTAACTTTTTCAAAGTAAAATATGTGATGGAGGTAAAGCATGGAGAGAGATTCAAGAGTTATAATGCTGGGAAGACATTCCTTAATGATACTCTCAAGAAGCTATCAAGAAGTGTAAAGGTTTTGATGAATTTTTTAATCAGTTAAATGAAGACAACGATGATTTATAAATAGATTATTCAGAGTTACTGTGGCGTTCTAGTGATACTGTGCAATAGTTTAAAGAAAATTTGTTGATATTAGATGCTACCATCTCATTCTACATTACTACTAGAGAGTCTGAGAAAGGTCCCAACAATGGAATGGAGGTTACCTGGAAAAGCTAGTAAAAATGGCTTCGCAATAATGAAGACATATAGTTAGGATAGCAGTAGTGAGTATAATTTATTTTTTGAAAGTTGTTTGGTATTTTTATTATCATATTGATGTTCTCCTTCAAAGATTAAGTATTAGTTGGATAACTGAATCTTTTTCTCATGTGATTTTGATAAGAACTTTTCCATTTATATATTTTATGTTCAAGCAAATGCTTAGTTAATCATATGGCTTGTTAATATTGCATACTTGTACTTTATGAATTTGAGAGTAAAAGATATGAAATTATCAACATAAGTGTTAAAACAAATACATCACCAATGTTTATGCGAGATGCCGGATTGAGGCATGTATGCAAAGGGCTAAGAAAGTGTGTAAACATTAGGGGTACTCATCATCCCAAGGTGCCTGTTGAGTGCCTAGCTAGGACTCCCCTTAGGTGTCTATTTTACAAGGGGTCTTGTGAGTTAAATGAGCATTTGTGGGGCATCTATTGGCCCTTAAATAGAATGCCCTAGCGTAGGGAATCTCGAGCACATGCAAGGCATCATTTCATGGTTGTTCCATAGCACTCACTCAGCAGTAGACGCGGGGGTGCCATGCATGATGCTCTCCCTCGCAAATGATCTACCGGGCATTCCCATGTAAGAGGTCACTCAATAGGTGTTCGATAGACCCTTTGTTGCTAGAGTTTCTGGGCATCCATTGAGCTTGTAGTGGAATCTTTTTTGGGTTGCTTTCATTTATATAACTTTTTGCTAAACTTGTAATGGCACAATTCCTTCAATAGTATCTTAGGACTTAGAGAATTTTTAAGTAATAAAGCATGATGGGTACTTTAGCATGTTCATTAAGTAGGAATAATCAAAAGCATTAAGCACAACAAGATTATTTTGAAGTGGCGTGGAGCCCTTATCTTACCAACCTCATTAGTTTACCTTACATGAATTAGAATTACTTAATGGTCAGAGGTTAACATTTTCATGCTCAATTTGAGCTTAACTAAATGTCAAGATAAGAATGAATGGACTTACGCATTTTCTATGAAGCTTCATAGTAAGTGCTTGATGATGCATGAAGTCGTTGAACTTGGAGATTTTTCTTGGAATAATTTCTAAGCGTTGGGGCCTACCATCTTTGAGATGGAGTTCCTTCACTTGATAACACATGTACTTTTTGAGGTATTCTTTGAGGAACATATTCAAGGTTGTCACCACGTATTCCCAAATAGAGCCAACAATAGAATTTTTCAAAATACCTCATGCTCTTGAAGGGAGCCAATAAATAACTTTTTAAGTATACACCATGCTCTCAAAGAGAGCCTATAGATGACTTTTTCAAGATGTCTCATACACTCAAATAGAGCCTATAGAAGATTTTTAGAGATAACTACCACATACTGTCGTAGGGGATAATAATAGGATTATGTTAACTACTGTGTACCTTAGGGGAACTTTTACAGGGCTTTATGCCTGGTGACTACACATACTCTTTACACTCTTCGAAGAGCCATATAATAAGCTTATGTCTAAAGTTACTTCAAACACTCCTTAATTTCTACAAAATTTAAAGTGATAAAAAAGACGCAATATGTAGAATATGACAAAATTTACCTTAATTGAAAGAATATTGATGAAGAAGTAATGCCACCCCTGAGTGGGTAGGCTTTATTAGAAATAAACTAGTAATGGAAATTGAAATAAAGAAAGAATAAAACTAAGATGCTTGTCATTTAAGGTATTGTCAACAATGTATTACAAGTGTTATGGTGAGGTACACGTGCTTCTCTAACATTTACATCCAACAATACTCTTTTTCATTTGTCTTGCTTCTTCGGGGGATCTTTTGCATAATTGGCCGGGAAGGTAAGTAACTTTATGTTTCTTAGGATATTAGCACATCATTCTCTTACTGATCGCAGGTTGTCACCACTTTGACAACTCTATTTAGCATAGAAAGCTTCATCTTCAAGTGTAGAGATCATAGCTTCGAATAGGTTTAGGGTAAGCCTTCCCAGGATTATGTTATACGTGGTGGGAGTTTTCACTACCAAGAACCTCACCATTTTTCCCCCTTTTTTTGGCGGATGTCTAAAGAAAGAGATAACATTATTTCTTCGAGTGCTTCTAAGGTGTGAGCTTGTGCTTGTTTGCCACTCGTGCTAGTGATTAGAGTCTCTTTCAAATTGCCATCTAGATATAATTGAGATGACTCTTACTATATAGAGATTATCTAGCTCACTTTGATGTTTGTAATACTTGGAAATTAGGAGGTTGCTCAACCTTTTCTTATGGCTCTTACTTTATTCTTTGGATTAGACACATTTTGAGCTACATACTCCTTAAAGTATCTCTTTAGATCAACTTCTCAATTTCATCCTTTAAATGGTGGCACTCCTCTGTATTATGTATGATAACATAGTGCTAGTGGCACCATTTATCTAGTCTTGGCATTTAGGATTGAATGAGGTCCTTTATGGTGGTCATTGGATAAAATTGCGCAACATGTTAATAGTTAGGATTTTTGTTTAGGATACAACTGAAGGTGTATCCGTGGTGTGATTGTTAGCAAGCCTATGCTTTTGGTCTCCTGACCTCTTAGGCGGTTACTCTCTCTATTGCACGTCTTTCACTTAAGGGCCTCTAGGAGAAGCCCCATTTCCTCTACACATATGTATTTTTTAGCATGCATAAAGAGCTCTTCCAGTGTGATAGGCAGCTTGTTAGTAATCGACTCCCAAAACTTAAGATGCTTCAAATTTTTCTAGATGATACTGAGAAGAAGCTCATAACTAAAATGTAGGATCTCGAGAACAACTTGTACAAAGCAGTTAAGATAGGTTCTGAGAGACTCTCTATCTTACTACTTATAAACAATACGTAAGTTGTTATCTTAGGATGCTTGTAGTTGATGGAGAAGTTTTAGAGGAAAAGTTGTGCTAGTACTTCCCATTTAATAATAGATCCTATTAGCATCTAGTTCAGCCATATAAAAGTTCATTTCATGAAGGGGTGTAAAAGAGCTTGTAGTATACAGTCTTATTCATGTCGTAGCTCCATCCTCACTAAAAATTTATCTAAGTGTTCTTAGGGATTTGTAATATTGTCAAACTTCGGTAGTTAGGTTATCTTCATCCAATGGAACAATGCTTTTACTAAGATCGCTAGAGAGAAATGACTATATCTTATGAGTGTGACAGCTAAAGGGTAGAACTAGATCTATATTCTTATGGATGGTGTTAGTACCAAGAAATGTGTCTAGACTCATAGTACATGTTGCGTAGGGTTTACCTGAAGTGAAGAGTGAGCGTCTCCTTGACAAGGCAGGAAAGGGAGAGCAACATCATGCCTTGAGTCAGCTTTTCACTCAAATCATTCTCAAGATAAAGCCCCCTACTCTTACGGGAATATTGTTGTGGCTCTCAAAGGAAACGCACTTTAGCATGTTAGACAACTGCTTTTTTTGTAGCTTGAGCAGTATTATTCTCTGATAAGGTTCTCCATGTTTCCTACATGATAAGCAAGATTGGTCCTTTAAGAGGAGGAACTTGTTGCACAAATGCTGCCTTGGGTATCGACCATGCATTAAGAGTATGATTTAACGTTGGACTAGGTGGTGCTTCTCACTAGCGACACTTTACATTCTCTTATGTTGGGATTACTAGGTTTTTGAACTCTAAACCTTGCTTATATCCTCAATGTCCTTTCTTCTTCATTTGATTTTCTACCAACAACACTAAAATGATACTATTCAAAATTGAAGTGCATCCTTTCCAAAAAATAATAGGGTGTCGATTCATCTTCTTAAGAATGTGCATAGAGAGATTTGCTCTTCTCGAGAGATTTTTAACTCTAAGAAATTTGGCAAATAATTTCTTGTGTTTTATTTCTCTCTAAGACTTAATATTTATAGATTTTAGTGTTGATAGCTTAGGCCTAGTAGAGTTTTTCTACCTTCATTATGGATTTGAGATGTCATTTAGGCTCTCGAGCCTATTTACATTATTATTTAACTTTAAGATTGATAATTATTTTTAGTAAAATTACCAAAATATCCTTAGGTTCAATTTTAGTCTCATCAATAAGAATCAACCTTTCACAATAGATCATAAAATATTGATATGAGATATTACTGGATTCGATATGTGTTGAACTCCAAGTTAGTTGAACTTGAAAAGATCCATATATACTGAAAAAAATGCAGCAAACATGATGACAAAATTGGTGTCTTGTGAGAAGCTTGAGTTGTGTACATGGTAAAGTGTTTTTTCTCCTTTGATAAGCTAGAGAAGGAGAATTGTAAGTCCGACCCATGTTTGTTCTAGAATTTTTTAATTGGAAAAAATGAAATGAATAGTTTTTTCAAGCGCTTTTCCTTCAGTAGTTTTTGGAGCAATTTTTCATTTGGCAAATTACTTTCATCAACCAAACTAGTCGATTCCAATTGGTGGTTTGATCTTGAAGAAGTTTTAACAACATGTTTCAGCACACATAGAGCTTCAATCGAAATGGTGGAGTTTTAATTTAAAGTACCATAAGTTGCTATTTTGTGGTCAAACAGAAGTATTTCATCTTGAGCAGTTTATGAGCAGTCACCATTCTAGCAGTTTTCATCTAGTTAAGTGATCTTTATTGCTAATGTTGGAATTAATTAGGACTATAGATAGTATACTAAGAGGAAAAGAGATGAGAATTTGTTTGGGATATCAATCCCACATTGAACAAATAAGTAAAAAAGAGTCATTTTATTAGGTGAACTCTTATTAGGCTTTTAGATTATTTTAAGATTTTTTAGAGAGTATCCAAGTGCATGGGAATTATACATATATGTATTTAATAATCATGACGTAGCACTTAGCACTTTGCATGTACATGACGCGGCGTGGATTAAATTCTAATTATATTTTAATTTAGTATTTAGTTAATTAGTTATTTAAATTACATTTTTAGTCAGAAACATAGTGACTATTAGGAAAAAGACAGGACTATTATAATTAGTGTGTTATTTAAACTAACAGCCGTAACTATGTAAATGGTTGTTGTAACCTTATATAAGGGAAATTAATCCACACAAATTCATTATGTATTTTTAAGAAGAAAAGTATTATTACTCGCCAGAGCAAAAAGGATTTCTCATACTCTTTTCAATTATTCTCAACATCGATAGAAATTCTTAAGTATAAATTTCAGAGTATTGATTGCAATTCCTTGGGTGCCTTAGTTGAATCCAAGGGTGAATTGCCATACTTCATGTAGCATAAATAATGGGGGCAATTATCACCTTATATACAGTGTAGGGGTTTTCTACACGCAATTAGGCATATCAAACTTCCAACTTTTCAATACGTTTTTCTAGTAATCTTAAGGTGATAATTTGAGAAGATGAAAGGAAGGACAGAAAGTTCATTTCAAGTGGTGGGTCAGAATTTGGTGAAATTAGACTGCTTTGATGGGACAAACTTCAAGCGATGGAAGGAAAAATTGATGTTCATGCTCACTGCATTGAAGATTGCCTATGTGTTGGACCCAAATTTAAAAGATCTTCCAGCACCGCAAGATAACTATTCAAAGGCACTCAAGGTTGAAAGAAAGAAAAGGTAGGATGACGAAGTACTATGTCGAGGCTATATCCTCAACATACTGTCTGATCAATTGTACAACCTCTTCACTAATGTTCAGTCACCAAAAGAAATTTGGAATGCATTGGAACCCAAGTACATAGCTGAAAAACAAGGAGCAGATAAGCTCTTAATTATGAAATATTTTGAATTCAATATGATTGATAATGTATCTATTACGGATCAAGTGCATGATTTTTCTATCTTAATATCAAAATTAAAAGAATTAAAAGTTGAGATTTCTGAATCATTACAAATAGGAGCTATCATAGCAAAATTACCCCCTAGTTGGACTGATTATAGAAAGAAAATGCTTCATATAATAGAAGATTTTAATTTGGAATAATTTGAAAAGCATTTAAAGATCAAGGAGAACACTCAAAATTTGCAGAAAAGGCATGCCTAAACTTTCTACAAGGTGAACTACATGGATGAAAAGAAACCTAGTTCAGGAGGGAAGAAATCTGAAGAAGTTGTGCCTAAAGGAAAGAAAAGAAACTTCCAGGAGACTGTTGGGACTAACACAAAGAAATACAATACTAATAAGTCAAGCTATAATTGCAGGAAAAAGGGCCATCTTAAACATGATTGCCGTTACAGAAAGAATCAAATGATAGAAAATGCCAATAGTGCTAATATGGTTGATGCAAAGAATGTCATTATTGCCATGTTTATTAATTTGCACGTTAATATGATCACTAAGTTGAACATGGCTACTGCAACAACGTCTCTTGACTAGTGGTACAATTCTAATGTTATTGTCCATGTATGCAATGACCAAGCACTATTCAAGACCTTGGAGGAGGTTGATGATGGGCAAGAAGTGATGATGGGAAATGGTAACACTGCTAAGGTCCTAGCAGGGGCACTGTTGAACAATCTTTTACTTCTAGAAAGAAATTAGTGCTAGTCAATGTTCTTTTTGTCCCCCAAATTAGGTAGAACCTTATATCTGCAAATTTGTTGTGTAAGAAAGGAATCAAGGTTGTTCTAGAGTCTGATAAGGCTGTATTTTCTAAGAGTAGTGCCTTTGTTGGGAAAGGCTACTCTTGTAATGGCATGTTCAAATTAAGTATTGCTAATAAAATAAATGATTTGGCATACTTTGTTAACTCTTCTTTTTTTAATTTATGGCATGGTAGATTGGCATATGTTAACTTTTGGTTATATTAAATATATGTCAAAGCATGGTTTAATTTCTTGCAATGATACTAGCAATGAAAAGTATGAAATATATATACAAGCAAAATGACTAAGAAACCATTTTCTTCTATTCAAAGATCTTCTGAATTATTAGAGCTTATTCATTCATATATATGTGAATTAAATGAAATTTTAACTAGAGGAGGAAATGGATATTTCATCATTTTCATTGATGACTATTTTAGATATACTTAATGTCTATTTGATGAAAACAAAAGATCAAGCTTTTGACATGTTTATGCTCTATAAGGCTGAAGTAGAAAATCAAAAGGAAAAAAAATAAAAATTTTAAGAAGTGACATAAGAGGTGAATACTTTCCTTCTGAATTTAATTCCATTTTTTGTGAAAATAATGGTATCATATATGAAATGAGTGCACCATATACCCCACAACAGAATGGTTTGGCAAAAACAAAAAAAATAGAACTCTTGTTGATATGGTGAATGCAATGATCTTGAATGCTAAACTGCCTAATAATTTATAAGGTGAAGCCTTATTGACTGCATGTCATGTACATAATAGAATACCTTCTAAGAAACTTAAAATATCTCTACATGAATTATGGAAAGGAAGGAAACCAAACCTAAGTTACCTTAGAGGTTGGGGTTGTCTAGCCTTTCATGGAGTGGCAAATCCTAATTGGACAAAGTTAGGATCAAGAGCTATAAAAAGTGTGTTTGTAGGATATGTTCAACATTCCAAAGCATATAGATTGTTGGACTTAGAGTCTAATGTGATAGTAGAATCAAAGGATGTTGAATTTATTGAAAATAAATTTAGCAATGATTTTAATGTAACTATACGAACATACCAACAAACTAATCAAAGCACATTACCTAATGGTACAAGAAGCATAACTGAATCTCTTAGTGAACCTAGAAGAAGTCAAAGGATTAGAAAAGGAAAAAGCCTAGGACCAAACTTTGTTAATCCCCAGTTTATTATCTTTTTAGTTAAGGGTAATAGGGAGTCAGTGCTCAATAAAATAACTATTACATTGAACATAAAAGGAGATCCTAAAACCTATAAAGAAGCTATGAAATCTAGAGATGTAGCATTCTAAAAGGAGACAATCAATGATGAAATGGACTCAATATTATCTAATAATACTTAGGTATTAGTAGATTTGCCCCTTGGTTCAAAACTTATAGTTTGTAAATGAGTCTCTCGAAGAAAATATAATACTGATAGATCTATTCAAACCTTTAAGGCTAGATTAGTAACAAAAGGTTTTAGGCAAAAGAAAGGTATTGACTATTTCGATAAATATGCACTAGTAGCTAGAATAACATCTATTAGAGTATTATTTTCTTTAGCATCTATTCATAATTTATATATGCATCAAATGGATATGAAAATAGCTTTCCTCAATGGTGATTTGGATGAGGAGGTATACATGGAACAACCAAGGGATTTGTTCTTCCTAGAAATGAAAAGAAAGTATGTAGGTTGATAAAATCATTATATGGCTAGAAACAAGCACCAAAACAATGGCATGACAAATTTGATTCTATTATTTTATCTAATGGATTTAAGTATAATAATGCGGATAAGTGTATTTATTCTAAATTCACAAAGGACTTTGGTGTCATTGTGTGCTTGTGTGTTGATGATATGCTCATATTTAGGACAAATATGAGTGGTATAAATGAAACAAAGAAGTATTTATCCTCCTAATTTAAACTAAAAGATCTAGATAAGGTAGATACTATCTTGGGCATCAAAGTTAAGAAAAGTAGTGGGGTTATGCTTTGTCCTAATCCCACTACATTGAGAGAATTATAAATAAGTATCAACATTTAGGAATTAAAAAGGTAAGCACCCCATATAATAGTTCACACAAACTAGTGGAGAACTTTGGGAGAGTTATTGCTCAAATTGAGTATGCTAGTGTAATTGGTAGTTTAAAGTACGCTATGCATTGTACTAGGTCAAATATTTCATTTATTATTTGCAAGCTTCCAAATATACTAGTAATCATGGCGTTGAACATTGGAAAGCAATTGCAAGAGTCCTTGGATATCTTAAAAGAACTATAAATATAGGACTACATTTTTGAAAACTACCCAGCGGTATTAGATGGATACACTAATGCTAGTTGGATAACAAGTGCTAGTGACAATAAGTCTATGTCTGGTTAGGTATTCACCTTTGGTGAAGGAGCTGTCTCTTGGGCTTCTAAGAAACAAACTTGCATAACTCATTCCACTATGGAGTTTGAGTTTGTTGCATTAGCAGAAGCAGGTAAAGAGGTAGAATGGCCAAGAAATTTATTACTAGAAATAGAGTTGTGGCCACAACCAATGCTAGCCATTTCTTTACATTGCGATAGTGAAGCTACTATATCTAGAGCTTATAGCAAGATATATAATGAAAAATCTAGATATATAAGCTTGAGACATTAGTATGTCAAGCAATTAATTCTTGAAGGAATTATAACCATAATACATACTAGAACAAGTAATAACTTGGCGGACTCATTCACAAAGGGACTTACTAAGGATCTAATAAGGAAAACATTAATTAGAAAGGGCTTAAGACCTTTTTCCTAGAGTTACCAGTAATAGAAACCTAACTTTCTCTAGTTTTACCACTAGTTAAAAGTTCAATAGGTAAAAATAAGTTACTGATAAGTGGCTGTGGAGATACTAGGACAACTTTCAAATAAACTAGTACATAATGTTTGGAGGTTGAGTATAACTCTTAATGAGGCATAGGTGTTTGAATATGATCAAAATTATTCAATGCTTAAGGGAAACCTCACCCATGTAAACATAAGGAGTGGTGCCGTTCCTAGCAAAGATTCAAGGGTTGGCCTTTGGAAATGTTTATGAATACTAGGATGTAGCACATGACCATATTAGTGCTATTAGAATCTCAGTGAATTTCTAAAGGTGTTGGAGAGTCTTATGTGTGGTACTTTCAGTTCTAATGCAAAGAATAATGGTTCAATTGCTTAAGACACCATCTATTCTATTACTACTTTGAAGTACTTCACTAAGGAAAGATTCAAGTCAAGAGGCATCTTTCTTAAGTATGATTCTATAAATTCTTAACATCACTATTTAAGTGGGGGATTGTTGAAATTAATTAGGACTCATAGTATGTTAAGTGAAAAAGAGATGAGAATTTATTTGGCATCTTAATCCCACATTGAAAAAATAAGTAAAAGAGAGTCTCTTTACTAGGTGATATGTGTGGTGTCTATCACATATCGGATAGAGAAGAGAGTCATGACCAGCTTATAAGCAGCTTGCCCTCCCCTCCTTCACGAGGCGCCTTTTCAGGACAAAACCCCCCGCTCGGCTGGACCGGGCGCAGGCGGGACAATACCTCGGGGGGAGGCTGCCATGTGGCGATGGATCCATGCATCATCATTTGGTGGCCCATGCAAGTCCAGACGCCATGTAGCGAATGGCCTATCAAGCCCTCTTCTGGGGGGCTGATGATATGTATGGCATCTGTCCCATATTGGATAGAGAAGAGAGTCTTGACCAGCATATAAGCAGCTTGCCCTCCCCTCCCTTACGAGGTGTCGTTTCAGGACAAAATCCCCCGCTCAGCTGGACCGGGCATAGGCGAGACAATACCTCGGGGGGAGGCTACCATGTGACAATGGATCCATGCATCATCACTAGGTGAATCTTTTATTAAGCTTTTAATTATTTTAAGATTTTTTGAAGAGTGTCTAAATGCATGGGAATTATACATATATATACTTAATAATCAAAACTTAGCACTTAGCACGACATGACATGGATTAAATTCTAATTACATTTTAATTCAACATTTATTAAACATGTAATTTAATTAATTATTTAAATTACATTTTTAGTTAGAAACATTGCGACTTTTAGGAAAAAGACAATACTATTATAATAAGTGTGTTATTTAAATTAACAGTCATAATTGTATGAATGGTTGTTGTAACCTTATATAAGAAGAATTAATCCACACAAATCCATCATGTATTTTTAAAAAGCAAAATATTATTACTTTCTAGAGCGAAAAGATTGCTCATGCTCTTTTTAATTATTCTCAACATCAACAGAAATTCTTAAGTAGGAATTTCAGAATGCTGACTGCAATTTCTTAGATGCCTTAGTTGAATTATAGGGGTGAATTGTCATAGTTCCTGCAGCACAAATAGTGGGAGCAATTATCACCTTAAAAACAATGTAAGAGTTTTTTGCACGCAATTAGGCAATCAAAATTCCAATTTTTCAATACACTTTTCTAGCAACTAAAAGAGTAGTTAAGTTTTGTGACATACTTTGAAACTTGCACTCAAATCTTCGTAATTCTTGCCTATATCTTTAGAGTCTATTTTAATCTAAGTTGGTGAGCATATTGTGGATATTGGAATGCTGCAATTTTGTCTCAAGTTACAATGGAGTTTTTGATCAGGTCTTATAGTCTTAGGTTTTTTACCTTTGAGGGGATTTCCACATAAAACTTTTGTGGTCTCAATTCTTTATTTGTTTTCATTTATTAGTGCTACAGGTCTTTGGACTTAATATTTGCTGAAAATATTGAATATTTTGCTCTTTAATTGTTGACTGGTTTAAAAATGTTGTTCCTATTACGTTAGCTTTGTTATTTGCCCAGTACATTTCCTAACAAATTGTTGTAGTGATATCTCCAAGAAATTTCTTGTGTGGGAAACCAAAGTGCAAACAAGATGAAGCTCTCGTGCATGAGACAACTCTTATGCGAGAAACAAAGAGAAATAAACTAATAAATAACGATAAAACCAGTGGAAACTAGTGTAAGTATTTGAATTTATTGAGAAAGGAGAAAAGAAAAGGTGGTTGGGTGGTGGCGGAAGGGATGACGTATTTAAGGGCAATATGGTTGTAATTGGTAGGAGGGTGGGCGAGAAAAGATTGGGGTTGGTGATAGATGAAGGAGAAGAAAAGTGTAGATTAAAGAAGCTATGGCGACGGTGACAGAAAAAAAAGAAGGGATAAAGAGAAAAAACAAAGTAGCAGAAGACCGTGCGCAAGAATGTTGCTGGTCTTGCAGGAGCAACCGTATCAGTTTGCAAGGTTCTTAATTAAGAGTATTTCAAAAGGATCCCTAATGTCAAGGCATTAGGCACGGTCAAGCACATTTTAATCGAGTTCAATATTATCACAATGCTAAAAAAGAAGAGATCCAAAATGTATGTGTGGGGATTTTAAATTTTATTTTTCGTTGGCCTTCTCACATGTAATATTTACCAATGAGGCCATATCGATTAGTATTACACTCAAGAAAAAACTATACACTAATACAATTAGATTTATTCTTCATAGAAAAACATAGGATTTTGCAATCCCACGAGGGATCGATTTTTGAACTTCAATACTTTACGTTATCAGATTTGTTGCTTCAATTCTCGTAATTGCATTGTTGTGGACAGTATTGTCTTCTGATTATATTTTTTGAATTGAATGTAGTATAATAAAAGGGGAAAAAAACAGAAAAAAAAAAAAAAAAGAGTTTAGGATTTTGTCAAATCTTTTTCAAGTCACTCTCCTGTTGCTATAATAATGAGTAAGAAAAAAAAAGTTGATATAAGAACATTGTACGACTGCTAGAAAATGGATTGTAATAGTTGAAGATTAATGTCATCACAGTGATCTATTCTTACTGCATGTGTTTTGAATTCTAAACTTATATCATTGTGTGCATCACTTAATTCTGGAGTCATATCTTAAGGAAGTTGTATATTTGATGATTAAACTAAGCTTACCGTTTATGATCAAAGAAAACATGTAAATATAGAATCAGCTGTAAAATGGCCTCATAAAATGCAGGAGTCAAAAAAATATGCGCAGGGCAGAACTTAGACCTAAAAGGTCTAATTTCTAACCATAGTCTTTTGGGTTTTTGGGTATTTGACGAAAGTATCTTCCCCTGCATGGCCAGAGTGAATTTTGCTACTAATTCAGAAAGAAAAGCAAAGATTTTTCTCTCTTGTTTGGGCTTTGCAGATTTGAGAGTTCCAGAATGTGAAACAGAATGACAACTGGTAGAACGAAGGAGTTAAATTTCAGCAAGACCTACTCATTCAAATGGGGGAAAGGGTCACTCAAATAAAATTGCTCATCATACTAGATCCCACCTCTTGGGTGGGATCCATAATCTAATACCTTGCTGGATTCAAAACTGAACCATAAACTTCTAAAGGGCCGACCATTTTTTAACCAAACAGAAATTGGGTTAGATAAATATTATATCCAATTCTATAATAGCCCCCACAATGCACCCATAGTACATGTATGGATTTCTTGCTTTCATGTTGTTGTCAAATTGCAAGAAGAATAACTTTTATTAGTATATAGAGCGCATGACTCATAGCAAGTTGTGGTACTGTATAGACTACTGATAGCCCCTAACTTCTTTAAATGGCTGTCTTCACGATACTTAGGCAGTGTAATTCCCTACCCATTTCTTCACCACTTAGTGATTCGAAAACTATCACCAACCTTTCTTGAATCGGCATAAACAAACTGCAACAAAAAAATAAATATATCAGAAAACAAAAACACTTAATCTAGCATGATCTATTGCACTTTCTTTTTGTCCGAAGTGAGAATATCATGAAATGTGTTTAGTTAATGATGTTTTGCACAAAAAATCTGTAGTGGAGTGTGGAATATATTTTTCTTGAGCTTTGCTGACTTTTAATGCTACCATCAATGGAACCATGGCTTAATTTTGAAAGTGATCGGGATTGGGTATTTTCTGCACTAATTCATTTAGTTTGACACTTGTTCTGATATATCACCAGCTTGCATTATTTTCATACCCTCCAATATGTGATTGAAGGGCAATTTTGTATAACTGACCTCGACTTTAAGCTCTTTCTTTGTGGCATGCGCTCTTATGTATCCAAACTCTGAAATCCTTGACAAGCTCCAGCTATTATCCTGTACATCAAAGGAGAAGTGAAACAAGTTCATTGTCTCAAGATTATGCATAAAAAGGAGGTTTCCTTTCTGAAGAAGATCCTTCTTACATTCTGGGTGAAACCATCCAACTTAAAGCCAGCCATTCCAATAACAGCATGAACCGGTGCAGTGTAGTTGGTGTTATCATATGTGTCTGTTCCATCGCCATCCTTCTTTGGCATTGCTTTGCATTCTTGCTTATAAACAGCACAGGTTCTCTCGTAGTTGTGAACATGGCCAAACAGAACCAGATCAACCTAGTTCATTTTGCCAGTTAATAATCAGACTCATCAAAACAAATCAAGATTATATGACTATTTGCATATGATGAACTCTTTGACTTGTCTACCTTGTTTGCTAGTAGCAATGGCTCCACAGCATTGACGAAATTTCTGTCAACATTGGGAAGAATGGGAAGTCCCGGATTGGATGAGTACATTGGCCTGTGCCTAAAGTCATTCACCAACATTCATTAGTTTAATCAAAATTTTAGGCACTTTAGGGAAGAAATAAAGTTATTCTTAACACTGACAAAAATGATGATGTAATGGATACGCGTACGAATAACTTACCCAGTGAAAATCAACCAAGGAGTTCTTGTTCTGTCTACTGCGGCCATGTCCTTATTCATCCATTCATACTGTGAAGGAAAAGTAAAACTGAGTCCCAATTTAAAACAACAAACCAGCAATCTAATTCTACTACAGGGTAAAGTTTCAGAGTACCTGTTCTGAATTTACTGACCAATCATGCTCTGTTGAAATCACAGTAAAATGGACACTCCCTTGCTCTATAGAATACCATGGCTTATCCTGTGCTGGTGCAGGCATTGGAAAGTAAGTCTCATAAGGAACCCCACATTCTCCACCTGAGTCCGGAGTTATATAAATTGATCCGCTGCCCACATAATCTCTGAACATATAATAATCACCAGAATAAATTCCTGACTATGGTTACTATTTCAAGGGTTGTGATAAAAGATATCATTTGCATGAGATATATAACACCTCTCATGGTTCCCAATCGCAGTCATGTAAGAAACTCGGGAGGCCAATGGGCTGATGAGGTGAAGGAAATAGTCCCATTCCACCAGAAATCCTGTAGCATAGCTTATGTCTCCAATGTGGAATATTGAATCAATGCCACCCGAGGATACACCATCAGCCATAGCATCGGCAACTGATACTGATCCTGGCTATATGATACACAGCAACCAATGATCAAGTCTTCGTAAATGTTGTCCTTCAATCTAGTTTGATGCTAATGAAGCAATATTCTTAATCTAACACTTTTGGCATTACCAATTTAATTAAAATTTACAGAATTCTTGTGTCCTTCGCATAGTATGTGTGTACCTGTATGTAGTGTTCTGCAGAGGAATCAAGAGGAGCCTTTCCCATATCACCATAAGCAAGAAACTTCAGCTCATCTGATCCCCCTGCAGGTGGTGTCTTGAATGTAATTTGATCACTCCATCCAACTGAATCACTGTAGATAATGCATAATGCACGGCTGTCTAAGGTCAAGAAAGTGAAAATATAGCTAAAAGAATATCATGTTCTCAGATATATCATGATCCCTGAGTAATCTTATATATATTTTTACATATATGCACGAAAAACTAGTTTCGACAAAGATGTGTATCAAGTTAGCGTTCTTTTTCCATAAAAGACGTGTGTATCAAACTAACTAACCATATTATGTTAAAGACAAAGGAAAATTCAGAAAACACTTTCAAAAAAATATTCACCTAGATTGATAGTTTTGTATGTTGCTTAAAGTTTTTCTTTTATTTGACTAGATTCCTATATAAATGTGTTTGCAAACAAATAAAATATAAGTACACTAATAGGCTTAATTTAATATTCTTCGCTTAATTATTTGATTGTAAATATGAATATATTTTGGAGCTTTAGAGAATAAAATAAGTAAGAAGTTTAATGAGAATTATTACTAAAATTTAAAAAAAGTAAAAAGTGAAGATTATTAATAATATATATATATATGTCTGTGTTTGTGTATATATTTTTAGTTGGGTAAGAGCCCATGCTTGCCCTTCTGTGCATCCGCCCATGAAAATAATCATTGTTTTCTGATATATTGAGATCCATATATCAGTCTTGAGCAATCTTCTATATATACGAAAAACTAGTTTCCACAATGCACATATCATGTTAGCATTCTTTTACTTGTAAAATTTTGCGGTTAGCATATGCCAGCTAGAAACAGTATTAGTACTTTTGTCTTGTGACATAATATATTTTTGGCTCCTAAATACCTTCCATATTTGTAGGAGTAAGTGGTGGAAGGATCAAGTCCCGTCATCAGTGCCGAATGGACGTAGCCAGGATCATGCCACCCGAAATCAATTGCAGGACTTTCTAACAGGGAACCTGTGTGTTTTAATTAAAAAGGAAACATCAAAGTGTCAGGAAAATAAAAACTCAGTTTTATTCCACAGTTTCGCTTTAAGTTTTAAGATAAAACGGTCTTCGGTAATAAGTTAAGAGCTGGTTTTAGAGACATATTGTCACGCCTTGGGTTGGACATGAGAATTGCATTCAAACTTATTGAGTGCATTTTAAAATTTAAAAGGTATACTCAATGAATACATTTGAATTTATATGTGAGATGAGGAATTGTAGGTATTTTTTAGGTGGTTTGATATCTTAACAATGTTATTATTATCGGGTATGATTCCGACACAATAATACCAAATCGAAGTACCGAGAGCTTCATAAAGTCGTGATACTAACTGGTGCACATGTCAGCCTGCGAAAAGGTAGAGAGTGAGGAAGTTGCCTTCCTGCCATTTCCATATTGCACTTGTTGGGGATTTTGATCCCCGCTCACCCAGGTTAATCTCATCTGTTATTGTTCCAACCAAACATCAAAGTCTGTGAGGCTCTATATTCCTAACATGAATCCATAGCCATAAAAAATGTCACTATGAATAAAAAACAATATTAGTTCGCATGATGCATCTGGAAAAGACACATGGATTTCTTGCTTAATTTTCAACTTTAATTCCACCATTAATCTATTTTTTGTTAGTGATCCCAATATCGATGATTATTCTTTTTCTTTGTCGTTTTCTTTTTTTTCTTTTTTCTGCTTGAGGAAGTCTTTTGCCTCTTTTTGAAGTCATTATTGAAATTCTATTGTGGAAAGAGAAGTTGAGAACAAGATGTGTCACGTGCGAACGAAAATGCATCTATACTAATAGTCGTAAATTTTGACCGATTATGGCAATGTGTTCTGTTGAGGTTAGGAAATTAAGTAATTTTTTCTAGCTCTTTATCTTTTTAGATTCATTAAGAGGACTTTTGGCTAAATTTATTTAAAAAATTTTATAAACTTCTACACCAAATGAAATGTTTTTGAAGTTTATAAAATGTTAAAATAAATAATTAAGTATTTGGATAAAATAAAAACTTAGAGCTTATAAGATATTAGTATTGATAATTTTGTAATTAAAATGATTAAAATTAAAGAAACTTATAGAAATTTCAAAACTAAGTTAGGATCTTCATATTTTGTTTAAAAGAACTAAGTATAAGATGTCAATATTTTTATTTTAGAATTTTATAAGTATGTTTTTATAAAAAATTTGCCAAACATTTTTTAGTGTATTGTTATAAGGTTTTAAACATCTTATAAAATATAAAATATAAAATATTTTGACAAGCTTATAATCTCATCAAAATACCCTCTAAAGTTATTAAATAATAACAACTACAAATGATAATCTAGATATCTTTTTTATGACAATTTGTAGTTTTTCTTCTATTTTTGTGCCTTTAATAGATCTAGTATTTTAAAATTGTAATAATTTTTTTTATTTCTTCATGTTCAAAAATTTGAGGAAAGCCAATCTCACCCGTCCTTTATTTATTTATTTTTATAGTTGGGAAGGTCAAAGCTATGGGCACAAACACGTTTTGAGTAGAAATCAGACTGGCATAAAGATTTGGAGTGCATTTATCAGATGCGCGCGTACCGATGTTCCAGTTGAGTCAGTGCTTGATATGTGTCCATACAAGGGCTGGTTTGGATTGGCAAAGCTCACTGCCTCCGATCTTTTCAAAATGCATGGTGTCTCAAATCCACCGCCAAACAGCACGAATTCGATGTCTGTCCGAATGTTGACAACATGAAACCATAAAGTTGCTCCACAAGTCGTTAACGCGCACTTTCCGGCCACATACTTCTTGCATTCTTGCTTGCTGCAATTAAGGTAATCCGGATCATTGCTTACGTACTGAGCCTGTCAAAATATATAAGAAATAACTTCAAATATTTATACTTCATTGGTGATCTCCATACAACCTCATAAAATGATACAAATTAATTACAAAAAATAAATACTACAAAAAAAAGAAGAAGATAAATTATGATAAAATAGTAAGTGACAATCCAAAATTCATCACCAATTATATATATATATATATATATATCAGGTGACAAAAAATTTTACTTTCTCACCTCAAACTAAATAAGTTTTAAAAATAATATTTAAATTGTCACCGGTACAATTAGTGACACACCTACTAGGACAATTTAGTGATAACGAAAATTTTGTTATAAGTTATATAGGGATATAATTTATATTTTCTCTAGGTTGCCACATAGGGATGCGACTAATTATTAATAGTAATAACTTAATTAAAACATTAGTTTTTATTACTATTGAACTATATTGTGATAAAATAAAAATTATTATAAATTTAAAAGCATCACTAGTGACAAAATAAAAACTATTGTCACTTACTAGATGTAATTAGTATTAATTTTTATTTTATCATTTATTATTTTACCATATTATTATTATTTCTTTTTTTTTTTGTTGTGAAACAAAATACTCGAGTTCGGAAAAAATTCTCAAACTATATTTGGTAACAAAATTTTGGAGAGTGAAGAAAAAATATATTAAGAAAGTTAGTTTTGAATGTATGGTTGGTGTAAAAATTACAATTAAAAAAAAAGGGAAGAAAAACTATAATTTAATCGGGATAAAAAAGCACTAGACGATTTTGAAAATCTTCAGTGTTGTGGATAAACAAAAGCTATTTATCCAGGGCCAGGCAGACCCAACTAGTCTAATGTTGACGTGGCAAGTAGCTATGTCAGGAAGGTATATTCAGCCTTTTCCGCCTCAATGTTAGCAAGATGCGGTGCAGACGAATTAAATGACCAACAGACGAATTGTTGGCAAGTTTGTTATTTCAAAAGGGCTCGTCTGCTTGAACATATAAGACTACGTAGGATTCATATAGCAATGATAAATAAATTAAAAATAATATTCAATATTATATAATTTATTATTTATTTAATTTTAAAAATTGATGATATATATTTTATAATTGACACTATACAATATTTAGTTAGAAAGATTGCGTAATGCGATTATATTTTGTAATGTTCAAAATATTCTAATTTCTAAGAAGATAAATTTTTAAAATGCCCTCCATGTATTCCAATGTTTTTTTCTTTTATCCCAAGTGTTTGTTGATTAATACACCTTCTTTCCCTCAAGGGTAAGAATAACTTTTTTATTTCTTATCATATCAAATTTAAAAGAATGAAAAATGGATAAAGCCATCTCAGCCTGATCCATAAATCAGCTTGACTCATTATATTATGTCAGGCTACAAAGGTAAAAATGTGAAGCAAACAAAAGATAAGGCTTGAAAATATATTTATCATGTCCTAACATGTGAAGCAAATAAGTCCTAAATGTGTTTCATCTGACTATAGATAAGGGTGAATTGTATTTTTTTCTTCAAGTAACAAAAATATGCATTAATTTTGTCTTCAATTCAGAAAATATTTTCTAATTGTATCTCTTTTCTAAAAATATAAGATTAATAATTTTGATATTATTTGAACTTAACAGAAATAAACAATCTAAATTAGATCAGCTATATATAAAATAATACAGCTGAAGTTTATGTACTAAAACAATACTTCTTATTTAATAAATTTGTATTATTCATAATTATGAAAATAGCTATTGAATATTAACATTTTGATAGAATGCTCAAAACTTTTAAGCAAAATCATAAAGTTTACTTGAAACTTATATAATTAATTACCAAGCATAGTAGGGAGAACGGGTGGCTCTTCACGAGGGGGTCAAAGTGATACAACTCGTGCGACCTTCTGCCTAAAAAATGTATTTAGATAAATTGCACAACCATGTACAAGGACTAATTAATACTTGCCTAACGCGGAAAGGTTACATCACCATCCTATTCACATGGTCATAATCCAAGGGGGTGTTTCGTATTATTTCTAAACCCTATTTTCACCAGTTTTGCTGTTCCACAAATAAAAACCATCACTTCTTAAAAGTTTTTATTCAACGTGGTCTACATTTCCATTTTCAAAGCATATTTTCCAATATCCTATATATCTTCTCATAATAGCCCATATATCTTCTCGCTATATCTCATTATTTTTATCTTCCTCTACCTACAACCTATAACAACCAACATAATTATTATATTTCTCATTACATTTCCAAACATTTCATCCAAATATATTTTCATTTCCACATTATATCGCATAACTAATTCTCACCATTTTAGAAATCAGGGAAATGGCACTTGAAAATGGAAATAAAACCAAGCAGCCCCTAAGTCTCTTATTTTTCACATTGCTACATCCAAGAGTTAGGAGTTAGGACAGACTACTCTGGAAGGGAATGAAAAAAGATTACCAGAAAAATACTAAGAACAAATGAATAATTACGTTGCTATCCAAATTAACTGTAGACAACGTGGCCTCACCTTAACAGGATAGTGGCAGAGAAGAGGAAGACTGCTAAAATCCCCCGTCTGTTCATACATAACTGCATTCTGTACGCACGTTGTCACACTGTACTCGAAAGAACAGGAAAAAGAGAAAAAGGGACAACCTTAATATCCTTGAAGATGAAGAAGAGGAGGAAAAAGATTGTCCGGTACAATAGTCTGATCTGAATTCTTGATACTAATAGTATATACGTACTTAGAATGAGAAGGGGAGATCATGGCCACCCAATCACTGCTCGAAGGAAGCAAAACTCCGGTGATATTCACCGTTACGTATTCATCGTCAGAGAGGCTGGGGTTGGAGGAGCTGATGTTAACTTGGAGATACGGGTTCGGATTGGAGCAGTCTATCAAATGTCTCCTGTTGATAACCCGGAATTCAGATATAGCAGTGTGGTTGCGGAGCTCCTGTGTGGACCGGAGCAGCCTTTTTGGCAGCTGCGATGATGATAGGGAGAGAGCATCAGTGCAGTTTATACACAAGAAGAATATGGAGAAAATAACCAAGCGATTTCTCAGAACCCTAAATGGCATCTCGACGAAGAGAGAATTAAGGAGAGAGAAGAAAGGAAAAGAAAAAAGAATGGGCTTTGAGGATGAGAGGGAAACGGAAATGGGATTAATGGTGGAGTTGATGATTTCATGGGGAGGCTTCTTACATGCACTGTGTCTACAAACATCACATATTATATTACATGATTAATTACATAGACCTCTTCTGAGATTTAAGCTAAATAAATAAACCACTCCTAAGATTTGTAAAATTGCAATTATCTCCCCTACAGTTTGTCTTGGCCTAACAAATAGACCTTGCCATTAGTTAAGCTAATGATTTTTGTTGATATCAGCATTAACATTTTTGAAAATTCAACTTTGCCCTTAATTTGATTGGACTTGACCGTTGACCATGTGACTAGACCAAAATACCCCTATGTGTGTCGTGCATGTGTGGATCTACTTGTAATATTAAAAGCAGTAAAAGGGGATTATTGTGAGAAATTAAACCAATGGTTAATGTGATGGTCAGAAATTAAATAAGTAAAATAATTAATTTTAATATATTTTTTTATTATTTAAATTTTTATTACAAACTTTGAAGTTACATATAACATCCTCATATGAATGAATTGTTACACAGACCCCCCTTGAACAAATTCTACATTACATTAGCCCTCCCATTTCAATTTAGTAACTCATAATATGGTCCCCTTAAATGGGAAAAAGCATAACAATCCATTAAACTACTTCACATTTAACTAATCAATCAGATATTCAAATGTCATGAACTACAAAAATTTTCTTCATATAATAAAGTCTTATACAATTTTAAAGGGCTGTCCAAAACGATCAAGTGACTGCACAAAACATCAAGCAAAAGTTGTATACTTGGTTCATGAATCTTAAGTTTAAAATGACAAAAGATAATGAAAATAGAACATAACAATTAATGTCCTCCAATAGAATCATCAAAATCTCCCTCCAACTTCATTGGCTCCTCTATTACATGTATCATCACTTCCTCCAACTACATCAACTATATAGCTCCCACCTTCACTTGCACTAGCAGCAACTGATTCCACAATTCCATTAAAAATAGTGTAAAATCCATCATCAAAGTCAATATTGTGATAAGCAAATCCTCCATCTAGCAATCGAGGCATTTACCTCTTTTATCTTGTACATGGCAAAATATAATCTTGAACATGGTAAGCTCTTGTAGCTATCCAAAGTACTTCCTTAGCAAAACTCTAGAAAAGGAAAGTTTAAAATTGGAGTTGATATGGAATAGCCTAACAAAACCAACCCAGTAACATTCGACTAGGACTGTGATATATTGTAAGATGACCCAATTACTTATTAGGCCTAACCTGTTATGAGCTAGCCATGTTAGCTATGAGGTTTTGACCTCAATGGGCCTATCCATCAAAGTAGATATTAGCATTTTCTTTGTTGACCATGTTATGGTCGATCACAGCATTCACCTTGTCAGCCAAGTTATGGTTGATCACCATTGTGGATATGTCGTTCAACAATTAGTGAGGAAGACTCGAGTACAATAAAGTCATACCTTATCGAACAAAGTCGATTTGTAGAAGTATCTACCTCAACTGGGGAGGTCGAGTAAGCGTGATAGCAACTCGACCACATTAAATGATCTAGAAGATGGCATGTCTCTGAATTAATGGTGCATGCCACCACTAATACCACCTACCCCGTCATAACTATCTAGTGCGTACCTCCAGCATATCACCTTGTCTTGGGAAGCCGAATGTGGTGCCACCTAGAATAGTATACAAATTGGAGAAGGCTTAAAGGTCCTCAAGCAAGGACAATAGCTCTTTTTATGTAATAAAAGCATCAAAGACATATAAACTATACAAAGAAGGCTATAAATATCTCATTTTCAGCCTTCAACTAGATATGCCATTTATCTCTACAAAGCCCTCACTCTACTGCTCTATTTTCTAGTCGATTATACTGACTTAAGCATCAGATTATCTTAGCTAAGGGCCCCTCGACAAGCCTAATGTTTGGTATTAGTTGCAGGATTTGACCCTACTACATACTCAAACACCTATATCTGACTTGCCACATGGTCGATTGGATAGGACATTAGCCCAATACACTTTAAAACAGTTCACGCCCTCATCATTTGGCACCGTCTGTGGGAAACCTGAGTTTGCAACTATGAAAAATGGTTAACACTAAGTGAGCTGTTTCTAAAAGGGATGAGAACAGAAGATCCCTATCTCTTCCTCCTCGACCTCAACAAGAACTCAATGTGGCAGGACCCAGCACCTAGCTACAACAAGTAGTTACCCTAACCATGCCCCAGCTCATACAATTGATAAGTGAGTAGATATCTGACCAAATTTCTACTCAACTATTAGCTGCCTTCAACAAATACAATAACCTTCCTAAACTAGCTGCTAGTGCCATTCCTCAACCTTCCCAAGGTAAAGAGAGTCCACTAAGAGAAGAAAAGGGCTGATTGGAAGCCAAGTGATTGCCTACTCTATAAGAAGACAATCGTGGGTGATTCCCTAGGGAAGAAGCTCGGCCTAACCCTTGGGAAGAAGTGGCAAATTTAGTGAACTACTGCACTCGACCCCTTCAAGCACTGTAGTGTGATAAGGTCAAGTGCTCAAAGCCTCCGATGAACAAAAACATGTCCCATACTAATCAGGAGGAGTGGGAGAAAGTTTCCTACTACGTCCAGTAGTTGAATAGGCATTTAGAAGAAATTACAATGAGAAATATAGAGAGAACCCATAGTAAGATAGTATTCCCCAATTTCATCAAGAGTGGGAATCACTATTCATATAACAATGACTGCATTGCTATCAATGCTAAAGTTCCAACTAGCCTACCCAAATATGATGGCTTGTTTAAACCTAAATGAGCATTTGCTACAATTCGAGCATATGATGTAATTGTATGGACACAATCTATGCCAAAATGCTAGTCACTACATCTAGGAAATTATGTTTGATTGGTTTGTTAAACTAGAGCTAGCGATAATTTATTCATATAACTAGCTGTGTAATAAGTTTCTACATTAGTTTGCTAGTAGGAGGAAGGCGAAGCTCCCTCATACCCAATTGCACACTGTTAAATAGAACGAAGGGAGTTCGTTACCAATTTTTTTATCAAATTCAACACAAAAGTCTTGAAGATTGATAATCCTTAGATTGAGTTTCTAATTGATATATTCTTCTTGGACCTTCGCCATAAGGAATGCACCAACACCTTGTTTAGAGAGCAATGAAGGAGTTGCTCGACCTCACTGAGAGGTACATAACTCAGGAAGACATGAATAAGTTGAAGTATGACAACCTAACACCAACAAGAAGAAGAGGAAGGAGAAAGATGGTAGGCAATATAAAAAGGGCATCAATTTTCTATCAAATATTTCCCCAATTTATATTTCTCTTAATACTCTAAGGAAGGAAGTACTATTCACCATCCAACACAATAACCTCCTTAAAAATCCTAGAAAGATGTCCGAGACAGAGGCCTCAAAAATATCCAAGAAGTACCGCCATTTCCATAGGCAAAAAAGTCATGATATAGAGGACTACTTTAACCTCTATGATAAGATCGAGATGTTCATTTGACAAGGGCATTTAAAGAAGTTTAGATGAGAAAGCTAGACAGAAAGTGGGTGTAACCAACCAAATTCCTCATAGAGAAAGGTCGGTTAGCCCGAGGAAAGAAGATAAGGGAGAGAAACCTATCTATAGTCCCCACCTACCAATCTCTTTCTATAATGCCGACCTCTCCCACATAGAGAATCAGGGGGTTGAAAACAAGTTGGATTGCCCTTTGGAAGTATTTATTGAAATAACAAACTTGAAGGTTAGAAAAGTGTTTATCAACAATGGAAACTCGGTGAATATCATTTTCTTGTCGACCTTGAAACAAATGAATATAGGCAAGTTAAAATTTGAGCTGGTCTACACACCACTAGTAGGATTTGAGGGGTCGAAAATCATCGCTAAAGGATTTATAAACCTATCCACATCATTTAGTGAGGTCCCTTGGAAGAAACTCTCATAGTTAACTATTTGGTCGTTGACACGCCCTTTGCTAACAATGCTATCATTGGTCGACTAATAATGATCAACTTTCAAGCTATTATCTCGACCTATCATATGAAGGTCAAGTTTTTTACTGCCATCAGGATAGGTGAACTTTTGTGCAACTTGAAGGAGGCTTGTTGATGCTATACAATCTCAGTCGAGGTAAATTAGTGAAAGGCTTGATTAAAACTAAAACCCTTAGAGGACACCCCAATAGTTGAACTCAAGGAGGAACAGTTAAGCAAGAAGCACAAGTTGGAGAAAACCCATGTCAAGCTTATCAGAGAGTTCAAAACTATCAAGCTCGAACCAGAAAACTCTGATAAGACCACCAGAATTGGGACTGATATGGGCAGCAGCATGGAATGCCTTATGGTTGATTTCCTTAGAAAAAACGTTGACATTTTTGCATAGAGGGCTTCCAACCTACAAAGAATCAACCCTAGTGTCATTGTCTACTATCTAAATGTAGACCCCTTATTTAAGCTAGTGAAGTAGAGGACCAGGAAATGTTAACATTTTTGCATGGAGGGCTTCCAATGTATAGGGAATCAACCTGAGTGTTATTATCCACCATTTGAATGTAAACCCTTTATTTAAGCTAGTAAAGCAAAAGACCAGAACTTTCAACACTAAAAGATGCCAAATTATTGAAGAGGAGGTCAATAAACTTTTAGAAGCTGGATACATTATAGAAATTCAATACCCAAGTTGGCTTCGCAATGTTGTCCTTATCCCTAAAAATAAGGAAAAATAACTAATGTGTAACAATTTCACTAATTTGAATAAAACTTGCCCTAAAGATCTTTACCCCTACCTCATATAAATTCATTAATAGATTCTACTGCTAGTTGTGAGTTGTTGAGTATGATGAATATATTTGAAGGTTATTATCAAATTTTCAAGGCACTCGTGGACAGGGATAAGACGTCTTTTGTTGTTCCTAATGGAGTATATTATTTTTGATTATGCCTTTTAGACTTAAAAATACAAATGCAACTTACCAGAGACCCGTAAACTTTATGTTCAAAAATAAAATCGTAAACTCTATGTCAATGACATGATTGTCAAAATAGAAAAAGAAAAAAATCACTTAACAGACCTCAGCCATACATTCTCAATATTATGAGTACTTAGCATGAAGCTTAACCCTAATAAGTGCAAGTTCGGGGTGGGGGGTAAATTTTTAAGCTACATGGTCAGTCAATGAGGTATCAAAACAAATCTACAAAAAATTTCAGGCCATTTTAGACATTGCACCTCTTTAAACAGTTAGGGATGTTCAGCGCCTGGTTGATAG
The DNA here is from genome assembly GCA_014898725.1 of Jacaranda copaia. Taxonomy (NCBI): domain Eukaryota; kingdom Viridiplantae; phylum Streptophyta; class Magnoliopsida; order Lamiales; family Bignoniaceae; genus Jacaranda; species Jacaranda copaia. The sequence goes on from JACGDI010005618.1 coordinate 1,452,600, forward strand.
AATCATAGCATTAGGCTGATTTATTACCCGACTAGTTGACAAAAACTTACCGTTCTTCAAAATTCTAAGAAATATGAGGGAATCAAGCTTGAACAAAATAATGTGACCAAGCCATAGTCGAATAAAAATAATTATTGTCAGCATCTCCAATACTTGTAAAACTAGAAGTCAGAGAGGTCTTATATATCTATTTGGTAGTTTTGTTGGCATCAATCAGCTCAGTCTTAGTCTCAACCAAAAGTGGCGTTCATCAACCAATGTACTACTATAGCACAACATTGTAAAGCCCTGAATACAACTATTTAGAGATCGAGAAATTCACCCTCGCTTTGGTTATTGTTGCCATGATGTTGAGACCCTTACCTTCAATATCACGTCATTGTGGTTCTGATGAACAACTGTTAAAACCAATGTTGTCTAAACAAACATGTCAAGATGGTTGATTAAATGGGCTATTGAGTTAAAGGAGTTTGACATTACCTTACAACTAAGAACTGCTACAAAAGCCTAAGCTTTAGCATATTTCATTGTTGAGAGACTTGACCTATCTGATCAACCTGACTAGGATTCCCTCATGTGGACCCAACATGTCGATAGCTCTACAACTTTCTCAGGAGGAGGAATTAGCATCTTCTTATGATCTCCACAAGCCGAGGAATACGACTTCACAGTCAAACTTGACTACTCTATTACAAACAACAAAATAAAATATGAGGCCCTCCTTATAAATATAAGGATGGTGATAGATAGAGGGGTCAAACAGCTGACAACCTTCACTAATTCACAGCTGGTCGCAGAGTAGGTTGAAGGAAACTTAAAGGCTAAAGAGACCATAATGAATTTGGCTGAGGTAAAGTGGATATGGTAGTAGTTCAAGAAGTTTACCCTCAGCCAAGTTCCTCAATCAGAGAATGAGTGAGCAGACACATTGTCAAAATTCACAAGCTCGACAAAAGGGACCAGAGATAGAACAATCACATTTCTAGTTGCCAACAAGCCCACCAAAATAGTGACAACTAGAACTGGGTAGGGTAGATCAAAAAAGCACCTTTCTCCTAGCAAGATGAATTAAAAGCTTATTTACAAGAGGGAATAGTTCCCAAGGACAAAGGCCAAACATGTTGGCTCATAGGTCAAGCTACCAAGTTCACTCTCAATAAACATGGCTAACTATATAGAAGGTTGATTTTTGGACCACCATTGAGGTGTCTGACACTAGAGCAAGCTCACAAGGTCTTACATGAAGTCTACTCAAGCATATGTGGTAATGGGACACTAGAGCAAGCTCGCAAGAATCAATCAGCTCAGTCAAACAGAGGTTAAGAACATGAGTTGACACCCTTATCAGGAATAAATATGCCCTACACACTTTTTGTTAATTGAGTGTCACACCAATTCACTTATTGTCTCCACAAGACCATAGATTATAATAAAAAGCAATGTACAATATCACAAAAAAAACTAAGAAACCTTATAAATAACAACCTCAATTAATATTAAAACTTACAAGTAGCACCCTTACAATATTTTAACATTACAAATAGCATCTTGCAAGATTTCAAACATTACAAATGCAACCATTGCAACTTAAATTCAATGCCAATGACACCTTAATCAAATTCCAATGTAGAATATATAGAACAGAATAGAAGGTTTACAAAACAGTCCAAATACAATGTCATGCCTTAATATACCAAGTTTACAATATAACATTTAACACCCTTATAAGGTTTACTACACAACATTTAAAACCCTTATAGTGTTTATCACATTACACTTAACACACTTGGAATTGATACACATTTCAAATTACAAAAACAACAAAAATTAGTACAATGTCCAAAGATAGGATTTTTATTTGGATGGCAATAATAAAAAATTAGGGTTTTTACAAAAGACATGAAATCATGAGAAATAAAAATATACATTCATCAATAAACATTCCAACACAAAATATTATGTTAAAAAGCACAAAAATCACATTTTTGAAAATAAAAATAAGTCACTTGCCTCTTTCAAATCACAAAAAATTAACACCCAACACAAAATACATCTAAAACTAACTTGATCTAACATAAAAATAAGAAAAAATAGTTGTGAAAAAACTTGTCCATATCTTGGGAGCCATTTTCACTTGAAATGGTGAAATGCCACCAAAACTTCTCAATCCAATTAGTAGTGTGCATGATCAAGAAGATTTTGCAGTTTTTCTGATTAGTTATGTCGTCAAAAAATGACCATGCACCACTAGTGAGGGCATGGTAGCAGTGAAGGTGGGTTTTTGGGGGAGAAGAGAGCAAATGGAAGGGGGGAAAAAATCTACCCCTCTGTGTTCTTTATATACAGAGGTGCAAAAACGACTTTTTATGTTTTCAATTTTTTTAATAAGGGTATAACTGCCATTTCACACCTTCCATCATGTTTTTTAAGTGGTGATTAACGTTAAGGGAGGTATTTGTAATTTCACAAATCTCAGGGATAATTTCAGTATTTAAGCCAAACCTCATGGAAGATCCATGTAATTAACCCTATATCATATATAAACTGCAATGTATAAATTATCGATTCATATTATTTAATGTTTCACATTTAGAATAAATAAGAATATTCTAATTTTATAGAAGGATTTTTGGTGTAACAGATTAAGATGTCCTGGAATTTGATGAAGATATGGTAGTTGATTATTATGATGAGAAAGCATGTCGTGAGAGCAACACAATTATTATATTTTTTTTATGGGTTAGTTTCCTAGTTGTTTGGGTTATATATGTTGTCGTGTGGATACTACTTAGGTTGTTAACTGTCAGTTCCGTCTTTAATGGGTCTGCGTATGCTGTTAATAGTATTCCTCAAAGTTTAGAAAACAAAAAACAAAAATTACTCTTCAAGGATATCAGGCTTCTTGTTTTAGAACTCATTTAATAGAGTATTATCATAATAGACAAGTCCGCCGGTGGAGAAGCCTAAGTTTGGAAAAGGGGAAAATATCACCCTATCTACATCTATATCTTAAAATATTTAAATAAAAATATTTTATATTCTATCCTATTCTAAAATACTTAAAAGGATGAGACTCTAATCCCATCCTATTCTATCTAACCTAAGACCCATTAGGTCTAATTTATTGGACTTATATTTTTAATGTATATACTAATTTTCTCAATATATACTAAATATATTATTTGGTATATGATAACAAAAATAAAAAAACTTTTTCTATATTTAATTTAATTTAGTCATTAAATTTAAATTAGCTAATCTTTATTTTCAATTTTTCATTCATTAATAAAATTTTATTAACAAAATTTATTCATTAGCAAAATTAATTTATTAATTGTTTTTATAAAAAAAATATTTATTCCACTATTAATTTTAATATTATTAATTTTATTAATGAAAATTGTTCAACTGTTGCTATTGCTATTACAACTTTTTTTTTTAAAAAAAAAGCAGCCATCCCAATACTTCAACTTTGTTAATTTTATTAATTTAGTTTAATTTTTAATGAAGAAAATTATTTAGTTATTACTGTTCATTCATATATTTGTAATTTTTATATATAAAAAATTTATCATTAATATATATTTGATTTTGGTATAGATAATTTTTAGGTTCATAAATTAAAAATAAGTATAAAGTAATGATTAAGTTTTTGGTAAGAGTATATGTGTAATTTATGAGTATAAATCCTACCCATTATATTATCTTTAATGGGTATGTGCATGGGTATCGGTATGAGTATGATATTTTGGGTTACTCTACTCATTTATAGGCCTAGAGTAGCTCCAAAAAATTATATCCATGCTCATACCTATCGCCATACTTATTAAAAATTATACAATGGATACATGTGTGGTTTATACCCTAAATTACCTGCATACTCATACTCAAATATTACCCATTAGTTTACATTCAAATTTAAACTATTTGTCTAAAACTATTTATACCGAAATTAAATGTATAATAATAAATTATTTTAATATATATAAAAATTAAAAATATATATTAATTAATATATATTTTTAACTGTTTGAATATATTATATGAAATAATAATATTAAAAACTAATTTTTCTTAACTTTAGTTTATATACTTGGATAATGTGTAATGTGAGGTTAGCAACAATATTCTGGATTTGTTATTTTGTTCTTGACTTTGGATTGATCAAATGATTTGGAAAAATAAATATATGTTGCATTAAGGTAACCATTAATCCTTCGAGTCAAACACTGGCACTGAAGAAATTTTAAAAAACTGTTGGTTTTGGTCTTAATATTTCCAAGTTCTGAAATGTTTGACAACACTTGAAGTAAAATGTAAAGATTTACTAAATTAAATTTAATGATTGAATTAAATATATACATTAATTAAGTTTAGGTACTATATTTTTGTATTGTATTCAAAATAATTTCTCTAATATATATTGAAAAGATTTGTGTATATATATATTTTGGGTATTTTAAGATATAGATTTGGGTAGGATAATACCCGACTCATTGACATGAGGCCTATACCAAAGCTAATAATTGTCATGGTTAGATTTGGAATCAGAAAATAGCTATGAAGAAGTTGTTTGAATTCAAAACAATAACTATTTCTATATTTGAGATTTGATCATTTATTCTATTTTTTATTTCATTTGATGAATATATAACATGTATATTAAATATTTTTTTATTAATTTAATTGATTGAAAATTAAATACACTTAACATACATTCATCAAGTTAAAATAAAAAATTGAAATTAAAAATAGAATAATAGATCAAAGTGTCTATTTCTATCCCGAAGAAATCATAACTGTTCATATGGTGGGATTCATGAGATATACCAATTTTTACGTTACTGCTTGAACTCCAAGTTGAAAAGCTTTCCGGAATTGCTCCACTTTAGTTTCATGATTCGGTGCACGCACGCACGCACGCATTAGTTCCAAAGTAGGGAGGGGGAAAATGGCGGCAAAGGGAAAATAAAAGAAAGGAAAAGCGAGCAGATGCCAATGTTGTAGGACATATTTGTAACCGGCATCTTCTTTCACAAAGAACCAGGACACCTCTTACAATCCAACTAAATGTATATTCTCGAGAAACAGGATTGGTACGTCCTGACCACTCAAGCTAGCTAGACATCTTTTCTAATTTTATTAGTATATTATAATCCAAAACTTCCACAATGTTGTCCACAGTGCCAATTGTAAAATGCAAATGACTTGTCTACACATAGGCAAACAATCAACTTGCATGTCTCGCGCTTGGAACGCAGAACAAATTAAGCACTTCAAACGATGCTTAAGAATAAATTGTTTTGACATCCAAAAATTGTTAAAAAATTGGTTTATAAAGTTGAGCGCACCGAGATTTGATCAATTAATTAAGTGTTTTTTTATTTATTGTCAATAGACTTATTGTAATTTATACTGTGGGCATATGATAATATATAATATATTTAATTGCTCAAAATTAATTTTGAGTTAATAAAAAATTTATGCCAAAACAATCAATTAAATGAATAAATTGTCAAAATTGGTGATACATCCCACTAAGGCCCTAAGAGTATATATGTGAAGAAACATAATATAAGGACCAACATAAGTGAAAAACATAATAGAAGGACCAACATAGTTAACTAAAATAGGCCACTAACCCCACTTAACATGGGTCCCCTAAGTCTCATGAGACTCAAACTCGTCAAAAACTCAACTAGTATAAATACTAACCTCCACAATCAAAGTAGCATTGAGTCGCTCATTTTTAAGTCAAGCACTATCTCTACATAGGTGTGTTTTCTTGGATAAAAAGCCAACTAGCTAATCAATGATTTTTGGTAAAGGATCTTGAATCTAATTTCACACAACATCATTTGGTGGTATCTATGTGGAACACTTTTCTAATTTAGGAATGGTGAAAATACAAACAAGATTTAGAGCTCGACACTTCAAGTCCTAATCATACCTCAAGGAAAGAATGTGCAAGGAGAACAATCAATTTGAACACACAGCTCTCCCAATGACTAAATAAGTGCCCAACATGCCCCAACACCAAAGATCCCATTCGAGCTGCAAACTTTGTCCTTGAGTGGACCAATGTTGTAGGGCACCTGAGAAGTCCTATTGGCATTGGTGGAAGATGCCCCAACATGAGATACAACACAAGCGGTAGCTCACTATGTTCACATGTTGTTTAATAAAGCCTATAGCAACTACCCTAATTCTCCCACTGAAGCCAAGAAAGCATCATCATCACCTAAGAGAACTTGATAGAGAATAGAGGAAGGAACGAGGTATAGCTTCTTTGCCACCCCAGCAAGTGGAAGTGTTGTCTTCCCTCTGCCCTGACTAGTCTTAGCTAGTGATCACTAACTATAGCTAGAACCACCCTTCACTCACATTCCCCCAACTTACAATGGCTGCAAGTGGCAAGTATCTTTTCCTAGCTGTTGCCCTTCCTAGATGTAACCTTTTTTGCCCCGCCATCCTAGTAGACTTACTCTCTCATGGCATAAAGGTCGTAAAACTCACAGAGTTCAACCACTACAAAAAAAATTTGCCTTTATCCCTCAAAATGTTTTGAAGGACTTTTGATAGATTTATGAGGGAATAGGATTCATAAAAAACCCAACAAAATACCATTGAAAAATCATCTATAAATCTGGAGAAAATTTAGCTCAAAAAGATGCAAAAATATCCGATGAATTTTTTGTCAGAAGACTATTGGAAAATAAATTCCAACAGAAATTTTTTGTGCCTTTTTCATTGGATTAAAAAACTTTTTTTCCACATAAATTACACTGAAAAGTTTTGTCAAAAAATCTAATTAAACAAATTGCTTGCCCTTCTCCTTTCCCATTTCTTCTTCTGCTTGTCCCCATTTCTTTTTTCTTCCTTGCATGTTCCCACCTTGCACCTCACCATCCTTTGCCATTGCCGATGTTCCCATTGCCTCCCACACGATTGTTGTTGCTGCTACCATCACCACCTGTTTGCACGCCCCATTGCCGTGCCATCACCAACCTCCAAGCTATTAGTTAGTTTTCTTAATTTTTTAATATCTTTATTTATTTAATTATCATTGTATATTAGTTTGTTTAAAAATGTATCTTGGTTTCCAATAATTAGTTGTGTAGAAATACATGTTGGTTTCTTGGAATTATCTAATTAGTTTTGTATGTTAGTATGTTTAAAAATGCATCTTGGTTTATTAGAATTATTTAATTAGTTTTGTATTTTATTGTGTTTAGAAAATAAATGTTGGTTTCATTGAATCATTTAATTATTCTTGTATGTTAATATGTTTAGAAATGCATTTTGGTGTCTTGAATTATTTAATTAGTTTTTTACGTTAGTATGTTTAAAAATGCATGTTAGAATGGCTTATAGGATTATTCAGAATTAATCATAATAATTGTTGGGCCACTTATCAATCATGGGCTCCAAGTATACTAACCAAGAGGTTAGATTGTTTGGATTATGTATCTACCATGCACAACTTTCAAAGAAAATGAAGCCTCTTAGTTTAGAATTGAGTCTAGGATAATTTATAGGATTACTTAGACTATTCAAAATAGACAATGTAGCTTACGAAACAATAATTAATGTTGACATCATAAAGAAATAATATCCATGCTAAATAATAAAACAATATCATAATGGATAACTTAGACTACCTAAAATATTAACCAAGGTCCTTACGAAACTAAATTTCATCTTATTCTAAATAGTTATCTTAGAAATTATTTGAAACTTAAATGATTAAAAATTTAACTAAAAATAATGTATATTTTATCTCAACGATTTTCAAACCCCTAATTACAAGATAGTTTATTATAGCATTCTGTGCCCCATTCAAACTCATCTCAATCCCATCTATCTTAAAGATTTTCAAAAGTTAGAAACACAGAGAATAAAAATTTCATTATTTCGACTACACAATGCTATTCTAAAAACCCCAACAAAGACAAATGTAATGACTCCTAAAGATTAATGCTAATACTATGAAAAATTAAAAATTCTATGATCATAAGTTGAAAATCCACTTGAGGTTGGCAGGGAGTCATTACATAATTACCAAACCAAATAATATTTTTTAGACAAGGAGCATTATATGAGTCTTCAACTCCTATAATTGATCAATAGCCAAATATATTTTCTAATAAAAATTTCTATTAAAACATTCATTCATTCATTAGAAATTTTCTTTAAACTTTTTGTCTATCCAAATCTATTACTATAAATGACAAACAATCAAGCATTGAAATAGCAATGGACCATTAAAACAATTATCTTATTATAACCATAGATTCAGGTAGACAAAAAGACTAAAGTATTTATCCAATGAATGAATGATATATTTGATATATCTAAACTTCAATTTTAGCTAAAACATTAACTAAAGATGAGGTATATTCTATTCAAGTACAAACGAATTATTATTGCTTCTAATTATAATATATCTTATTATACCAACCAACTCCTTATTCAAACTCATCTCACCCATCTATCTTAAAGAATTTCAAATGTTATAGACATAAAGAATAAATCGTCATGTCATCTTCATAATGCTATTCTAACAACCTTAAAGAAGACAAATGTAATGACGTTTAAACATTAGTGCTAGTGCTGTGAAAAATTGTTCAATGATTTCAACTTATGATTGTAAAATAATTTTCCATCGTACTAGCATTTCTATTTGAAGTCATTACATAATTACCAAACCAAATAATTTTTTTATTAGAAAAGGAGAATTAGATGGGGCCTCTTATTACTGTTCTCTTGTTACATCAATGGATCTAGGTAGGTAAAAAGACTAAAGTATTTATCAGATGAATAAATAATATAATCTATCTAAACTTTTATGGGAACTAGTGTGCCTTATCGAGTCTACTTGTTAACTAGTTTTATGCCTTTGACATATGTAAATATTAAGTTGTTGTAATAATATTAATTATTGACCTTATGTGATGTTTGTTTTTAGTTTATAGATGGTAGACTAGTCTAGTTTCCATCCTCCTACCATTGGCTGAGGTCAGGTTCTAGCTGTGGTAGGGGGATAAAATCTCTGACCTATTAGACACACTTGCTAGCCAACTAGTCTCTTACTACCTCGTCGGTTGGTTATCCCTTCTTCCCACTAGGAGCTACAGTATTCCTTTTTCATCCTCTTTTAATACTATGATGTCTTTCATATACCATTCCTCGCATTTACACTCACAATAGCATTACCCATTACTGTCGTTATCCACTTCACTCGCAAGTACTCTATCACCATTTACCACTCCATCTTGCACTCAGCTATCCCCTACTGCTCTACTTAATCATTCCATATTACCAACAATGGAATACCCAGTAGTCTATTCTTTAGCCAGCTAGGCATTGGATGAGGGAAGATCAGAGCCCCATCCTATAGTTGTGGCAAATATATTTACATCTTGAGGAACGTTACGGATGAGTTTGAATTGTTATATAGATGTTATTTTATTATTATTTTAATAATTATATATTATTGTTAAGAATTATTTTATGCAAGTTTATGCCTTTGCTCGATGTTACCAAGTTCTTAACGAGGGTAATCAAGAGCAAAGTACAGTAGCCTTATAAGACTTAGTTAGATATCTCTCTGGTCCTTCAAGACTTGATGTTTAAAGGAGTGGAAGGCATATGAATGTCAAAAATATATTTACTTTTATAAATTAAGTGCATTTGTGTGCTGTAATTACACTAACATATTTCCTTTTATTTCATAGTGGTATTTCACTTGGGACCCCTAGTGCGAAGACTATTTTCAGAGGGCCTTCAACATTAGAGAAGGTAACTGACTAAGTGACATATATATGGCTATGCCTGGAATACGAGTGAGAGAAAAGAGTGGATTGGCGAGGACACTTTGGCTGTCTTATGTTGGCACAAATAGTCCTAAGATTTTCAAAAGAAATCCACATAGGATAAGAAAAATTGAGCTTTTAAGACCGATGGATCTCTCCATATAAGGGGGAGTATATCCATTGGGATGTATACATTTAGTAAGTTTCCTAACTTGTAGACTTTAATAAACTTAGTCCATAATCTTATGTTACTTTTTATTATGTTTATAATCTTTGCATGAGATGGTTGATGGGGAAGGGTTAGTGCCTTTCCTATTTGTTATTTTGATTGATGGAGAAGGATTGTTGCCCATCCCAAATGATATTACATTATAATTTCTTTTGTAGTTGATAAGCTGTTGTTTGTTTGGAAAAGATCAATTTTAGGGAAGATTTTATCGAATTTTTTTCTTATAATCATTGTAGTTTAGTATTATATACATATAGCATACTTATGTCAATTCTTGTTCTCTTGTTTTCTATGTATGTTGGGGAATTATAGAGGCCTCCAATAGGAGAAGAGGTTTTTGCTCATACCCACTAGAGGTGGGCTGGTAGAAGCTAGCTGGACAAGAGAGCGAGGAGAGTTGTTGTAACTTTATTACATATGACATAAGATCGTTTTAGTTACATTATATTTTATCATATATTTAATAAAATTACAATCAATTATAACTTATTATTTCATTTATTCCTAACTTTCTTGTATTATAATTGTATGTTATTTTGTATTTAAGATATATGAATAGGTTACAGGTGTAATTAAATAAATTTTTTTCAAAATATTTCATAAAAATAATAAATTTTCGATGAAAAGCCAAGGACCTTCTAACGGAAATGATTATAAATAAATAATAATTTTAATAATTATTTGTTAGAAATCCATCTAATTTTTGTTGAAAAACATAAAAAATAAACCAAAAATATAAAAAAGACCATTGGAAATTGACAAAATGGCATTGGAAAATTTTTTTATCATCAATTTTCCAACGAAGAAAACCATTTGAAACACAATGAAAATTTAATAGTTCAGCACTGTCAAGATTCCATCACAAAATCGATGAAATCTATCAGAGAAGTTTTTGATGGAATGGAAAATAATTTTCAATGAGGGTTTTTTCAATAATAAAAATTCCATCAATGATCCATCGACAATTTGTTGTTCCATCAGAAATGTCAAATTTTTTAGCAGTGAACAGGTGTGCCACATCTAGGAGTACTTGGACAACTTCTTGGCTTACATAAAGCTCTATGATTTAAGTGAAGCTACATATTGCAAGGTATTTTGTATGATGTTTACCAAATGTGCCATATCATGGTTCAACTAGATAACTACTGGATCTATCACTGGATGGGAGTAGTTGACACAACACTTCCTCCACAACTTTTCCATCAACCATAAGTACCTTAAAATAGTTGCCTACCTCTTCACTATCAAATAGAAAAAGGAGAAGGCCTAAGAAAGTATATTAACCACTTTATTCTGACGAGTTACAAAATTTCCCATCCCAACCAAGTGCTCTTGTACAACATCATCCAACAGAACTTGAGATACTATAGATTTAGAGAGCCAATAGTAGGAAAGCCACCCACCACCTTCGAGAGGAATTCCTCATTTGAATGGAGAAGTACATTCAAATCGAGGAGAAGACAACCCCTATGGATAGCCACAAATGAAATGCACAAGAGAAAGAGGCTAACGTAGGGACAGACCAAACTGACCATAAGCACAATCCTTCGGCAGGGCTCTCTAGATACATCCCTTTGGCCTTAATCTTGTTTTGACCAAATGAAGAAAAAGAAGAAGGAATCACACTAGTCTAAATCATTATCACTCCAACAAAATGGGTTTGATATGAGCTAACTTTTAATTAGTTGTCTTTGGATCTAATAATTTGGATTTGAAATGATGAAATTTTGAAAAAATTTCAAATCTTTAAATATCAAGCTACGTAGCAGGACAAAAAAGGGCCTGTCATCCAAGTTGTGCTCTTTGCTATGTCTGCCTTTTATCGATGGAGTGCTATGCAGCAAGATAAGCAATAAAAAATGAGTTTCAATCAAAAGGAAGCAGCTAGTGAATGGCAAATTCCACCCAGTGGCTACGTCAAGTTGTAATGTTGATGCATCTATTCAGACCAATAGTCAAACATTCAAATTAGGATGGGTAATTAGACACGACGATGTAGGTTTCAAAGTAATTGTAACTGTTCCATGCTGAGGGAGCATGCATGTTGCTTTAGCATAGGCTATATCTTTCAAAAAAGCTCTTGCTTGGATTAAAAGTAGGGACCAGATAAAGATTTACTTTAAGTTAAATGCTTTAGTTGCAGTGAATGCGGTTTTGAATGAGATCGATCACAATTCCTATTTTGGGTCAGTTACTTCTGGTTGCGGAGTCCTTTTAAGTGAAATTGATAATGTTTGTTTTGTTAGGCAATTAGTGAATCAAGCGGCTCAGCATGTAGATAGGATTGTCGATTCTATGTCTGGTTTTAGTGTGTGGGAAGATCATCTTCCCACTTTTCTTTTGAATGTAATAGCCACTGATTTAGAGTGATTTTTCTCCTTTTAGGGTAAAGAAAAAAAAAGTTCTTGCAATTTTGGTTTTTAGCATAATGAATTTAATTAGGGAAGAGTTTTCGTACGAGTTTGTATAACTTTATTATGATGATTTACAAAGCAAAAAGAAAGATTTGTCAAAACTTTCTATTTAGGTTTGGAAGATACTAACACGTTAAGGGAAAAAAAAATTCATCTGATGAATTTTAGTGTCATATTCCAAAAATTATCATTTCACTTGCATTAACCATGTTCCGCTCATCACGACTGATGCTTTGCTAATCTAATTCCACGCATTACGGGATGTTGGACAAGCAAAGGCATATACCATGAAAAGTCAATTAATTAGCTGAAGGCCGTATTACTCAAACTTTATATATCAAAATGTTGACTGACGTATTTAGAGGATTAACTAACCTGTCTGATGTCTTAATTATAACTAATCACATATGTCGCTTACGTACGTAAGAAATTGCCACAAAGTGCATTACGAGACGATTGCTTGACACAAACCTTTATACTATTTTAAAATACTGCTTCAATTAATTAATTGACAAAACTAAGGCTCTGTTAGTCTAAAATCTGGTCCGAATTGCAATAATTAGTTGCTGGTAGTAGTTATTTATAAGTTGTTACTTAAAAAATTTATAAGTTACTAATTAAAAAATTTTAATCTATTGTTAGTTAGTATCTTACAATAAAAAAGTTAACATTACCGACAAAATATTAAGTTACAATATGAAAGTAAATCACTAATTTTGTATATATATTATATGTAGCAAAAATTGTTATGTGAACATAATAACAATTTTTACATACTCAATACATATTTATGGCATAGGCACATTGACAGCAAAAGTCTTTTGAAGGTTATATTAATAATTTGTGTTCTCAAGAAAGAAATGTTATACTTCTAAGGATTTCAAAGTTTCATATCTTATTCCATCAACTTGAAGATTCATTTCATTGAACAATGAAATGATTTACAAAAGCGGCACTTCTATTGAGGCTTCCAATGTCCCAATTCAAATATACATCAAATTTATGACAACAATAATAGTAATCAAAGAAAGACAAAACATCGAATTTTTGTGACGATAACAATCAAAGAAAGACAGAACATTGATATGTATAATTATGCAGAATTATCTTCACATTGTAGCATATTATCAAATTCAAATGTTGTATCTGTACTTATGCATGCCTAATCTAATGTATTTGAGAGTGTCATTTTCCCCGATATAGGTGCCGCTAAGTATCACTTATTTCAGATTACATGTGAGTACAAAATGTCAATTCATGTACGGACTATGGAGGATTAAACAATTAACCTTTCTCGAGCGTCTTTTTTTTTTTTAAATGACGTTCATTCGAGTCGAACACGAGACCTCCCACAATAATAAAAAAAATTAATGCCACTTGAGCCCAGAAACCATTGGGCTTCTTGAGCCTTAGTTAATTATTAGCAATCCCATGTCTTACGTGTGCTGTTTAAAATATGTTTTAATAGTTACAGTGTTGGTGATGGAGCGGAATATCTTAGTTACTAGGCATATAAAATTTAGTAATCAAACAGAATTGTGAGAGAGAATGAGTCAGGACATAAATGTTTCGGGATTAGCGCATCGAATGTTAGCGGAAAGTGAAATAAATTTAAGCATATAAACAAGTAGTCATGAATTTCAAGAAAAACAAGTGATGAAAATAAGTAATTTTTATTGTGTAAGCAGACTGATCTGAAGCTATAAATATAGACATAAATATTTATGTCCTCTACTATTAACTAATAAATAATTTGGAATCTGAGAATCATTCTACTGTTCTGGCTCTTCAGTTTATGATTTATCGTAAACTGAAATTCATCGTTGGGTTTGTCGTCGTGTTGGGCCCAGCAAAAAGTTAAGGGCCCATATCTTTGTTACTGGAGAAGGCAAAAAAAATAAAGAATTCGGAATAGTCGTCCAACTAATTGCTGCATTGATCATGAGTTCTGTGGAAATTGTGGAAAGTTAAGATGATGTTTGGCTTAATTTTTTGAAGCTATAAAGTGTTACATCTTAGTTTTAAAATAAGATACTAAAATATTTGGATAAAATAATACTTTAAAACTTATAAAATATTAATAATGTTGTTTTTATAATTAAAATAATTAAAGTTAAAGGTGCTTACTTAGATCTAGAAAATAAGTTAGAATCTCCTTTTTTTTTCCCTTAAAAAAATGCTTATAAAATTCTAATATCTTATTTTAGGATTTTATTAGCTCATCCAAATATTTTTAACATTTTAAAAATTTTTAAACATTTTAAAGGATATTTAGAGGAGTTTATATGCTCACCCGAATACTCGCTTACTAATAAAATATTAATGAAATAAAATAAGTATAAATTACGTACAGTGGACAATCCACATAATTCAATTAGAAATAGATGCGACATTTTTACAACACTTATATGAAAATATAAATTTCAGCGCCATCAAAAATTATATTTCTCAAGTACTTTTTTATTATTTGTATATGCATATGTACATTAATATGCTTTAGAGCTTGAATCTACACCTTATATATATATATGTATATATATAAATATGAGGAGGATAACATAATTTGTTTGAGTTTTCTTATAATTGAGAATCTTCACTTCCACTTTTGCCCTTTATATATCCCAAATTTTGATTTTGATTTTGATTTTAAAACTGTATCCAAGTTTCAAAATTTTGCATAAATTGAGCACAACACCACAAAGTGCCGCTGTCTTGAAAAAGACCCCCAATAAGCACGCATTGTTTGGACCGGGAGACCAGCCGCTTAAGACAAGATTCGACTTGTCTTTCATCAGATAAAAAACTATAGTGCTAAACTAATACGCACAAAATAGGGGTGTTCTACTAAAGACTAAGCACAAGTCAATGTACAGATCCAGCAAGCAGGCATTCTTTTGTTTCGGTGCTAACATACACTTTACCTTTGCTATCCATTTAGGCAGTCATAATGCGCCCCCCCACAAAAAAAAAAGGAATAAAAATAGCAATAAAAATAAATAATCATAAAAATTATCACTTATAATATATATTAAATTGTAATATCTTTTATTTTATTATTAATGATATTTTTAAAGTGACAACAACTTTTTTTGCCGTAATATTGCTTAATACTGATAAAATTCAATTATTTTAGTTGTCGACATTACAATTAATGACATACCTATAGAGACAATTTAGTGATAATAAAAATTATTGCTATAATTTGTGATAAGATTTTCATGATCACTAAATTATTGCTAAAGATATGTCACTAATTATCAATGTTGATAGCGTAACTATTATTTTTGCCACAATTAATTTTATAAAAATCATTAGAGTGGCAAAGAAAATCTTTTTTCATTGAAGATTTGCAATGCAATAGTAATAGTTTTTGCATTGCCGGTTATTATTTTATTACCAATTTTCTTTTTCTTGTAGTATGATGATATTATTCATCTTAAATATCTTTTGACTTTGTTTTGAATTGGGGTTCACTAGAAAAAAATGTAATTTAGTGTCAAAAAGTAAGTAATAATATGAAATTTGCCATTAACAACGTATATTAAGTGATAATAATTTTTATTGTCTCACCAATGATATTTTTTAAATCTAATAATTTTTATTTAGTCACACCATGTGTTAACAGCAATAAAAGTTAATACTTTAAGTTATAAATATAGACAATTAGTAACAAACATACAGAGACAAAAAATTTGTTATTATAATTTGTGACACAATTTTTATCGTCATTATGTTGTCATTACAAGTTTGTTACTGATTGTTATAATGATAATTTAAACACTATTTATGTCATTATTAAGTTTGTAAAAAGCATGGCAATATACAATCTTTTATCATTTAATGTATATAATCAATGACAATTTTCATATTGACACTTATTATTTTGGGATTAATTTTTCTTTCATTTGTAGTTCTTCTTCTTAATTTTATACTAATAGCAAAAAATATAATTAGTTAAGAATCTTTAAATTTTATAATTCAGCAAAAATATATTTCCAATGTTCTGCAAAAGATATCAGAATTGGTTTTTCTACAAATATGAAAAGTAAAACTTTGTACTGAATCTTGCGATATTACCATCGGAACAACTCAGAGAAAATGAAAATGAAAAAAGAAAAAAGGAAAAAAAAATAAAACGAAAGACTCAAACTCTATATTCCACTCAAAGGATTTCCATTTGAATGAAGTGGATCTTAACACACACTAGGTAACTCCTGAGAAAGGTCTTGTTATGAAAATCTACTTTTTGTAATAGGAAAAAGTTGATATGATCCAGAAAAATATTCTTTTACTTAAGTGATGGGTTGAGAAACAAGCTTGGATTCGAGTTAAATTATTACGATAATATATCTTGAAATTAAATACAAGTTAGGATTAATAGAGTTTTTTTCAACAATATTCAGATGTTCAAATCAATAAATTAAGAAAATAGGAAGTAAGTGGTTGGAGAAAAATATGTCGTTAATTAAAATGACTACTTAATTTTAAATATCTCATGTTTATTATTATACTAGTCAGAGCAAATTCGAGTAAAGTTCAACTCATGTGGTATGAAAGATGTGAATTCAGAAAATTTTTAAAAAATATAACATTTTTTAAAAATGTTTTTGGTACTATATCACATTAGAAACTTTAACAAAGTTTCTAAATTCTTACCCTAAAAATTTGAAGATTTCTATGTCCATTACATAATTTCTTTCGTTAAATTAAATTGAAGAGCGTAACTGACCCTCACGGACAATGGTGTGGAACAAGAATTTCTGAATGAATCAAAACAGAAATGCAGATATTCGTCAGGGGATGGGGGAGAGTAGGACCAAATCCATTAGTTCTTTCCCGAACAACCCTACCAATTACCATATATACACTTAAAGACCTCCAAACAAACAAGACCACCATATAAGTGTCTCCCAACCCTTATCTCATCAAACTAGGTATTAATAGCACAAGGGGCATTGGAAGATGGCAAGATCCTGGGAAGTATGGCTTAAAACAACCCATAAAAAAAGAGGTTGACAAATGCAATATAAAATTGATTCCGTAATGTGCAAGTAGAGAATTTTGAGGTATAGAATCAACAAAATCCAGGGACTCCCATCCAAGCTTCCAAACCAAAAGTTAAATGCTTTCCCCATCCCCTTTTTGGCTTGTCTCACAACTTCCTTGTCTCTGTCTTAATGCAAGAGGATAGCAACAAGTGGATGATCTATGCCTTTACACAATCAGACAAGAATAGTGGGTCTTTTTTGTCCGGATTTGGGGCCTTTGGGGGCCCTCTTTTTTCATATTTTGCATTGCAATCTCCTTTTATCACCCACTAAGGAACAGGCCAAGGTGTTTGTTTTGTTTTGGTCATGCGTTACCTGCTTGGATTCGTATTGTGCCGGGGAATAACCCCAAATTCTGGCCAGCTCTTATTCCCATCCATTATGCATACTGACAAAGAGAAAAATATAAATGGAGAGTTATATTTATTGTGGGGCCTTTGCAGTATTACTATGATAATGGTTTAATTGTTTTGATGCAATGCTTTCTTACCAGGTAGTATGTTGGAGTTGGTTTGCAGTAAAAATTCAATTACTTTGATGGTGAAAAAAAGGACTCCAATGTTAATCAACTTTTAATCTTAATGCTGGCATGGCCCACCCTTCATGCAATAGTTATGACTAAATATTAGTATTTCACATTTACCCATCTTTAAGCATTCATGTTGCTTCTTATAGTCAAAATATGGCTTTTAATTGTGTGTCTTGCTGAGTGGTTTTTGCTTTAATAATATAAGTCTTGCATATAAAATGTAAGGTTAGAGTTCGAATCTAAGTAATATTTAACGTGAATGTGTATAAATAAAATAAAATTTATGAGCCTTTTTTATCCTATTTTGAAAAAGAAAAGAAAAAATAAGAATGAAAAAGGGCTTTGCACTTGACAAATTCCATTTTCATCTGAAGCCCCAAGGGACAAGAAAGCAATAAGGACAAAAACTGCTCCTTTGAATTGTCACACACACTCACAGACACATACAAAAAGGCAGACATGGAAAAGTCCTTCAAGACAAGAAATGCTTTAATTCCATTTGACTCACAACCTAGCCTAAGAGAGTGCATCACCCTGGACAGTTCCAAAATTCACTTTGGGTGATAAGCGTTCTTAGATGTTCTTCTTGGGAGTTTTTTGTGCGTTTTCTGATTAACATCAATTTGGGACTTGGGACTTTGAGTTTTCTTGTTCACTCAAGAAGTTAGCTTCTGTACCGCTACCGGTGAGTTCATTGGTGTTTGTTCTGTGGCTCTGTACTTAGATACCACGTTTCCATTTTGCTCTGTTGAAATTTCATATGTATTTGTACTGTTGGATTCCTGGTGAATGATAATTACATTGCACCTATATTGGACTCATGATCCGATGAACAAGGGGCAAAATCATCATGAGAGTTTAAGGCTTTATATTTTCGTACTCTAAGACTCCAGCGCCTGATCGGGCTCCAAGCTAAGCTGTGAAACTTTTAAGGCCGAAAATAGCAATTTGATAGTTAAATGACTTAAATCTACCATCTATTTTTTACTAGTACTTGATTCCATTAAACAAAAGAGTTAAGAGAAACTTTCATGCATGGCTGGAAAGGTTGAATATATGGAACATAAAGATACTCTTTGGGACCATACTCATACTCACACCAAAAACATTTCATCTAGAAATCCAACACACTCTAAAGTTGAGATTTTATTGTTAATGGTGACACTTTACATTTGAAAGAGAAGTTAAAGAAGAATGAGAATGCTAAGCATATGTTGGTGCTGGTATTTTGTATTTGGTTATGTACCTATGGACTTAAACATTACTCGCTACAGAGTATTGATAAGAAAGTTAATGTTTATTTTGAATATGTTTAATTCAAGTTTAATTCTGATGAATATTGGCTGGCAGGTTTTTCCTTCATTGGCAGGAATGGTTCAAGAGGATGGATCATCCTCTGTAAGTTCGTCACCTTTGCAGATGTTCTCCATGTTGTCTCTTTCACCTGGTTTAGGATCCCCATATCCTTGGCTCAGGGAGAAGAGATCTGAGGAGAGAGGCCTTTGTCTGATCCATCTTCTTGTTGCTTGTGCTAATCATGTTGCCGCTGGAAGCATTGAGAATGCCAATGTAGGCCTTGAATATATTTCACATCTTGCCTCTCCTGATGGTGATACAATGCAGAGGATTGCATCATACTTCACTGAAGCCCTTGCTGACCGCATGCTTAAAGGTTGGCCCGGACTGCACAAGGCTCTTAATTCCACCAAAATAACTTGGGTTGCCGAGGAAATTCTAGTTCAGAAGTTGTTTTTTGAATTCTGTCCCTTTCTAAAGCTTTCATATGTGATCACTAACCAGGCAATTCTTGAAGCAATGGAAGGGGAGAAGGTAGTTCACATTATTGATCTGAATTCCTTTGAGCCTACTCAGTGGGTTAGTCTTCTTCAGGCATTAAGAGCACGGCCTGAAGGACCACCTCATTTGAGAATCACAGGCATTCATGAGCAGAAAGAGGTATTAGATCAGATGGCTTATCGGTTAAATGAAGAAGCTGAAAACTTAGATATCCCTTTTCAATTTAATCCTGTAGTTTGCAGATTGGAGAATCTTGATATTGAAAGCTTACGTGTCAAGATGGGAGATGCTGTTGCAATTAGCTCTGTACTTCAGCTACATTCTCTTTTGGCGGTTGATGATGAAATGCTGCAAAGAAATTCCCTTTCTTTAAGTAAGAGTTCAAATAGAGCACACTTGCAAAGAGTCTTGCAGATGAATCCATGCACTCTAGGCGACTTTCTTGAGAAGGATGTGATCAGCCCATCCATTGCCAGCCCTGATTCTGCATCATCATCGCCAATATCTCAGGTCCTTTCACCTAAAATGGTGAGTTTTCTAAACTCCCTTTGGGGTCTTTCACCAAAGCTAATGGTGGTGACTGAGCAAGAATCAAACCACAATGGGTTGAATTTGATGGATAGAATCATGGAAGCATTGAACTTTTATGCAGCACTATTTGATTGCTTGGAGTCTACCATGCCAAGGGCATCTGTAGAGCGTCAAAAGATTGAGAAGATGCTATTCGGAGAGGAGATTAAGAATATCATAGCATGTGAAGGTCTTGACAGAAAGAAGAGGCATGAGAAGCTGGACAAATGGATTTCTAGGCTTGAGTTAACTGGTTTTGGAAAGGTGCCTTTAAGCTATCATGTTATGTTGCAGGCAAGGAGATTGATGCAGAGTAAAAACTATCAAGGGTACAAAATCAAAGAGGAAAATGGCTGTTTCGTAATCTGCTGGCAAGATCAACCGCTTTTCTCAGTTTCAGCGTGGAGGTTTAGACGGTATGGATGATGTTAACTTCAAAATCAGATTGTGTTTATTTTTCAGTTTTGCTATTTGTATAAATTACAATTTGAGTCACCACCTAATGTGCTGAGGATGGATTATAGATTTCCATAACTGTATCATATGCATATTTATATTTCTAATTGCCTTCTGCTTCCAATGTTTTCCTGACCATCACAGGATGGTCCAAATGATTCTTTAGGCATGAAATTTATGCTGTGATTTGAGAATGGGTTATTAGCTGTTTAAATAAGCTCACTGTTCTTGTACATTATTCGCTTCTCTCTTTATGGGCTTTACAAACTGTAAAAATTTGAGCTTTCAAGATCAAGAAAATGAAGACCCAATTAGAGTGCATCAAATATAGTCAAGGAGTTAGCCAGCAATCAACAAATCCAGAAACAAAGAATGCATCTATGGCAAGATGCTTCAATTTCAGCTCTGTATATATTTATTTCTCATAATATATGAAAACCTGATCATGTTTGAATATCTGAATAACAAAGTTTCAATTATGCATTACAAAGACATTGTATTCAACTACAGCATCCCCAGTTTGGACATTGAATTTCTCTGTCTTTGCCAATGCATAGCCACAAGCAAACCGGAAAAGCTCAGTCCCTCCAACTACTGCCATTTCTCTTACAGTTTCAAGAAACTGATTCCTCCCTAGAACACTTAGAGAACTGCCATTGTATTTCCCCTCACTGAAAACAAAGTTAATCACCATAAGCAGACTTTCAGCATCTTGAGAAGACATAGAATACATCCCTTGAGCTCTTCCCACCACTTTGGATCCAGGCTCCACGCCTTCTGTCAAGGGGTCATCTATAATCGCAGTGCCGCCAAACTTGTTTTTCTGCCCGGCAACAGTGATGGCGGTAGGGTGTTTCCCGCTGATGATATCGTGGAAGTAAAAATGCAAATGGCTCATCTTATTAGGATAGCGACCAGAGTTCGTTTGAGGAAATTGTTCGGAAAATTTGGCATTGGCGGCTGTGAAGAATATGGGGGAGAGGAACACGAAGATTAGAGCGGAGAGAGTGCTGCAGGTGAGAACGCAAGCCATTTTTGGCATAGCATTAGCCTTGTAGTGGGTGGTGAATTGAGGATAGTATAATAGACCGTGGCATATATGGCCATCATCATGTGGCATAGGCTTCTTATTTTGGCATGCTTGCTGGGCATGGGATGAGTATGAAAAACCTTCTCATGGTCCAAACTTAAATTATTGGATGGGTAACTTTGTTATATTTATATTCTGGAATGCACAACTCATTAGGGTCTTTAAAGCTGCTTAGCGAAAAACTTCAAATAGTCAAATCTATGAATCCAACGTGAGTTTTTAAGCTACAATGTAAGAATGAGCAGGAAACAAGTTATATGACATACCACAAGAAAATATAGAAACTGATTTTATAATAAATGAGTGACAGTGGGCCAAGATCACATGCCGTCAGGCGGTATCGTATGCGGAAAATGGATATTTTGCCATGTCTCTACGTCGTCTTAATGTAGAACACTGATTGGATCAGAAGTCCTCATACGGCCATATGTGGTGTGGTGTGGGGTACTGAGAACATCCAGTCGGCCCATATTCTCATATATACTGCCATTATGATGAACCAAATCCATCACATACATAAAACCTCAACGCTGCAAATTATTGTCCCACGAGCATTTTAAATCTTATCATTTAATCAAAAACTACTTTACGAGAAAAATAAAAGACAAGAACTTATAAATTATGACGAGCTCCATCTCATACTAATATGAGATACTAACTAAATGAATTCATAATCTAAAGGGATTGAATGCAATAGGATTTTTCAGCCAACGCCCTTAATTCATTAATGGTCAACCGTGTACGCCTAAATGTTGATCCCGTGCACAGTAGAATGACCCCCCATTATCATTCCGGAAAAGAATTATTGCGTTTGCTTGGTTTTCTGTCTGACATATAGTGGAGAAGGTTTGAGTGGGAAGAATTGAAGTTGGAAAAGGATTTCCACTAGCATGACTATGAAGCCATCACCTTGTGTGGAGATTTATTTAAAGCATCCGAAGCATTAGTGCGTCCATTTTCAAATAGTTTTCAAGTAAGCATACAATTGGAGTTGAATCTATCGGTAGTGCGGAGACTTTGTGCCGATTACATACTCAAAAGTTCACTGTTTTCCCACCTAAACTGAAGGTTGGTTAAGAAATGACAGTGTAGCATTATATTAAACTATATTAGTGGATAATTAAAAGGTTATCTATGTGAGCTTATAAAATTTTCAAAATATTTTATAAGATATTTGAAAGCTTATATGATATCAAATAGTATTTAGTAAATTTTTTTGAAAAGGGTTTTATAAGTTTTAAAAATAATTTATTTTGGGAGTTTATAAACTCTTTCTTAAAAAAGTAAAGAGTTGCTAATTTATTTTTAAAATTTTAACAAGTTCCCTTAATTAAGGGTGTTCGCTGGTCGTGTTGGTCCGGGTCTAGGGGAAAAATGAATGCGAACCAATCATTTTTAATTGGTTCAGGTCAGTTCAGGTCGGGTCGGGTTTCATCATTTTTAATTTCTAAACCCGAATCAAACCAACTTGATTTAGATCAGGTTGGTTTGGTTCAGGTAATTGGGTTCAGTGGGGAAAAAAAAGAAAGAAAGAAAGAAAGAAAGAAAGAAAGAAGGAGCAGGAGGAGGAGGAATCCGTTGCAAATTCATTAGTTTTTTAACTAGAAAATCAAGACAATTAAATTATTTTCAAAATGTTCATCAAAATTCAAAAGCATACAGTATTGCACAAGAGAACTACAAGTTATAATTATTATAAAGTATCTCTTTCTTTATCACAAACCATGATTGATATTATAAAATTTTAAATCCAGATATCAATTAAACATTAAATACAAATATAAACAACAAAAGTAATAATTTAAAAAAATAATAAACTATTATTTATTTTAATTAGTCGGGTTAGGTCAGGTTGAGTTGGTGAAAGTGAAATCCGAGAACCAAACCAAATGTTATTGGATTTGATCAGATTTTACTCAATCAAACCCGATTACTCGAATCAAACCGAACCAAACACCCCTACCCTTAATTTTTAATTATATTAATTATAAAACTGTCATGATGAAAATCTTATAAACTCTAAAATCTTATTTTATCTAAATTTTTTAAAAATTTATTTTTAAAAAAATTTAACTTCTTATAAACTTCAAAAATATCTTATAACATAAAAAAAATTATAAATTTTTTAAAATAAATTTAGTGAAACACCATCTA
Source organism: Jacaranda copaia (assembly GCA_014898725.1). Classification (NCBI taxonomy): domain Eukaryota; kingdom Viridiplantae; phylum Streptophyta; class Magnoliopsida; order Lamiales; family Bignoniaceae; genus Jacaranda; species Jacaranda copaia. The sequence goes on from JACGDI010005618.1 coordinate 1,476,702, forward strand.
AGTTACATAAATATGTTACATGTGCAAATAAAGTGAATAGGTATGATGGCAATCAAACACCACCTCACTTTGCTTACTGCGCAAACCAAAGGTCTGCAGTTTCTGTGCTTCGCAATTCTCACATGCCTCATGTACTATATATGTGCTTTATCTTCATTTTTTATGTACCTGACACATAGTGAAATGCACAGTGACGTGATTATTCACAATTAATAAAATATAAAACTCAACAAAATTAGCATATGGTAATATTAAAGACATAATTATAACTTAATTTTGCAAAAACAATAATAAAGTTGTAATATTTCAAATATATATATATATATATATATTAGTGTTGCACTAGAGAAAAAATATATAAAAGACTTTGATATTTGATGTGTAATATGTACTCCTGAAATATGCACTAGTGCGTTGTGCAACAAAAAATTAAAATGTTCGAAAACAAAGAATAATAAAAATTAGTGTATCACATTGCTACTGATACATTAATATTGCTAGTGTGATTAATCGAATACACAAAATAAATTTTTATGTGGGAAACTTTTCTTCAATCTTTTGGTTGATCGCAACTGCTAATCGTTCAATCTATTTTCCATTACCAAACTCGGGAGTTCTCAAAATACCTATGACTAACTTACTGATTAATGATTATATAGTAACCCACAAGAATTAAAAAAATAAAAATACTAAAAAAGTCAATTGGATCAAATAAACAAAAACAATTAAATTAAAGGTAAGGGAACCCAGTTTAATTAACCTTGTAAAGAAGGCAAACAAAATCCTAGTGGGCCTGAATCCATTAAAAAATAAACTATATATACTAAGATCAAAGCAAAATTGGGCGTAAAAAATTATTAGCAATAATTCGCAAAACTTCGACAACCTTTGAGAACTAAGAGCTCTTTGCATTGTGTTTTAGAGAAATGAATAATGGACCTTGCTAACTATCAGAAAGGACCACGACTCCATTTTTATGTAGCATCTCTTGGAGTCGTCTATGAGATCTTTGAAAGATAAAAGCATGACATAGAGTGCAGACAAGTTCCAAAGCTCGAGATTCTAGCAACCAAATGGTCTCAAAGCTGAAGAATGTAGAAAGCCACCATCCTAAAGAACAATCACGTCTAGCGCTGGAGCTTACCTTGGAGGTGCAACCAACACTGGAGGAGATGCACATTGCAACAAGCAACACTTTTTGGAGATCTTATTTTGTAAACGACCTCGTATGTGTCAAAACCTTGCTATAGAATGCCGCTGCTTAAGCTACGACTGAAGTGATCGCTTAATACACATAGCAGCATCGCCCTTAAGAGTAGCAATAGCACTCTTATTGAGAGTTGGGGGGCTTTGTCCTTCATAGGGAGAATAGAATGGGGAGCTAATTTTGAGTGAGATATTGCCCTTACTCTACCTCCATCGGTAGATAAGCTACTAGAGGCAAAACACGTTTAAGCAGTTCAACATCCTAAATAATTAGCTAATGTGGTGTTGGTACCTAAGCCTAAATGGAAATGAAGGATGTGCATTGACTTCATTGATCTAAAGAAGGCTTTAAAAAAAAACTTGTTCTCGCTCCATGCATAGACGCATTAGTGGACTCCATAGTAGAATGTGAGATGCCAAGCTCCCTTAATGTGTACTAAGGATACACCTAAATCTGCCTAGCCCCCTAAGATTAAGTGAAGATGGCATATGACCTAAAGAAGTAGAAATCTAATAAGTGGTATCACTTCTACCATGACTACGGACATGCCATTAAAGAATGTAGGCATTTGAAGAATGAAATAGAGAGATTGGTTTAAAGAGGACACCTCAAAGAATACATGGCATAAAAGCCAAGTAGTCTAAGGAAGGGTCCAACAGTTGAAGAAAGTGAAGATATATGGCAATAGCTAGATGAGCACCTTGAGTTTAAAGACCGACAGTACCATCATAACCTAAAGAACCTTTGTATGACCAATGTTATCTCAGTGATCTCAGAAGAGCCATTCGATAGAGACTTTACCAATACAAGGAAGGCATTGGTATGAGTGAAGAGATAGAAACAAGCTCATGTAGTCAATCCAATCCTAGGAGTTTTTGAAGTACATCTGTTAATGCCAAGTATCACATTCATAGATGAGGACTCAGAGCTCAGATGAGGGGACCATAAAAATTTGCTAGTGATCTCTGTATTTATTACCAACTTCTGGGTAAAGAAGATAATAGTAGACAATGATAACTCAATTGATATCTTATTTCATAATGTATTCCCCCAGCTAAGGATGGACTATGCCCACCTGTAGAAGATCAATACCTTTTTGGTAGGGTTTACTGGTGGCATCATTGAAGTACTTGGACAAATGTCGTTGTCCCTTTCTTTAGATGCACATCATAGGTGGGTAACAAAAATGATGAAGTTTTTAGTGGTCAAGGCCCTATCTACATACAATGTGATCTTAGGGAGACCTATCTTGAACCTGTTGGAAGCCACAGTTTTTACATGCTACATGAAGTTGAAGTTCCCCGCACCAAGTGGAACTAGTGATGCTATTTATTGCCAGGTATAGCCAGAGAATGCTATGCTAACACTTTAAAGAATATCAAGAATCCTATCCCTAAGACTGACTAAAGAAAAGGGCTAGAAGAAAGCATGAAAGAAGACAAGGACAAAAGGGTCCTCCAAGATTTGGATGTCATGGTGATGTTCATGCTAGGATAACCCTCCTAGACTAACTAAATGCCATACCTTAGGCACCCTCTTTATTTTTAAGTATTAGTAGATTTTCTTTGAATAAGTTAGGGTTAGTTTTTTCCTTGTTTGAAAGTAGAGATTTTTTTTGATTTTCTGTTATGTATTTTAGACTTGAATAAACCTAACTATCCTGGGGCCAAAACCATCTATTGTTAATGAATTATTTGAATGCATTCTATTTCCTTTACACTATTGTCTCTTATTAATACATGAATCTTTGTGGTGCCTGTGCACCCTACTTTTCAAAGCAAACTTGAATCTTTAAGGTGCTTGTACACCCTGCTCTTTAGAGCAAGCTTGAATCTTTGAGGCGCTTGTGTATCCTCCTATCTAGAGCACACCTTTTATTTTTAATTCATATATGCACTCCACTTTTTGGAGCAAACTTTAATTTTGAAGCACTTGGGCGTCCTGCTCTTTTAAGTAAACTTGAATCTTTGAAGTGCTTACTCCCTTCTCTTTAAAGCAAACTTAAATCTTTAAGGTGCTTGAACACTCTATTCTCCAAAGAAAACTTGAATTTTAAGGCATCTCGCTCTCCGTAACAAACTTAAATCTTTACTATTATCCTTAGGACCAAAATAGATCCTTATAGTAGCTTTCACTTTCTCTTTGTTTGGTCATTTCCTTTGATTGCTCTATGGAAGAATAGGGCATAAAAACTAGTGCTTGCACACTTTGCTCTCTTGAGTAAACTTGAATCTCTGAGATACTTGTGCACCCTAGTTTTCACAACACTCTTGAATTTTTAAGCGCTTATGTATTCAAATGAAAGCGATTAAGTGGGACAATTATCGGAGAAAAAAATACAATATTGAGCTACAATTATAGAAGCTTAATTATGAAAAATGAAAATGGAGGGTTAGGAGTTCATGTACCAATTTCAAAAAATAAATTATTTATCATGAATATTCAAAGTGATGTACCAAGGTGTTTGCAAGCTTGTGTGAAAAATTCATCTTGACTTTTTTTTTTCTTTCTATTTTTGACTTTAGCATATGAGATTTAGACATTTGAACTTTGATAGCCTCAAATTAATGAGCAAGGAGAAGATGGGAAAGGGATTACCAACCATTAATCATCCAAACCAACTTTGTGAATGGTGTCTTCTTGGCAAGCAACCAAGAAAGAGTTTTTCAAAATAATCCTTGACAAGAGCTTGATTTTTGTTGAAGCTAGTTCATTTGAATGTTTGTGGTCCCATCAACCCAACATCATTTGGTAAGAATAAGTATTGTCTCCTATTTATTGATGTTTTCTCTCAAAAAAATTGGGTGTATTTTTTGAAGGAAAAATCAAAGGTCTTTGAGTCAAATATAGAAGGAGAATTCATCTTGAATGAGTTCAACCAATTTTGCGAGCAAAATGGAATTCAAAAACCTTTGATAGTTCCAAAATTGACACAACAAAATAGTGTGGTCGAGAGAAAGGGCCAAACCATTCTCAACATGGCAATGAGCGTATTGAAGAACAAAAATATGTTGAAGGAGTTTTGGACTAAAGTGATTGCTTGTGCCATGTATTTGTCCAACCAAAGCCATATGAAAAGTGTTCTTCGCAAAACACCTCAAGAGGATTGGAGTGGCTAAATCAAGCGTTCACCACTTGCATGTCATTGGGAGCATATCCTACGCACATTTATTTAATGAAAAGAGATATGAATTTGATGATAAAAGTGAATGGTACATTTTTATTAGTTATGATCAAAGTTCTAACGGGTACAAATTGTACAATCTAGACAATGGCAAGAAAATTGTTAGTAGACATGTTGAATTTGATGAAAAGAGCTCCTAGGATTGGAAAATTCCAAATGAAAAATATACTTAAAATTCATTTTTTGATAATGAAGATGAAGAAGAGATAGTGCAGCCTACTATGCCACCACCAACACCACAAAATGCCCAAGCTAATGATTCAAGTTCAACTGAATGATCTTGATGGAAATATAAAAGTTTTGAAGAGAGATGTGAAGAAACCAAAGAGGTAACGCGAAGTTTAAGTGATATGACTTATTTTTGTCTATTTGTGTATTATGGACCTCTAGGTTTCAAAGATGTTGCCCCAACCTAAGAAATAGATAATTTTGTGGATGAAGAGATCAAGGCAATCAAGAAACATAATACTTAGAAGTTTGTCACACTTCCAAAAGGAAAGAGCACCATTGAAGTCAAACGGGCGTACAAGACAAAGAAAAATTTTCAAAGGTAAAATTAAAAGATACAAAGCAAGATTGGTGGTGAAAGGCTACAAGCAAAAGGTTATCATTTATTAAAAGTAAGGTATTTACTTTGATTGCTCGTCTAGAAATAATTTGTTTGATTATTGCCTTGGCAACCCAAAATGGGTGGAAAATTCATCAAATGGACTTAAAATCGGCCTTCTTGAATGGAGTCTTGGAGGAAGAAGGTTATATCAACCAACCTTTTGGGCTATGTGGTTAAAGGGCATGAAGACAAAGTCCTAAAATTGAATAAGGCTCTCTATGGCTCAAAGCAACCTCCGTATGCTTGGAATAATAGAATTGACAAATATTTCCAAGCGAATGGCTTTAACAAGTGTTCACATAAACATGCAATTTATATAAAAGTTAATAAAAATGGTGATATTTTGATTATTTGTTTGTATGTGGATGACTTAATTTTGACAGGAAATAATCTAAAAATGTTTGAAACATTCAAGCAAGCAGTGGCTAGGAAATTTGAGATGATAGATATTGATTAATCTCCTATTATCTCGCAATTGAAGTCAAGCAAAGAGAGGATGACATATTCAACTCTCAAGAAGGGTATGCCAAAGAAATTTTAACAATCTGAGATGGAAATTTAAAAGCCTATAAACTGCCTCGAGGAGTGTGGAATTAAATTATACAAGCATGATGATGGAGAGAAAAATAATTCCATATTTTCAAAATTCTTATTAGAAGCTTGAGGTATTTAACATGTACAAGGCTTGACATTCTTTTTGGCATTGGATTAATAAGTATATACATGGAAATTCCAACTACTTTTCACTTAAAGGTGGGCAAAAGAATACTTTGGTACATTACAGGTATGTACTCTTACTTTGGAATTTTCTTTTAAATCTTCTTAAGAGTTCAAGCTTGTTAGCTATTGTGATAGTGATTGGGTTGGTGATACTAATGACGAAAATAACACTACCAAATTTGTTTTCTTTGTTGGAAATTTAGAATTTACTTGGAATTTCAAGAAGCAACCAATTGTGACACTTTCTTCAAGTGAAGCTAAATATGTTGCAGCCACTTCTTTTGTTTGTCATGCAATTTGGCTTAGAAGTTTAATGAAGAAACTCCTTCAACCACAAGAAAATCCAACATCAATATTCATTGATAACAAATATGTACTTGAATTAGCCAAGAACCCTGTATTCCATGAAAGAAGCAAGCACTTAAATACAAAGTACCATTTTATTAGATAATGCATCTCAAGAAAAGAGGTTGAGCTCAAGTTTGTTAAGTCACAAGAACAAATTGCTGATGTTTTCATCAAGCCATTTAAAGTTGATCTTTTTAAAAGGCTGAGGACATTGCTTGGAGTCATGAAATCAAGTTTCCTAAGGAAAACGGCATTGTGAATTAAACTTGACCTTCAAACTACTAGGTGAAGAATATATGTTTCCTAGAATACATTGGAAAGAGTTTTGGAAGGAGTTTTTGACCATGGCAAAATCAAGGTGAAAAATGCATGTTTCTTAGAATATATTAGAAATATGTAATATTAACTAGACTTGAAATTTGTAGGATGAACATAATTGTAAATCTAGGTATCTTTTTGTACACATATAAATAGGAGTTATATCCTAATCATTCTATAACAAGCTCAAGAATAAGAAATAAAATAGTGCGTTTGGAAAATACTTCTCCACTCATCTAAACGAGAGTTTGCACGTTGAGAGATAAAAGACAAGGAAAAATAAATAGTCTAATCTTACTCTCCAAATTTCTTCACAGTTAAAATTAAATAAATATTAAACAGGCACTCATGGTAAATTAGTGTATATATTTTTTATTGTGAAATAGGGTACAGATTTTGATAACATATCAGGCTTAGCTAACAATTAGACAGTTAAATTTATTGTATGGTTGTGCAAAATTCCACCTTTGGTGCAAATCCTGCTTCTCATCTCCATTGAATTAGCTCTGCATACAGAAGCTGGTTCCATGTTTCAAGTACCCCTGCAACGCACCAATGGGTGCAGTCCATGCCTCCGAAGCCATTGTACTTGCTGGGATGGCCATCTTTTCTCAATTGGGACAGAGTTGTGATTTCAAGCAAATGTACTGCAGGTTTTGATGGTGGAATGTTACTGCTCAGAACTTGTTTCAGTACTTTTGATGCTAATGGCTCACCTCCTGGATATGTTGATCCGCTCAGAGGCGTTGTTTCATTTCCACAATTCGTTACTCCGGTCTCATTCCATTCTCTGCCACTGAAAATGTTGATCCATTAGGACAGCGAGTTACTAACTTATTACTGATGACAAATTTGATTGAATAATATTGTTTCAAGAATGTATGTTCTTACTTGTAATGAGATGGAGAGATTCCTTGGAAGAAAACTTTGGTTTTAGAAGGGTTGACGTCTGAGACAACCCATTTTGCCCATGTTGTTAGACCTTTCTGAAATGCGACCATGCGGTCCATGTCCTTCACTGTCTTCCCATCATCTTCAATATAATCCCACCTGCAATACATGAAGATATACTATAATTAGTATTTGTAGTTAATACCCCATATATATGCTGCTCTATATATGATTAAAGGTTCGAAGGAAGTGTATTGGTGATCTCGTACGTACGGTTGATTAGGTCCTCTACGGTACCACCAAAGCCATGTGTTAAAGATCAAGACATCTACTTGTTTCCATGTCTCTCCATCCTTAATAGAATCAAGCTTCAGCACTCGACCAATTTGCTCCTCTTCGATGTCTACTAAATAATGCGAAAGGAACGTTATCGCCGAAACTCCATAGTTCTGCAACATTAATCAATTTGTTGATATTTGGGTTAAGTATCATATATATAACTGATAGCAGAATCAAACATTAAAGTGTATTCTTGGTTTTATATATCATGCAATGTTGACTTTCTTCTAATTAACCTTTCCACAAAATTAAATCACTTTGGATCATTTGTTTTTATTTTTGATTCTCATTTTCTATCCCAATATAATGGGTATATGTCAAGTGTATTTGATATTCAATCAATTATTTTTATTAAGAAATATGTAAAATATATGTTGCGAATTCATAAGACAACATATAAATTAAAATAAAGAATCTATACTGAAACTAAATCTGTGTTGCACACTCTACTATATGAGACCATAGAGACAATGACAATTCCAACATAGAATTGTTACCCAACTTGTAATCTTATCAATTATAAAACCATGAAAGAAAAGATAAAGAAAAAAGAAAAACAAAAGAAACAAGAACCTTTGCAGCCGGTCTAATGTAGAATGACGCGTCTACGGTATTAGTATGGAGTAATCCATTTTATTATCATTTTAAGTCTGAAAGTAAGTTTGCAGTGTGTAGACCTGAAATGTGACCGTATTGGTTGAATTATTTGAGTCCCCGGTGACGTTGGACCCCCCCACGGCCGCGTAGAGCAGGCAAACAAGTGATTGCCAATGATTCAGACTAACTGAATCCCCAACAAACATAATCTTTTTACCCTTCATTCTGCTCAGAAAATCTCTGCCATCAAATCTGCAAAACCAAACCGATCGCTATATATAATCTCCTTCACATACATTTGCAATACAAGTAAAAAAAAAAAAAAAGGAAATGCTGATTTGATCTGTCCCCAAAAAAAGGTAAAATAGAGGAAACGCACGCTCGCGCGCGCGCGCACACACACATATATACCGAGGTAAGTTACAGCAATTGGGTTGCCATCTGTATTTAAGATACTGGTGATCAGGGCGACCGTATTTCAAGCAGTCGAATTCTTTCCGAATGGATGGGCATTTGGACGAGTCGAAAAGAGGGTAGGATTCATCATACACCCACTCTCCTTCATACAGATTGCAGGCCTTTTGCTTCACTTTTGCCCACTTTTGTGCTGCATTTGATGTGCTGAGGCAGCAGGGTAAAAGCACGGACATCGAAACAATAATAAACACAACATCTCTCCTCAATATTCCTATATCCATGTTCTCCTATTTTTGCCTTGTTTGGTTGGAGGAGGCTGAGTTATCAGACCAGGCTCTCATCAACTGCATTATATATATATATATATATATATTACGGAAATAATATTACAGGAGAAAGCGGTTTTCAGAATTCATAGGATTTGATTTTGTTCTGTTTTACAGGTGTCAAGCGTGTGGGACGTTGGACGATCTGTTAATTCAGATGGTAGCCACCTTAATTTGGTGAATCATTAGCTTATTCTAACAATTCCGTTGCGTCTGATTATCCTTAATTAACAAATCCTTGGGTTTCGTCTCACAAACTTAAAAAGTGTTAATATACATAGTGAATTTATTTCAAAATATTGTCATGTGATTAGTTCAATATCAGAACTTGACGATAATTTAATATAATTGCTGAAGTTTTTATCAATACAATAGGAAACAATTAATGCAAATCCCATTTATGATTTTTTGTTACTATATGTCTAAACTAAGAAATGTAATCTAGCAATTGGTAAATTTGTGTGTATTCAAAAAGTCAAACTTCAAATTACATATTAATTATTGCTTTGAAATTTCATATAGGAACAAAATTGTGTGTGTGTGTGTGTGTATTCTAATAAATATATTACTGGATTGAAGATCAAGACAATTTAAGGGAGATTTCTTCCTTTAATTTATTGGTAATTGGAGTACAATTCAAAGGAGGTGCTAATTAATTAAGAGATTATTGCACGATTAGCTCGGTAAAGAAAGCATGATATATGAGGCAGAGGCTGGATCCATGGTTCGATCTATTTGCCAGTCTCTCCACATGCAAAGACACATGACAAACACCTCATTTTGTGGCCATCCCTCACATTTTCATTTTATTATTGGCCTCACTTTTGCATGTTTATATTTCTGCCTCCTGCAATCCAATAACATGCATGGGGAAATCCTGCCTAAAGTACTCCCTTTCCCACTCTCACATGCAAATACTTAAAATTCTTGACAAGTTACTTGGTAAAATGGGCAGATGCACTCATATTTTTGTTGTTAGACTATGCTGAGAGTACACTTGTAATTTATGTACGTTCTACAGTTCCTAAAAAGATTCAGTTGTCATTGCTAAATCCAACTTAATGAATTCCAACCTTCTACCTAACATTAATGTACACCCAAAAAAGAAAAAGAAAAAAGAAATCATTTGTTCTGGTGAGCGCGCTGGTTATAGGATTGTGAGCTGAATTCAATGTCCACCTGCCCAGCATTAGGAACTAATTCATAGGTCTCCTTTTCTAGCTAGTTAAAATTAGGGCACTAAGTTGCATTAGCATTATGTTTGCTTTAATATTATGTTTGTCTCAACGTGATCCTTTTAGGCAGGATTTTTGGGGGGTGATCCTTTGTTTAGGCTCTTAATGAATTTTTAAAAATTCATTTTTCATTCACATTTATATTTATTTATATAAAATATTATATGCATTTGTTTAAAGCAGATATTATATGTATTCGATTAGTATATATTCAATTATAAATTGATACAAATGTGGTAAATGCATATTATTATATCTGATCCGTTTAATATCCGCTTTGGTATATTCATTTATATATTCAATTTTTTGTAGCTTAATTATATTCATTATTCATATAGATAAATGATTTAAAAAAATTACTATATACAATGCATCCTATATGTATGCATATATTATGTTATTATACATATAATATTTTCATTATAGTTTTCAAGAAAATCTCATCCTATATGTATGCATATGTATAAATTATGAATATTCAAGAATTGGGAATGAAAAAATAATAAACTTAAAAATTTATAGTAATATAGAGAAAAAATTGAAGGACAAAATTGATCAACATAAATTATTATTGCTTGACGTTATAATTAATATACTTAGATGCTATTATTAATATTAATTAAATTGAATGATCAATTATAAAGTCAATAATTAATTAAAATTTGTACTCTTTGTTTGATTGCTTCATTTTTAATGAAATTATAATTCCTTCTATTGAAAAAATATGCATTTGTTATAGGTTAACTAATTCAAATATTTGTAGATGAATATCCAAATAATTACCACTAAATTAAATATTCAAAATAAATATTTGAATTCAAACATGGACAATTATAATCGACTATGAGTGCTTTTGAATAATTATAAGCATATATGATTATATCTGAATGTATTTAATTAATATACAATAGATATGAATTCATATAATTGCATAACTATATATCCATCGAATACATATTTGTATCCGAATATTCAAAAAATTAATTAAATATAAATATGAAAATAATGTATCTGATATATTTAATATTCACTTACACTCCTACCTTTATCTAATGTTTAACTCTTGGTTGTCTTGCATTTATCAAATTTTTTAATTTGCTTATCTTTACACTTCTTAAAATTTAAAATCTGACATATATAGTATTATTATTTAAGGTCAAAGGAACTCTTTCGATTTTAATATATTTATTTTTATGCATTTCTTAAAATTTAAGATCTAACAAATATTTTCTTTTTTATCGAAAGATCTAACATATATAGCCTTATTATTTAACGTCAAAGAAATTCTTTCGATCAATAAACAAGAATGAAGTACATAAGAAAAACAATCTCAATCAGGAAGCTCTAATAGTTCTTATCTTAAATGATGGTTAGGTTTTAGCCATATATACTTAGTGCATTAAATCAAATATATCGTTTTAAATTAAGTATTTAAGTAGATATAACCCATTACCAAAAAGGATTGATGTTTGTCAATTTATGTCGAGTTTAGCTCTTTCTTAAGTTTATATTTCATCCATCAATCAAATATATTTAAATGTGTTGCGTGTTCGCCAAATAATTTTATTACGCCTGAAATTTTAATTTCTTTTTGTTTCAACCTATTTCTGAGTTTTGGAAATAAAGTTTAATGATCCATATTAAAAATTTAAGTCAAAATTAATATATATATATATATATATATAGAAATATATAATTAATATTAACAAGTTATTATAACCGCAACTAATAATTTTACCTAATTAGTTAAAAGTTGCAGTACTAAGCATTCCCAATTAGACAACATAAAGGAATTATATATATGGCAATTTCTTGATATTAATTATAAGATATATTATTGATGTGGGATGACCCAACGGGCCCAGTCCAATGGCAACAATCTAGAAATTATATATGAAGTATGGGACCAGGCCATTTCATCTTGAAGGCCTAGTCATAATGGCGACTTGATCGACCTCTCACTATGCAACATTAGTCACATCTTGGTCAAGGCGCTATAGATGGAGGTTGAATTCAGCTAGTCAATGGTACCGATGAGAGCTACCCTCTGGTGTAGCCGGAGCTTGTTCTGTGGTTGACTTTCTTGTTGACCAAGAAGGCTGACTTACTGCTGGATCCCTTCATTTGCCGCATTTAATGTTTTGATAGGTAGCATGTCTTTGCATTAATAGCACATGCTACCCTAGTGTCGCCTCTGCTGCCACTCATAACAAGAGGTGCAACACCAATATATTATGCTGCCCCTGAAAGCTGGAGATGAAGCCACCTAGAATAGTACAAAAATGGGAGATGACCTAAAGCTTCTCATGCATGGACATGAGCCCTTCACACATGTTGAGGGCATCTTGGACATTCACTCACCTACAAAAGGTTATAAATACCCTATTGTTAGCCTTTCTCAAAGTATTTCATTCTTCACTAAAGCCCTCACTCTGCTACTCATCTTATCTAGTCGTCTCTGTACTGACTTGAATTTCAGAGTGTTTTAGTTGAGGGCACCTTGGCTAGCCTAACGTTTGCTCATAATTACAAATCTCAGTCTAAGTTCTTGTAGAGTTGGACCACTTGACCAGATAGTCCAATTTACCCCAAATTTCAACCCTATTCAATAAAATATGACTTTCACCCTTATCATTTGGTGCCATCTGTGGAAAACATTGAGACTATGATTGAAAAAATGGTAAACACTAGGTGAGCCGCCTTTGAGAGAGAGGAGAATAGAAGAACCACATCTCCTCCACCTCGACCTTAGTAAGAGTTGAATGCCTTAGGACCTAGTGCCTTGCTAGAGTAGGTGGTCACTTTGACCATACCCCCAACTAATGCAACTGATTAGCGAACAAATCTTTGCCCAAATTTTTGTTTAACTGTCCGCTGCCTTAAATCAATAAGTAGCCCCACCAAAGAATACCTAGAGATAGCCTTGGTCGACCAGAATCCAGGCGAATACCAGCAAGATGTGATGTCAGCCGTAGTGCTTCCCTAGAGAAAGGACCCGACTTGACCTTCTAGAAAAGATTGCTAATTTTGTTGATATTGTGCATGGCCTAATTAAACTTCACAGCACGATAGGGTCGAGTGCTTAAGATCGGACCCTCGAGAGAAAATTATTGATTCTGCCAATCATTACGCTCGGCCTATTTGAGCCCCATAGTACGATATGGTCAAGTGTACAAGACCCTAGGTGGATAGGAACATGACCCAGGTAAATCGAAAGGAGTAGAAAGAAGTGTCCCACTAAATTCAACAGTTGAATAGGCATCTGGAGGAGATCTCAAAAAAGAGTATTAAGAGGATCCCCAACCTTGATAGTCCTCAGAGGTTCCAATAGAAGAGGTGGTCACTGTTCGTCCCTGAGATAATTGACTAACGCATTACTATCAACCCCAAAGTTTTGATTGGACTTTCGCTGTACAATAGCTCGTTGAACCCAAATGAGCATTTGATGCAATTTGAACACATGATGTAGTTCCATGGCTACAATGAGTACATGCATGCAAAGATGCTAATCACCACCTTCCAAGGCATCACACTCAACTGGTTCGTTAAGCTTGAGCCAGCATCAATTTATTCATACGACTAGTTATATGATAAATTCTTTCATCAGTTCCCTATTCGAAAGAAGGTAAAGCTCCCTTACACCCACATCCACATAGTGAAATAGAATGAAGAAAAGTCTCTTTGTGATTTCTTCACTAGATTAACACCACAGTGTTGAAAATTAACAACCCGAGAATTAAGTTTTAGATCGATATGCTTTTCTTGAGCTTTAGACATAAGAAATGCACCAATGCCCTGATACGTGAAAGACCTCAATCGATGAAAGAGTTGCTTGACCTAGCAGAGAGATACATGACTCAAGAGAAGATAAATAAGCTTAAATTTGGAAATCTTAAGTTTGGCAAGAAGAAGAACAAGGAGAAAGACGACCGACAGCAAATGAAGAGTCGTCGATCTCCCATCCAATGCTTCCATGATTATGTCCCACTCAATCTCTTAAGGAAAGAAGTATTGTTTGCAATGTAACATGATAAAATCTTGAAAAATCCCAGGAAGTTAACTGAAATAAGGACCATGAAAAAGTTGAAGAAATACTGCCATTTCTACAAGCAAAGAGGCGATGATACCAAAGACTACTTTAATTTGCATAATAAGATCAAGAGGCTGATTTGGCAAGGCTATCTAAAGAAGTATGTGGATGAGAGTGCTGACCAGAAATGGGCAAGACTAAGTAGACTCCTTATAGAGAAAAGTCGGGTCAACCTAAGATCTTTGCCCATCTACTGAAGGAGTCATTGACATAATCACAAGAGGTCCCACTAGGGAGGACTCAAAATCAGCAAGAAGACAAACCCAGTGGAGGCTAGAATCGACTAAGTCTACTCCAGTCAAAACTATTTACCAATTATCCACTAGTGCAGAGTCAATTTCCTTCACAGAGACCAATCTCACTCAGATTAAAAACAAAAGAGTGAATCACAAAACCAACTAGCCCATGGTAATATCTATTGAAATTGCTAATTTTGACATGAGAAATGTCTTGGTCAACAATAGCAGTTCCACTAATATTATATTCTTATCGACCTTGAACAGGATGAATTTGGGATAATTAAAATTTAAACTTGTTTGCGCACCCCTGGTCGATTTCAGGGGATCAAAAATCATCCTAGAGGGTTCAATCAACCTGTCCACATCATTTGGGGAAGCCTCCTACAGAAGAACCCTTATGATCAACTATCTGGTCATTGATGCCCCATTTACCTATAAAATCATTATTGGGCAACTAGTTCTGAATGACTTTTGAGCTATCATCTCTACCTACCACATGAAGGTCAAATTTTTTGACCCGACAAGCATTGGCAAGCTTCTGTGCATTGTTAGGGAGATATGACACTGTTAATCCATTTTGATCAAGTCCAGCGAGGAGAAGACCCAATCATAACTAAAGACCTTAGAGGATACCCCTATAGTAAAACTCAAGAGACAAGTAAGCAAGAAAAGAAAGTTGAAAGACACCAGGATTGAGCCTATAGGGGAATTCAAAACCATCGAGCCAGAGCTTGGGAACCCCAACAAGACCACCAAGATCAGGGGTGATATGGGCTACTACATAGAGTGTTTGATGGTTGATTTTCTATGAAGAAATATTGACGTATTTGCTTGGAAGGTATCCGACCTCCAAAGGACTGATCCTAGCATCATCGTTCACCATCTCAATGTTGACCCCTCGTGCAAACTAATCAAGCAAAAGATAAGAATGTTAAATGCAGAGAGGTGTCAAATCATTGAGAATAAGGTTAACAAACTCTTAGATGCAAGATATATTATAGAAATCCAATACCCGTCTTGGCATTGTAATATTGTACTCATCCCCAAGAATTAGGGGAAATAGCATATGTGTAATGATTTCACTAATTTGAATAAAACTTGTCCTAAAGATCCTTAGCCCCCATCTCGTATAGATTCGCTAGTCGATTTTATTACTAGGTGTGAATTATTAAGCATGATGGATGCCTTTCAAGATTATTATCAAATATTCATGACACTAGAAGATAAGGATAAAACCTATTTTTTCATTCCAAATAAGGAATACAGTTTTCAGGACATGCCTTTTAGGCTCAAGAATATAGGGGCTACTTATTAGAGACTGATCAACTTTATATTCAAGAATGAAATGGCAAGTCTATATAGGTTTATGTCGATGATATGATCATTAAAATAGAGTAGGCTAAGGAACATCTACTAACCTCAACCACACATTTTCCATACTACGAGCACTCGGCATAAAGTTAAACCCTAACAAGTGTACCTTCGAGGTTCGAAGAGGCAAGTTCCTAAGTTAAATGGTCAGTCAAAAAAGCATTAAAGCAAATCTATAGAAAATTCAAGCACTATTAGATATCGCCCCACCCTAAATAGTTTGGGATATGTAACGTCTGGTCAAGAGGATTATGGCACTTAGTAGGTTCATTGCTCGGTTCACCAATAAGAGCTTACCTTTCTTCAAGATACTTAGGAAGACAAAGAAATCATGTTTCCAATAGTCTGAACAATGCGATCAGGCTCTAGTCAAACTAAAGCAATATTTATTCTTGTCATCCATGCTTGCCAAACCAAAACTAGGAGAAGTTTTGCACCTCTACTTAGATATTTTTGAGGCCTCAATTAGTTCAGTTCTAGTCTCAACTACGAATGGAAGTCATTGACCAATTTATTATTGTAGCAAGGCATTACAGGGCCCAGAACACAGCTACCCAGAGATCAAGAAGTTTGCTCTTGCTTTGGTCATCATAGCTCAAAAATTGCAACCATACTTCCAATCCCATGCTACCATAGTGTTGACGAACCAGTTGATAAAATAGGTGCTTTCAAAGCCAGACACATTTGGAAGATTAACTAAGTGGGCCTTCAAATTGGGAGAATTCAGTATCATTTTTCAACCCTGAATGGCCATAAAAGAAAAATTTTTAGACGATTTCATCATAGAGCAGGTCGACCTCCTTTATCAAGATAGTGATAACCCTCTTGTGTGGACTTTATATAGGTGTTTCCCTATGCTCTTCATTAATGGAGAAATATGACTTTGCAATCAAACTTGACTACCCGATCACCAATAATAAGGCTGAATATGAAGCCCTCTTGTAGGAATGAGGATGGCAGCATATCATGGGGTTGAGCAGATAACAGCAATCACGAATTCTCAGCTCATCCTAAAATAAGTCAATAGAAACTTCAAAGCTAAAAACTCCACAATGAACTAGTACTAGGCCGAAGTAAAGAGGTTACAACACTCTTTCCAAAAATTCACACTTAGCTAGGTACCACAAATAGAGAACGCGTGCGTCGACACCCTATCCAAATTTGCCAACTTAACAAGAGGGACAAGAGATAGAACAATAACATTTCTAATCACAAGCAAACCATCTATAGGCACTCTCGGCTAGAATTTCATAGAGAACGTTAAAGAAGCTATTCTTTCCTAGCAGGATGCAGTGAAACTCTACTTAAAGTTAGGGCACAATTTTTGAAGATAAGAATGAGACTGCAGGCTCACAGGCTAAGCAACTAAATTTGCTCTTGATGAGCACAACCAACTTTACAAGAGGTTGATCTTCAGACCACCCATAAAGTACATAGATCCGAACCAAGCTCATGACATCTTACAAGAAATCCATACAGGCATTTGTTAGAATTACTCAAGAAAATGATCCCTAGTTTATATGATTATTAGGTGTGGATATTTTTTGCCAATACTACTAAAAGATACCATCAACTTAGCTAAAAGGTGCCAGTCTTGCCAAGTTCATTCGAATATACCACATTCGCCTACTGCATCAATGGTAAATGTCCAGGTCGCATGGCCAATCAACCAATGAGGGATCAACATAGTAGGGTCCTTGCCAAAGACATCAAGCCAAAGGAAATTTATTATCGATACGGTCAAATACTTCACTAAATAGGTCAAAGCAGCAGCAATTTCAAAAATAATTGACATGGCCATCAAGAGCTTCATTTGAAAGAATACTATATGCTAGTCCTCATCTTAGATAACGATACCCAATTTCAAATCAAGAGCATGAGAAATTTTTGTGAAGCTTTAAGAATCCATCAACTCTTTACCTTAATCAAAAACTCTTAGTCTAATGGCCAGATAAAAGTAACGAACAAAACTTTTCTCAACCATCTCAAAGCCCAACTACAAGAGACCAACTCAAGTTAGGCAGGCAACCTCCTTGGAGTATTTCAAGCATATAGAACCACCCCTTGTACAACCACAAGTCATAGCCTTTACAGCTTGGTTTATAGTTTTAAAGTAGTTATCCTATTTAAATTGATTCAACACATAGCTCAGGTGATCCATGATCAGAAATACATGTGAAAGAAAACTTAACTTGGAGACCATCAAAGAGCTCCAACAAGAGGCTTACAATAAAAAACATTACAACAAAAGGGTTTAACCATTCAGCTTCAAGGTCCAGGACCTTGTTCTCAAAAAAGTAGAAATGTCGAAAAATGTTGGAAAGCTTGACCCAAAGTGGAAAGGTCTCTACACTATCATTAAGGTATTAAAGCATAATGCATATAAACTAGTGAATATCAATGGTGATAAGCTCCCATAAACTTGGAGTGACCCACAAAGTTGGAGTGACATAAACTTGAAGAAGTTTTAAGTATCAAAAGCTTTGTAACCACCATTGTATTATTTGATACAAACAAAGTTCTTAGCAATCCTGCTACCATTCACTCCTAACACTAATATAACCCCCCAACACTTATTTATAGTTGACCTCATAAACGACCCAAGCAGTGGCCTCAAGCTACCAGGTCAAGGCTTTTCAACCTAAAGTTTGTAGTTGACCCTATAGTCATCCCAAGTAACAGTTTCAAGTTGCTTAATTAAGGCTTTCCAGCTTAAAGTTTATAGTTAACCCAAGCAGCAGCTTCAAATTCCTTTGCCACTATGGCCAGCTCTTCTCTATATTAGCCTGTCTCATTTTCTCATCAAACTCCAGCTCAACTAGAGGAGTTCCTGCAGCCTCCTCCTTAATAGTTACCTCAACGAGCTTAGGATACTCTCTTAATTACTTGTCTAATACTAGGTTTACTTGATCCTTATCCTCAAGTAGAAAGGTATAGCCCAAGTACTCCAACTGCTAGACTGCTTTATAGAAAGCACCTCAAGCGTCATCGAGGGAGAAGATGATGCTTGTATTCTGGAACACCAGGCATAGTATGAATTGTTGTACAGCCTCTTATCGCATTAGTGGTAGCTTTCTATAAAAATTAGCTCAGGCAACCTAGAGAGTAGCATTGTGTCCAATCAATCAACCAGGATCATAGCTATTTTGGGAGGCTACTTGAGCCTTGTGCAACTGCTCATCTATTTTAGTCTTCTTAGTAATAGCGGCGGCCAGTTGTGTATCCTTAAAAAGCAGCTGAGAGTTGGCCTTCCAAAGCTCTTTGTCTAGTTGCTCGACCCTAGCTTGTGCAAATTTAAGCTAGGCCTTTAATATCTCAATCTCTCCCCCTGCTGGCAACTCTTTGCAATCGGCCATTGCTAGTTCCAACCTCTAGTAAAAGGGATAGCCCAGTTGGCTCACCTACAAAATGAATACCTTTGTAAGTCAACCACTTAGCGTCTCTCGACCATACATGATAATCAACTAAAAACATACCATATTTAAATGATAAGCTAGTACCCTAAGTGTAGCAACCTAGCTTAACTCCATGAGCTTCTTTTGGTAGGATGCAAATAGGCCGGCCATCATTGCCTTCATTAGTGCATGCGTAATCAACTTTGCCATCGGCATAGAATAGGAATTATAAATGACTAGCATCATCCTGTCGGCTAAACAAATCTAGCTAGTTGGTTGGTTTGACCCCTCAACCCTCTATTTCCCCTTCTCCACAATAATCCTCTTCAGAACAGGTCCTCTATGCTTAATCATCGGCCTCTTACCTTGACCAGCAAGGTTACTACTTGATGCCACTACAAGTTAAGCAAGTGATGCAAATAAAAAAAGTCGCGTAGGTTAGAAAGACGGTGCCATGGCCAGAGTAGTCTCTCGTCGAGCAACTGTAGTCTGACAGCACTTCTCATTTCTATGTGCTTATGCTAGAGCCTCTTACCTTACACGGTCTATGATTTCCTTATGATCTACCAACATAATAGACAATGAAAAAATAAAATGGTTAGAATTAAGTACAAAGATACATGCAAATAAATAAATTCACAAAATCAATAGTACTTTTTACCTAGTTGATCATCTGCTAGTAAGTCTAACTAAGCTGGTGACAAGTCAGCCAACACCAAACTTCTTTCCTCGACAAAGATCGAGGCCTCTATCTAGTCAAACTTGACAAAATCCCAGATAAAGGTATTAGGCCAAGTTGAGGCTGAGTTATCTGATATTTCAATGTGGCGCATCCACCAACCCCTCAAAATATTGAATCCTATAAGCCCTCAAACATACAAAAAGTACTTTTTTCCACTCCAAGCCATAGGAGAAAGCTGGCATGACCAAAAACTTTCAATGAGGTTGAGCAGTGAAGTAAAAAAATCCTGACTCATCGATGCTACCTAACTTCTAGGACATGGGAAGATGAAATAAATTGAAAAAATTTGCAAAAGTGGCTGGTTGGTCAAATATGTGCATAAGGACTGTGAAACTATATATGGTCGAGAAATAATTGAGTAGCAATTGAGTTATGCAGACCTCTAGACCTATTAGCAGATCGATATTGCTTATGCAAGAGGAAACCTAAGGCTCCATGTGAAGGATTCCCCAAACATAGTAATGCACCCTTTAGGAGGTGGATGCATCTTATCTTGAGGACAGAGGATAATTAACTCAAACTCAATAGGGCGTGATAAAGGTTTCTAATGTATGTAAGATCGATAGGAGTAATTTTTAATATTATCTCACCATAATGATTAGGGTGAAGAGTTGACCACGGGATACTGGTTGCTAATTAAGGTCAGTATCTCCTCCAAAAGCAATGTGGTCATTGCACAAGCTACTAAAGGTCAAGCTGTTGCTCGAGGAACTATTTAACCTATTATCATTACCACCTTTCCCTAGGGTTAGAGTTCGATCTATCTTAGCCAGATCACTATCACTCTTTTAGTCACTTACATCATTATACATACCCAGCATATTAAACGAAATGCTATGCTCGAGATGAGCTAGAAGGAAAACTTACAAGTCTTCGACAAGCCCTAAGGCATAGAACAATGAGTAGAAAGCATCATAAATATGTTACTTAATCAGATGCAAGGCAGTGAAAGCAAAAAATGAGTGTTTTAACTATGTCTATTTATAGGCATCTAGGGCACAAGAACCCAATTGGCAGTAATTATAGCATAGCTATTATTTGGCGCTTCATGTAGCTCAATGTAATAGGCATATTAAATGTGTAAAATCCTAGTTGAATGTGTAAAACCCATGTTGATTAGACCAAGCTATTTCATAACTCTACTTCCCAATCCTTTCTTGTCGATTCTCTCAATCAGCATTCAAAAATGGGAGAGGACTCATAATATGGAATGGCCCAACAAACCAGTCCAATGGCATCGACCTAGGAATTACACGTGAAGTATAGGACCAAGTCCATTGCATCTTGAAAGCCCAATCATGACGTCGACCTAATTGGTCTCTCATTGTGCAACATATGTCTCACCCTAGTCAAGGCGGTACGGATAGAGGTTGAACTCAATTGGTCAATGGTACCGACTAGAGCTGCCTTTTGGTGCAACCAAAGTTTGCTCTATGGTCGACTCTCTTATCGACCAGAAAGGTTGACTTACTATAGGATCCATTCACTACCATATTTAATGTTCTAATAGGTGGTATGTCTCCGTATTAATTAGACATGCCACCCTAATGCCGTCTCTACTACTACATCTGACAAAAGGTGTACCACTAATATACTATTCTGTCTCTAAAAACTAGAGATAAAGCTACCTAGAATAGTACAAAAATGAGAGATGACCTAAAGCTCCCAATGCAAGGATAAGAGCCCTTCACGCATATTGAGGGCATCTTAGACATATCACTCACCTAGAAAATGCTATAAATATCCCATTGCCAACCTCTCTCAAGGTATGCTATTTTTTACTGAAGCCCTCACTCTGTTGCTCATCTTATCTAATCATCTTTATATTAACTTGAGCGTTGGAGTATCTTAGTCAAAAGCACCTTGACTAGCTTGATGTTTGCTCATGATTGCAAATCTCAACCCAAGTTCTTGTGGAGTTAGACCACTCGACCAAACAGGCCGATTTACCCTAAATTCTAGCCCTATTCAGTAAAATATAGATTTCACTCTCATCAATTATAATTAAGTAGGATTATCACTTGATTTAACATATCTAATTGTGACAAAACCAACTACAAAATGCTATGTTGGAGTTATAGAAAGCTAACAACTTATTTATCTCTTGTTTAGTTTAACATACACAAATATAAAGTACTCAATAGAAATTTTTAGAAACTAACCATTTATTTTATCAAGAAGTATAACCTCTTCATGAAAGGAAAGCAATAAATTTTCAAACCATTTATGTAAGAAAAACTAAAGTTCGAAGATATATAATTTGATTTGAAGCATGTAATTATTTAGTTTCTTTAAGTCAAATAAATGAAATTCAATTAATAAATAATTCATAAAATTAAAAAAATTTCTATATATGCAACAGGCATGTGGACTGGCAATAACTAATTAACTTAACAACTAAAGCGTGCATACATGGGACACGTCCAGACCTCCTAAAATGCTAAGAAGCTTCACCCTTCTCAAGATCATCTATCTTATCATTTTTGTATGAGGATTATGACCAAAAGAAAGATTATGCGAGGTTAAATGGAATCTTGAGAACGATTATTAATAACATCCATAGGATCAGAACACATATTAGCATTAAAGTGACTTAGATGTTCAATTACCAAAAGAAGTTCTTTTTGCTAAAATATTTTACTCAAATTATGTTTGAAACTATTTAAGTAACACTTTAGTTTTCAAAATGCATATACTGCTTTTATAAAATAACCCCTCAATTAAAATAATAATTTACAATTTAAAATAATTGATAGAAAATAGTAATATAATTAACATGCACATGATCACTTTTGGAGAGAAAACAATAGGCTTATCATTAGTGCCATTTCATTTCCCTTTTTCAAAAAAAATTAACTAAACCTTGAGTTTTTCTAAAATTGAAAACCCTAAAGCCCCAAATCTTTCAAGCCCAAAATTCCAAAATTTTCCCTAGAATCATCCACCCAAATACTAAAATAAGTCTAATTTACTGTACTCAAGTGTATCACAAGTAAAACTCCCAAGTTTTCCCAAATTGAAGATATCATGAGTGAGACCTTTATTTTGTTGAGTTTGTGGGATAAATAATTACATAAATGGCAATGAGAAGCAAGTATGCGCTTTATTTTGCTCCTGATTACGATAACAAATTCGAACTTACATATACTTTTGTGGTTTTTATTCTTTTATTTCATTTCATTTCTTGATATTGGCATACTCTTATTTCAATTCTAACGTAGTGATTAATAGATAGTGTGAATTTCTTGCTAAGTTATCAAATTTTCTCCTATTTTAGTTTTTCTTGTTTAATTTGTCAAATTATGCAACAAACTAATGAAGTTAGGTGTTTTGGGAAAGCCTCCTTATTTCACACTAAAATTATGGTAAAATTATGAAATATGGACCACATTGAGAGTACTCAAGAGAAAAAGTAGAGTTACTTTAATTGTGTTGATGCTGAAAGGATTGCATGATTGCTATATAGGATTGTGCTGAGAAGCTAGGATATAATAAGAAGAGTAGTATTTAGTTTTGAATAAACATGGGAAAAACTTTGATAGGATGTGTAAGTGTACAGAACAAAGTGCTGATGTGTATGATTTGAAGAATTATATGCCTAAAATTTATGAGATTGAGATATACTTAGAACATCTTGACTTTGGAGGGTTCATGGATAGCCAAATTAGATAGCATATTAAGGGTATATAGCTTAATAATTTTATTATCATAGATAGTGATCGAGTTGGTTGCAAGCTATGAATTGGAACAATAAGGATAGGTTTCAACCAAGGAGGATGTTGTGTTTCATGATATTTATTATGATATAGAAGATGATGATAAGCTTTTTTAGCCTTATGTTGATTCTTAGATTGAATTCGGTGCTTAATGAAAAAATAAATCTATTAAAGGGAATTAATTTATTAGTGAAGATATGTATAGTTTGTTGTGGGATTTAGAATGTAATGAAGATTTGTAGGTAGAGATGAAGATTTGTCTAGCAAACACAATTCTATGAGGAGATTGGAATATAGTACCCTATGTTTAACCCCAAAACAAAAAATAAAATCTATAACTTAAATTAGTGTTGATTTTTAGTTCCAAGGATAAGACCAGATTTGTAATATAAAGTTGTTGCTTTAGGAGAAGTATGATGGTCAAATTTCTTAAGAATGATAATAAAAGTAAGGATTGTGTGTAACAAAAAAGCATATTGATGGTTTGCTATCAAAAATTGCTTGATAACAATGCTTGGCCAATGAAGAGCTACATCCCAATCCACAGTAAATACTCTTGGTTACAAAAATTCAAGCCCAAAATTTAGTTGGTTAGCCCCCAAGAACTAATATCTAAAGGCAAAGAAAATTCATCTAGCATATTAGCAATTCACATAAGAAAAACAACAAACACTTTTCTATAGAATGATAGACCTCTTTTTCTCTTTGGTTGTCGGATTCTATAAATAGATTCTTCAAAGCACAATTCAGTTCACATTTCCATGCTTGGGATTGCAATAAAAAATATTAAGGCAATAACTTTCTTGTAAGGAAGAGCTAGAGCTATCTAAGATATAAAAAACTATTCCTTCCCAGCTTAAGCCAAATGATATGTGAAATATCTCAATTCAGGTCTCGTATATCTCACAAGGAGTGTCCTATAATCTACTCAAGGGTTTGACTAAGTTGAAATGGATTCAATGAATGGTCTATTAGGGATAGCAAAACATTTCTGCAAAAATTTAAAGAAAAGCCAAAGTTAGGCAAATAAAGTTTGGGAATGAAATTTACACCACTTTAAAGGCTAATTTATTAGAATCACAAGCATGTAGAGTAAGAAAAAAAGTTTTGGAGTTTATAAAGAGTAGCACGAAGGAAGAATTTAATAAGGTTCGAGGTTGTTGTTTAGGAATTGAAAGATGTTATCCAACTCAACAATGACAGTGGAACTGGTAGAGGACAAAGAAACACAAATAACAGATTCTAAAGGTTTTACATGTGCTTTAATGCATGTAAACTTGGTTTCAAAAATGCTTGTAGAGTAGCATAGAAATGGATAGTTCTTTCTTAAAAAGAAACAAGAGATTATTGATAGTATCTTAGTTCTAGTTTTTTGACATATTATGAACATTTAAATGTTTTGGTGGAATTTTATTAGTTTTTTCCTATGCATGATAAACATATGCTTTGAATAGATTAGTGTTTTGCTTAAGTTATCATGATTTGATTCCTAATTTGCCTTCGGAATTTCAAACTTTTTGCTACTTTATGAATTTATGCTATATCTTTTTTAGCAACCTCAAAGGGAAAGAAGTATTTCTTCTTTTAAATGCATTTATTCAAAGGAAGCTTTTCTAAAATGCGAAAATTGGTCATCATAAAAAATGGGAAGATTGCTAGGATCCCTTTAATATCTCTTTTGATTTGATCATTTTTCTAACTCATGATATTGTCCTTTTGAAGATCAACTTTGCTTGATTTTGTAAGGCAAATTAAAGTTGTCACTCACATATGAAAAGTAATCATTTTGAATCTATCACTCTCATATGGAAAGTGACTGTTGCAGATCTTCCAGATTTGATGGACTGTAAGAAAAGATTTAGTGTAGGCCACAATTATTTAAACTAGAGAACAAGACTTAAAAAGTGTGGAAAAGATACAAGCTTTTGAGTATTGTGACTTCTTTAAAAAGGAGAGTTGTATTCTCAATTTATTCTTCTCTAGGAAATTATGTAGTTGAGCTAGAAGTTGTGTATCTTTTCATAAGCAATATATTTGTTCAGATTTTTGGTGAGAAAGATTGATATAGCCTTGGGTACTGTTTTTTTAATATTTTGATGTACTAACTCTTGAATATTAAGAATCACAAGTTTAAAATCCCAAGTGAATAATTTAGATAGTGGATGTGGGCTTGTCAAACTATTATAAATTGTTTGTCTCCCTTTTTATTTACTTCCACATATTTGTCTCTTTAGCTCACTTTTATTTTAATAAATTAAAATTATTAAAAAAATTGGTGAAGTTCAATTCATCCTCTCTTAAACTATTTTTTACTATCATATGCCATCCAAGTGCAAACACTCATCAAGCTAAGTCTCGTGAGTCCTAAAACTCCGCAAGCTCCCACCATCCCCAATGACGGTCATTCATTTGTACCTCATCAATTGAAGTTTTGATTGGGCTTGTCTTGCGGGCCACCTCCTCCTAATATGCCAAAATTTGGTAAATACAATTTCCTAATATGCCTCAAAAATTGATTTTTCAAAGGATTTTCTTTGATAGGTTCTAGCACTTTTACTAATTTATTTAAAATTTTGAGGGTTTGAATGCATAAGTGATTTGTGGCTTAAATTTATGCTTTGATTGCCCAAAAGTTGACCATAATCAAACAACATCTGATGGGTTCTAGGAATTTCTAGGAATTAATCAAGAAATCTTGGATTATGGATTTGTTTGCGGTATATGAAAATGGGTTTTTGTGTGTAAAATGTTGAAAATATGGTTCAGAGATGTATAAAGAAGGACAAGTTTGCATGAAGAGTGAGATTGGAGAAAAATATTGCTTAAGATTTTGGGGCCTAAACAAAGGAGTCATGTATTTTAATTTTTTTAAAATATCGCTCTAGAATCTAAATATGAATCTAATTAATAATACTACTTAGGTGGCTTTCTAGTAAATACTAATATTAGTTGCTTTATTGGAAAGTAGTATTTAAGATTTCTTTATAAAAATTGATGACGATGGATTTGGATATGAGTTTCCATGAAGCATGATATGTCACATGATCTGCTGTTTTTGGTATTCCACCTTTTATATTTCTTTATACATCTTTCTTTTTTATGTATAATTTAGTAGGAGTATGCTTAGCCTACATAACACTAAAGCTTTTCAGTTAATTTGATAGATGAATACTAAGAAATAGGAACAAAGCAATCTGAGGTGTTTTAGCATGTGATTTAGCAATATATAGTATGCTTATGCCACTAAGTTTTTTATGTTGATTTTCCATGAATTTGCCGCTGGTTTGGCTATGCTTTTGTTTTTATTTTCTTGCTATATAACTTCAAAATTGACTTGATAAAAAACTAAGTCTATGACTTTATATATCCCAATTCCCAAATACGAGCAAAATAACAATAATAAATAATTTTATGTACTATTAATAATAAAAAATTTAGTACTTACCATAATAATTTTATATATTACCAGACCTAATTTAAATTATATCATGAATAATTATAATTCCATATGCTATGTGTATCCCATTTCCCTTTCTTTACTAATTCTTTTAACCATATATTCACACTCTTTTGAGAAAGTTCTTAATTAAGTTGGTAAGGATGATTTTTTTGTTGTTTTTAGCATTTTTAGATCTTCCTCTTAATTAAAACAATTAAAACATGAAATCAATTCTCGTTGTTTCTTGTTCTGAAGGTTTGTTTTCTAGCCATCAAGATGAACCTTCTACATTGCTTATAGCTTCCTCCGTAGAAGATTCTATAAGTGAAATGATGGAAAATCTGGGGGAAACTCTTGAGGTAATATGAGTGATACTGAAAACGAACAAATGTAAAAGAGCTTTATGAGAACACAACTGTAAACCATTTGCAGACCCCATTAATCAAGCCAATATTGAAGAATAGGAGAATGATGATAACTTGCTTTTGTAGCTTAAATTTGAATTCAGTAGTCTGATGCATTCTAAGGCTCAATGTGTTGCTTGGTCCTGGAACTCTTTAACTTTCTAGCTTTTATGAGAATTTTCATTGTGGTGAAGTTGGGATGTGCGATTTGGTTGGTTTATCTAAATATTTAATTAAGTGTTCAAATTTTTCTTTTTTAAAATGCTCTAATTCACCCATGGAACTACTTAACTGAATTTGCCACTAGAATTAAACTTTGGAACTACATATGCAACAAAGTTGTCCATTTCAAAATTCAAATTTTTTGTGCAAATTGTTTGAGTGTGAATGGTTTCTTGTGCCAATGTTATTTTTATGTTTTCGCATTTTTTTTCCTATTTACCATGGTAGAGGTTATTGACCTTATGATACCAGTTAGAGATGGGTTGGGTCGAGTACCCCCGTGGGCTTGGTTATCAATTTTTAATACCCAATTCTCAACCCCTATTTGATGTCTTCACCCATTAGGTACCCCCTGAGGATCAAGTATTCTCTAGGGTACTTCCCCTTAGAGTCGAGTATTCCCTGGGGTACTCCCAAAGTCCCTCACTATAATTTTTATATTTTTTTAAAATTTTGTTAATTTATTTTCATTTCTGTAAATTTTATGATTTATAGAATTTATATTTTATTAATTTCAATTTTGAAATTTAATTATTCCTTATATTACTCCTACTCCTACTCCTACTATTATTTTATTTAAAATTTTGGGCCAACTGGTAATTTTTGAAAAATTTAATTGACCAAAAATTTAAAACCGAGGGACTTGCATGAAACCCTTCTAGTCAACTAAGGTCGAAATGATATTTTAATTAACTTGGAGACTTAATTGAATAACTTAATATATATTAAGGACTCAATTGTAATTAAAAAAATTAATTTTATAAAACAACTCATGCACCCGGTTTCATCATCCTTACCACCTTCTCCATTTCTTCATCTTCACCGCACCGTCTCTCTCTCCCTCTTCACTCACCAACATCAACAGCCACCTAATGATTTTTTCCACCAACCAGCACACATACACAAACCTAGTTGCTAACCAAACAAAAGCCCTAGTAAAAGTTGCTCGATCAGTAGCAAAGAGGTATTGGATTTGCTTTTTAGGTAGAGATTCCAAAAGCTTGAGGCATAGGGAATACAACCCTGGCCTTGCATGTATGATCGGAGCGTCACAACAGTAGCTGGAAAAAAGGCAACAATCATGGCAGCAGAAATGGTATTGTGGTCTTTGGTTGGAGCACTTCCTAGCCTCAAAACTAAGAACTAAGCACACCAATGGATTCAGGAGAAAGAAAAGAGGAGAACGGTGGTGGTTTTGATATTTTTCAACAACAGTAGATGGTGGCCAACTAAGATGGTGTAGTGGCGATTAGGGGACAAAAACTCCTGCTTGTTGCGATGGTCGTAGTAGTGCAATTGATTTCTAATTTTGAGGTCCCAATTTTGCGATTCAGGGTAAAGATCAATTTTGAGATTAGTGCTTTTGTACATTATCCTTCACTTAAAACTCTTTTACCTTTGCATATAGAATTCCAATTGTATTAGCTTCCGAAATGGAAGAAAAGGGAGAATTTATGGTGCATTGGGCTTTGTATGTAATATACATGGATGAGATATGGATTAATGAACTTGGGGTTATATTCTTGATTGATTAAGTTTGATCGAATGGGCATAATTGATCAAGAAAATCATAAATTTATGATTAGGGTAATTAGCATTGATATTGATTTAGGACTCATTGGTATTAAGTTGAGATCCAATATAAGATTTATTATGCCGACATGGAATTTATTATATCGAGTACTTGAATCACTTCGAAACCTTAAAACCAGTGTGAATAGATAAGTCTAAGTGATTTTAGACTATTAAATGATATTATTAAAATTGTTAAGGAATATTAGAGTTGGACAAGATTCTAATTATAAGGATATTTTGATCAAGTGATGAGGGCGTAGACCCAGCGGATCAATAGACCGCAGCAGGTGCTTAATAGTATTAAGATCACAAACGGTGAGGGTTTTTTTCGCTTTAGGTTATTGCTTTGGATTAACTTACTCATTATTTGTTGAAAAACCCTATTAGGGATTTCTATAATTTGGCACCTTTTGTACTTATCATTTCATTAATCAACCCCTGTGAGGGTTGATTTTAATGTGATTACCATACTTTGTTAGTTACTATTTCCCCTACAGTGGATCCACCGATGGGTTCTTATTTGTATGCTTCATCCCATGAAATCATTGAATCTGTTAAGTTTTGCTAATTTGATATCCATTCAAATTATTATTATCATTGCTAGTAATCAAACCTTGTGAGGTTCTTCTTATTCGAAATTGTTTGATATTTTATCATCTTTTATCGAAAATAATTATTTTATATCAAACCATGTGAGGTTCTTATGATTGGAAATTACTTGATATTTTACCATCCTTATTTGAAAATGATTGTTTTAAATCAAACTCTATGTAGTTCTCTGAGTTTGCAAATTTTATTTGATATTGAACTGTTATCTGGTGGCATTACATTTTACTAACCCGTGGGAAGTCATGGGCAAGTACTAACCCATGGAAAGTCATGGGCAAATATTAACCTATAGGAAAACATAGGCGATTACTAACCTATGTGACACCTAGGCAGATATCACTCGGAGCAAAGCTATGGGGGGAATTTAGCATAGGGGCTAGATCTAAAAATTGACCATGCAAAATAGACCGATGGACTTAAGTATTTCTAGCTAGTATCCACATATAATCCTAGCTTACGGTAGCTAGAAACAGCAAACTGTGAGTGTAGGGATTTGGCATGCAGTCGACCATGCCATAAAACAACCCGCCAGGCTCAGTGCTTGAGCAAAACAGAATGACCAACAACTTACTAAAATTGATTTCATGTTAACTATGTACATATAGTTAATTTCATTGAACTCCATGTTATTATCAAACTATTTATTGAAAATCATACTTCATAAACCTTTTTGCTAGATTTTGTACTTTTTGTTTCCCTCATTAAGTCCTTAAGACTCAGCCTCCTTGTTATTCCTTATTTTCTCAAACAAGGTTGAATGAAAGTTATGGATTCTTAGCTCAAGCTAGAGGGAAACATGTTTTGTATTAGATCAAGTGATATACGAGTTTACGAGTTTCCTTGGAATGTTATAGTTTAAATTTAGAGATATTTTGGTATGTCAGGTCTAAATTAGTGAGGTATTGAAATATGTTAAGTTGGATTAAATATCAACAATATGTACATTTGATGAATGATATGGGATCTCTAATGTTTAGTACATAGTACTTTTGTTGAGGCTACTTAAGTTGACGACTACTGTTATCTTTGATAATTTTTGGAAAAAGTTTTGGAAAGATCTATTAACTGTAATGACATTTATTGTTCTTTTGGAGATGGTGTGAATTATTTTACTTTAAGTTGATTTGTAATTTAAGACTAAACTAAATGACGCCTCAACTTGGGCATTGTCCCAAAAGA
The DNA here is from genome assembly GCA_014898725.1 of Jacaranda copaia. Taxonomy (NCBI): domain Eukaryota; kingdom Viridiplantae; phylum Streptophyta; class Magnoliopsida; order Lamiales; family Bignoniaceae; genus Jacaranda; species Jacaranda copaia. The sequence goes on from JACGDI010005618.1 coordinate 1,507,875, forward strand.
GGGTATTACGAAGGTGGTATCAGAGCCAGGTTTAGCGATGACCTAGGTAATTGAGAATTAAGGTGATATATATGAATCTATAGGATATAGGGGATTGTACCTAGATTGAGAAGGGGCTTTTTGGTTAGCTTGTATGAGCTTGAAAGTCTTCTCGTAGTCAAGAAAGGCTTATGAATGAGATTTGAGAAATATTGAACATTTTTTATTTAGACCTTTACTACTTTAACTTCTGTTAGGATAAACTTGGTTTAGGTTGTCAAATACTCTATAATTATATTTGAAAGATCAAGAGCTTGAGGTTAACTTTATGTGTCATCGTACTATTTAATAGGAGTAAGTTAAAAAGGAATTAATGTTAATTTAGAGAAAAACTATGGCATCCCATGAAAGGTCTTATATATCTGACCCAACTCGAGTAGGTCGGCGGGGAATAGGAAGACTGCTTGGTCTATGGACTACTGCGTAGCATGTCCTAAAGTAGAGAGCACAGATTGAGCAACCAATCCTACAAGAGAAAGATATTTCACAAACCCCTTAGGTTAATCATCCAGGTGTAGGCCAACCATTAGAGCCCATGTTTCTGATGTGGTTATAATTTATGTAGTTTGCCAGCAACAAAAATAGGGTCATCAAGTATAGAATGTTAAAGAGCCTGCAAACGATTAAGCTTTAGATCGATTTCTTCAGCTAAAACCCTTAAATTTTCTAAGGGAACCTGATGATAAAAAAATTGAGATATATGTTAAATCCAGACGAGCAAAAGACCTAACATGCCACATTCTTATTGGATGGTCTTGCTCATGATTGGTGGCAAATGATAAATCATAGGTCGATTATAGAAAGAACTCATCAAACCTGGGAAAACTTCACTCAAGAGTCTATGAAAAAATATGTACTGGAAGTAACCAAGTATGCTAGAGAAAGGTAATTTATGGAATTGATCCAAGGAACGTCTACAGTTAATTAGTATAAATCTACATTTAGCTGATTGATTAGATATACCCCTCATATATTGGCAAATGAAAAACGGTAAGTTTATAAGTTTGTAAAAGGGTTACAATCTAAACTTAGATAGGGCCTTCTCTCCTGTGATCTCCTGAATTACAATCATGCAGTAAGTAAGGCACGAGAGATGGAATCAAATTTGAGAGTGATCAAAAAGATTGAGGAGAAAGGACGAAATGAAAGGTTGCTACCAGGTGTGATGAACAACACTAGATAGAAGAAACCAAAGTTATAGATTGGTGAAGCTTCAAATCCAGCACTAAAGGCATATGGGTTTTATGGGAAACTAGGTCATAATGCATCTAAATGATGGATAAAGCAAGATAGATGGGTAGTATATTGCAGTGATCATCACCTATTCAAAGATTACCCAAATTAAAAAAGGCCAACTCGTGCAGAAAAAAGGAAACATGTTGCAAGATCTAGTGGGAAGCCGAAGGTTCAAGCATGAGCATATGCTCTCACTAAAGAAGATATGCCCGATCCCTCTGATGTGGTTGAAGGTATGACTTCTATTTCTGGAATTAATAGAAATGCTCTATATGATCTTGATGCTTCACATTCTTTCATAGCTGCTAATATGTCTAAAAAATTAAATATGCAACCTGAAGTTATGGCATATCATATATAAGTTCAAACACCCTTAAGAACAGGGCTAATGACAGATGTAGTCTATCAAGATTACCTGATTTTGATTGGGGATAGGATGTATTTACTTGATCTTATACAAATACCTAAATGAAGATATGTTTTGATCCTTGGCATAGATTGGCTATATAAACATCAAGCATAGGTAAACTATTATACCAAGTGCCTCACTCTTGGGGATAAGATATTAGCACCTACACGTCTTCCCATAAATGATACGTCCTTAGTACCTATTATATCTATGATAGAGGCTAAGAAGATTTTAAGGAAAGGTAGGAAAAGATTCTTGGCATACTTTATTAACAACTCCCGAGATACAGTTAAGATTGAAGAGGTGGAAGTGGTAACTGAGTACCCGAAAGTATTTTTGAAAGAATTAAACTCGTTATCCCTAGATAGAGATATAGAATTTACAATTCACACTTTCCCTGGGACTATACCTTTTTCTAAGACCCCTTACCAAATGGCACCTGTGGAACTTAAAAAACTAAATAATCAAATCCAAGAATTACTAGAAAAGGGGTTTATTAGACCAGGCACATCCCCTTAGGGAGCCCTAGTACTATTTGTCAAAAAGAATGATGGGTCCTTAAGAATGTGCATTGATTATCGAGAATTGAACAAGGTCACAATCAAGAATAAGTACCCTATACCCCAATGGAGTTATTCGAGCTACTACAAGGGCAATAATCTTCTCGAAGAAAGATTTGAAATAGGGATACTATCCATTGATGATTAATGAAGAAGATATTTGTAAAACAGCTTTCAATTCTTGGTATGGTCACTTTAAATTCAAGGTGATGACATTTGAACTGACGAATGCACTAGCCACATTCATAGACTTAATGCTTCAAATTTTTAGGCCATATCTAAACCAGTTCGTAGTCATCTTCATTGATGACATTATGGTATTTTCCAAATCTAGAGATGAGCATGCTAAGCTCTACTTAGTTCTTAAAACTCCGAAAGAGCATAAGTTGTACGCCAAATTTAGCAAGTGCAAGTTCTTGATAGAACAAGTACCATGTTTAGGGCATGTTATATCTCAAAATAGAATAGCAATTGATCTCTCTAAGATAGAGGCGATAGTCAACTGGAAAAAACTCGCAACTATAATGAAAGTCTGCAGTTTCTTGGGACATGTTGGCTATTACCAAAGATTTGTACAATATTTTTCTAAAATAGCTGGCCCGTTGACTAAATTAACCTAGAAAGATCAGTCATTTAACTAGAGTGATGAATGTGAGTAAAGTTTCTAGGAATTGAGGAGTAGATTGACTACCGCTCCTATTTTAGCTCTTCTAGAAGGATTAGAATGATTTATCATATGTATCGACACTTCTAAAGAAAGTCTTGGGTGTATGTTGATACATAAAGGGCAAGTTATCACCTATGTATCTAGAAAATTAAAACTACATGAAGAGAATTATTCACCTCATGAATTGGAGCTGGCTACAATAAATTTTGCCCTAACCAAGTAGAGGCATTATCTTTATGGAGCTACATTCAAGGTATACACTGATCATAAGAGCTTTAAGTATTTATACTCTCAAAAGGACTTGAATAAGTGGTGTTTCTAGAGGACTACAACTTCTTTATTATCTACCACCTAAGAAAGATGAATGTGGTGGCAAATGCACTAAGTAGAAAAGCCGAAATAGCTCACATGCTAAAAAGATAAACACTAGAAAGTCCAAGAGTAGATGTGGTGATCAAAATAAAATAATAAGGTTGGATTGTAGGAGTAAAAGTGCAGCCTAAATTGTACGAAGAAATTCAGCAAGCTTAAGACGAGACAAAGGGATGTTGAAACAAAAAAGGGTGCTTAAAAAATTCTAAAAAGTCTGAATTCAACCTCGATAACCAAGGTGCCATCATGTACCATAAAAGGATATGTGTGCCAAAAGAGATGAAAGAAAGATTGCTAAATAAGGCACATAAAATGAGATACACGATACATCCAGAAGGCACCAAGATGTACCAAGATCTTAAGAAATAATTCTACTGGCATGGTAAAAAAAGAGATTGCAAACTATGTGCAAAAGTATCTAACTTGCTAGTTTGTAAAGGCAGAACATCAACAACTGTTAGGGTTGTTACAACCGCTCTCTATTGCTGATTGGAAATAGGAATAGGTCACAATGGATTTTGTAACTGGTCTATCAACAACTCGAGAAGGATATGATAGTATTTAGGTAATAGTAAATTAACTAACCAAATTTGCACATTTCCTGCCAATTAGTACATAGTATAATGTTGAGAAATTAGCAGAGTTGTACATAAAAGAGATAGTCTAACTACAATGAATCCCCACCAGCATTAGATCAAACAAATATCTAAAGTTTACTTCAAGACTATGGAAGAGTCTACAGAAGCATTTGGGGACCTGACTATGGTTCAGTTCTATAGCTCATCCACAATTAGATAGGCAATCAGAAAACATTATTAGAACATTTGAAGATATGCTTCGGGGAAGTGTTTTGGACTTTAGATGAGGTTGGATTCAATATCTCCCTTCAATCGAGTTTGCTTATAATTACAGCTATCAGTTTACTATTCAAATGGCATTGTACGAAGCCTTGTACAATAGGAAATGCCTATCACCAATACACTAGGACTTAGAGAAATACTAAGGTAGTACTGATAAGTCACCGAATACTATGAGACTTAAGCTAATTTAGGAAACTATCAAAAAAATGTAGGTGATTAAGCAGAGGATGAAGGCTGCTTAGGATAGGCAAAAAAGTTACACAAATACTCGAAGGAAGGATTTAGAGTTCAAAGTTGGCAATAAAGTATTTCTCAAGATATCTTCAAGGAAAGGAATTAGAAGAATTGGTAAGGGTGAAAAGCTTGGTTCGAGATATGTTAGGCTATATGAGATATGTGAAAGGATTGAGCTAGCAGCTTACTATCTTGTGTTACCCCACGAATTGGTAGGGATACATGACATCTTTCATAAATCATAACTTTGAAAGTATTACCCTAATCCTTTTCAAATCATTTCACCTAAGCACATGCAGTTGAAGAAGGACCTAACAAATGAAGAACAAACAATATGCATCCTAGATTGGTAATTTTAAAACTTAGGAATCAAAAGATTCCCCAACTAAAAGTATTATGGTGCAAACACAATGTGGAAAAACAACATGGGAGCAAGAATATCTTATGTGCCAGCAATACCCTGAAGGTTTTCAATATTCAAGTAAGAATTTGGGGATCAGATTCTCTAAAGAGAGAGAGGTCTGTAACACCTTAAATTTTACAATTTATAGAATTTATATTTCATTAATTTCAATTTGTGAAATTTAATTGTTCCTTATATTATTATTATTATTATTTTATTTAAAATTTTGGGGCCAATTAGTAATTTTTGAAAAACTTAATTGATCAAAAATTTAAAACTTAGGGGCTTGCATGAAACCCCTTTAGTTAACTATGGTCAAAATGATATTTTAATTAACTTGGAGACTTAATTGAATAACTTAATATATATTAAGGACTAAATTGTAATTAAAAAAATTGATTTTATAAAACAACTCACGCACCTGATCTCATCAACCACACCAACCTCTCCATTTCTTCACCTTTACTGTACCATCTTTCTCTCCCTTTTCACTCACTAGCATTGGCAACCACCCCATCAATTTTCTCCACCACTCAACACACACACACACATAAACTTAGTTGCTAAACAAACAAAAGCCCCCACAAAAGTTGCTCGACTTGCGATAAGGAAGTGTCAAATCAACTTTCTGGGCAGTAATTTCAAAAATTGGAGGCACGGGGAATACAATTGTGGCCTTGCGTGTATGATCGAAGCAACAACAATGATTGAAAAAAAGGAAATAGTCACAGTAGTGAAAATGGTATTTTGAGGTTGTGGCCTTCAATTGGAGCCTTTCCCAATCTTGAAACTAAGAACTAAGCACACTGTTAGATTTAGGAGGAAGAAAGAAAGAGAACGGTGGTGGTTTTGATATTTTTTGGGAACGACGGTGGTGGTCAGGGGACAAAAACTCCTACCTGTCGCAGTAGTCATAGTGGTGCAATCAGTTTCTAATTTTGAGATTTGAATTGTGCGATTCAAGGTAAAGATCAGTTTTGAGATTAGGAATTTTGTACATTATCCTTCACTTACAACTCTTATACATTCGCATATATAATTACAATTGTATTAGCTTGTGAAATGGAAGAAAAATGAGAATTTATGATACATTGGGCTTTGTATATAACAAGCATGGATGAGATACGGGTTGATGAACTTGAGGTTAAATTCTTGCTTGATTAAGTTTGATTGAATGGGAATAATTGATCAAGAAAATATTAAATTTAAGATTTGGGGTAATTAGCATTGATATTAATTTGGGACTTATTGGTATTAAGTTAAGATTTGATATAAGATTTATTATGTCGATCGAGAATTTATTGTGTTGAGTACTTGAATCATTCCTAAACCTTAAAACCAGCATAAATAGATAAATCTAAGTGATTTTAGACTATTAAATGATATTATTATAATTGTTAAGGAATATTAGAGTTGGACAAGATTATAATTATAAAGATATTTTGATCAAGTGATGAGGGCGTAGACCCAGTAGATCAATAAACCGCAGTAAGTGCTTAATAGTACTGAGATCACAAAAGGTGAGGGTTTTTTCCACTTTGGGTTATTGCTTTTGGATGAGCTTACTTGTTATCTATTGAAAAACCCTATTAGGGATTCCGCTAATCTAGCGCATCTTGTAATTATCATTTCATTGATAAACCCCTGTGAAGGTTAGTATTAACTTGATTATCATACTCTGTTAGGTACTGTTTCCCCTATGAGAAATCTACTATTGGGTTCTTGCTTGTATGTCTTATCCCATGAAATCATTGAATCTGTTAGGTTTCGTTGATTTGATATCCATTCAAATTATTATTATCGTTGTTAGTCATCAAACCCTATGAGGTTTTTCTGATTCAAAACTGCTTAATATTTTACTTTTTTTTATCAAAAGTAATTATTTTAAATTAAACCTTGTGAGGTTCTTTTGATTGGAAATTACTTAATATTTTATCACCTTTTATTGAAAATAACTATTTAAAATTGAACCCTGTGAGGTTCTCTTGATCAAAATTTACTTGATATTTTACCATCCTTACTGGAAAATGATTGTTTTAAATTGAACTCCGTGAAGTTCTTTGAGTTTGTAATTTTATTTGACATTGAATTATTATCTGGTGGCATTAGATTTACTAACCCATAGAAAGTCACGAACGGATACTAACCCATGGGAAGTCATGGGTGGATACTAACCCGTGGGAAGTCATAGCTAGATACTAACTTATGGAAAGTCATGGGTGGATATTAACCTATGGGAAGACATGAGAGGTTACTAACCTATGGAAAGCCATGGGCAAATATCACTTGGAGGGACACAATAGGGGAAATTGGGATAAGGGCTAGGTTTGAAAAACCACCGTGTGGAATAGATCAAGGGACACAAGTCTTTCTAGCTAGTAGTATCCACTTATAATCCTAGCTTACAAGTAGCTGAAAATAGTAAACTATGAGTGTAAGGATTTGGCATACAATCGGCAATGCCATAAAATAAGTTATTAGCCACCAAGCTAAGTGCTTGAGCAAAACAGAATGACCAACAACTTACTAAAATTGATTTCATGTTAACTATGTATACATAGTTCATTTCATTGAACTCTTTGTTGCTATCAAGCTATTCACTGAAAATCATACTTCATAAACCTTTCTTGTAGATATTATACTTTTAGTTTCTCTTACTGAGTCCTCAAGACTCACCCTCCTTGTTATTCCTTATTTTCTCAGACAAGGTCAAATGAAAGATATGGATTCCTAGCTCGAGCTACAGGGAAACTTGTTTTGTAATAGATCAAGTGATATATGGGTTTATGGGTTTCCTTGGAATGTTATGTTTTAAATTTAGAGATATTTTGGTATATTAGGTCTAAAATGATGAGGTATTGAAATATGTTAAGTTGGATTAAATATCAACAATATGTACATATTTTGATGAAAGACGTGGGATCCCTAATATTATGTACATAGTACTTTTGTTGTGGTTACTTAAGTTGATGGCTACTGTTATCTTTGATAATTTTTGGAAAAATTTTCTAATGGACCTATTAACTACAATGACTTTTATTGATCTTTTGGGGATGGTATGAATTATTTTCCTTTAAGTTGATTTGTACTTTAGGACTGAACTAAATGACGCCTCAACTTGGGTGTTGTCTCGAGATGGGGTGTTACAATTTTCATCGTGAACCAATTGATACCACTTTATTTCACTGCTCACAAGTTTTAAATCCAACATAATGTGTAATTTTAAAACTTAAATATAAACATTAATTTCTAATATATGATATACTCATATATTGATAATAATATTTTGTCAATATCATCATCATCCTCTATTCATCACAAATTTACGATTCAACTTTAAACTTCACAATATCACATATAATATTTTATCACAAGTCACAACTCACAAAAGCATTAAATCCAAACATTCAAATAAATTTCAAATTAAAACCAATAAAGTTTTTAAAGAAAATAATCATTATCCAAATACATTACAAACCAAATCAAATATTCAATACCTAAAATTTTTCAATAAATACAAAACAATAACATAGGCATTTTTGTGTTTATGGTGTACTATTATTTGTTAGTATTTTAAATAAAAATAGGGGTACCTGATGGGTATCGGGTACCTGACGGCCTTACCTTACACCTCACCCAAAAAACTTCAAGTATCCCCTTAATTACCTGGTCGGTTTGGGGACTAAAAATATCCAACCCGAATGGGAAATACTTGATAGGGTTAGGTTGGGTTAGGTCCCCCAATACATGAATCCGATTCCCACTCCTAATACCACTGGACCACTCAGCACTGTGAAAGAGAAGGACCTATAATCTTTGGTCATGTTTTGAGTTAACATGATGAATTTCCAAAATTTTGTTTTAATTCTTTGTAGAAGGTCTGTGTGATTATGTTTTAAGCAAAAAAGCAAAGTACAAAATAAAGATACTAGTTTCTCAATGTTTGGATTATATATAAAAGGGTAAATTACAAAACTACCCATGTGATTTGCCTAAATTATAAAAAAAAACCCTCACTATTTGAAAAATTACCAAAACCCCCTAACTTTTGAAATCTATATGTAAGGCATATAGAAAGTGCAAAAAGACAAAAATTCCATGTAGTTAAAAATTGCAAAAAATTATTATTAAACCTATTTGTAATATTTTTAAACTTGTGAGGATCTATTTGATACATTTTTAAAACCTCAAGGGTGGTTTATATAATTTACCCTAAAATTTAATTAGTTTTGAGTTATGTATTTAATAATGATGAAATAGTAAACATATCTAAAAGAGTTTAATTAAGTCTTTAGCAATAAATAAATAAAATAAGTAAAAATTAAGAAAATGAAGATCTAATATATTATCATATAAAATATTACTTAATAACCTTATAGGGTAAAGTGTTTTAATGCTTTAATTAAATTTAAATTTAAACTAAAATATTTATTAGGAAACAACATAAGTAAAATAAAAAAATGAAAATCTATATTTGTTATTTACATAATAGTTATATTTAAAATAATTAATTAAATTTGATTTAATTTATCAATTAATCAAAAATAAATAAGTAATTTGAAAAATAAAAAATAAAAATCTATCATTGTAACAATGTAATTTTAAATTTCATATTCAATAATATTAAAATTGTTAAACATCTAATTTAATTTAATTTAATTTATAATCAAGAATTAAGTAAGTAAAAACAATAGTAAGTTTATATTTTAATTAAATTGATTTATTAACTAAAAAATAAATAAGAATAAAAATAATACAAAAGAACCCCTCCCATCGCCCACCCCTACCCTTGCAACTTTTTGCCAACCATGGAGAGGTGACCTAGCTAGGTCTCTTCTATATAAATTTGCAAGACAAATCTGACGAACGCCAAACTGGGCAGTATAATAGGGGTGTAGGTAGGCATAAATATATATGTATTGTATTTATACATATGTATTATTTAGTATGTATACATATTATTTATAAATTTTACATATCTTACAATATATACGTGTATATATTGGCAAAAATAAGCTAACAACTACAAATGCCAAACTATTATGTTTAGTTCTCATAAAATAAAATTATTAGAATAAATTCTTAACAAATTTAAATATCTTACAATACAGTCTTGAAGGGTATTTTTAGAACCTCACCTAAATTTCTTAACAGTGCATCATCAAAACCCTAATGGCCAGTAACAGCTGGACTATATTATTGGATAGCATTAAAAGTTAGGGGGTTTCTGTAATTTTCCAAATAATGAGGGTATTTTTGTAATTTAGGAAAACTTTAGAGGTAGTTTGTACAATTTATCATATATTTAATTTGATTATTTGCTAATTTTGATGTAAACTTATGATGGTTTGTAACTTCAATAAGCTTATCTGTGATTATTTTTGATGTTTATGATGAATTATAAATATTATATTTTATGAATTTTGGTTATTAAAATTTTACTGTTTTATCAAATTAAAAATTTTGAGTTTCAACTCAACCTCGAGCTTGTACTAATTCATAAATCATTCGAAAATTCAAACTTCATCAAGCCGAACTTAAGTTTAAGCTTGAAATATTTCTCCCTAACTCAACTTGACTTGGCTTGATTACACAGTGTATAGTAGAACTAGAGGATAGAACATGTTGCTGTAAAAGATAGGATTTGACAAGAATACCATACAAACATGTAGTTTAAGATATATGGTGTAGAAATGAAGAACCTTTAGCATATGCACAAGTGTTACACTATGAATTCATATTTAAGTGGATTCATATTTAAAGTGCTATAGATATTCCATTTTTAGATCTAGTGTACGTGATTTGCAACTTAAAAGTACCAACAACCTTTTGTTCCACCTTTATACAAAGAAAAAGATTGCAAGGCCCTAGAAGTTGAGAAGGAAATAGCTAGATGAGCTCACTACATCTTCTAATCCACATATGCTTATAAATATCTAATGCTGCTTGGAAGCAAAGATAGGGTTATTTCCAAAAATCAGCTAATTCGAGACGCCTTTTGCTTAGAAATGCATTTGCATAGAGTCAAATCTTGGAGTATTTTAGGAATATTTTTCTCATCCCCACTTTAACTGTAGGAGTTCATATTTATAGTGGCTAAGTGTTTAGTAGTTTCATCTCACTTAGGTCTGGTGCCTATTTATGCAGGTTTAATTTATTAGGCTCATTGGCCCTTTACTTAATTATTAATTTAACTAAATCCTTTTATTTAGTTTTTATTTTCACCATTGAGGTCTTATTCTTTCATATCATCAAGCCACCTACTTTCAATTTAAAAACTTGACTTTTATTTTGGAAGTATATTATAAGTTTTATTTTTATTTTAATCATACCTAGCCTCAATTAATTAATGTTATTAAATCTTGGTAATTTACTCATTCTTTTTTACTATGGAAAATTTGAATAGTTTGATAGTCTATTAAGTTAAAGATTCATAGGTTTGCTTATTTGGTTGTTTCTATGAGGCATCTTATTAGGCACTTTATATTCGCCTGAGGACTTAGATAGATTTTGCCAAGTTTAGATTTTCAAAGACTAGGTCTTATTAGCGATACAAAACAAGTACCTAAGGTAATTTCTTTTTCTTTTTTACCTCACTTTATTCCCTTGTGATTGTTTTCTAACATTTTAGAGTTAGTAAAAATTATTTTGGGATATATCACCTTGAGAGTGAATCATATCTAGTGGAATGTTTGGTAGTAGGACTAAGTCCGTAAGCCAGCAAGGATGGTGGTGATGGATCATGCCGCTATGAAATGACTGGCCCAACACTAGCACACTAAGCATTTGAGGCACCTAGTGGTACCCGTTAGGTGCTTGGAGTAGACACCATGGGGAATGGTGTGTTCAAGGCATCGGCAATACCGGTGGTTGCTCTAGCTTATGCCATTTTAAGCAATCATGACCATGTTAAGGTTGTCCAAGTTTGCAGGGATCATATTCTTCATGGTGTTGCTATAGTTTTTGAGTTTAGCCCATCTTTAAACACGTCATTGAGCTTAATCTTAGGTTATGAGGTTGTGCATCGAGAGTACATTAATTAGCCCTTGGTCTTTAAGTCGTCACCTTTACCTAAGTCAGGATATGTGTCTGAGTACAAAGAAGAGGATTATTCTAAGGAAAGTCCAAGGACGTTCCTAATATATAGTAGTTTTGCCAACATTAATGAAATACTATGTTCACTTTCACTGGGGAAGTTAGAAAATCTAAAATGTAGAGTCTACACCTCTAATAAGTATGATTTTATTTTTCTTTGTAGTATTAAATTATATCGCCTCCTTCTTTGGAGATAATTAGAAGTTGCATACAATATGTAAGTTAGTTTGTTTCAAACTCCTTTAAATATATTGTAGGATTTACATCATCACTTTAGGGATTGGACCTTCCTATCTCTTTAGATAGTTTCAGTCTTTGTTTGGGAGCCAAAGTTACCAAAGAAAGTGTTCTTTCACATTTTTCATAGACTGAGTTGTAATTTTTCAAGTAGTTTTCCTTCTAATAGAAAGCCTTAGAAGAGTAGATTTTCTTCATGCAAGATGACGGTTGAGGTATTCAACATATTTGGAGTAGTTGTTTATCACTAGTGTGCACATATCAGGTTCATCATGATCTTTGTCAGTGTATCAAGGATGCGAGATTATTTACCTCTCCTTTGAGCATCACCTATTTTTTCTTGTGAGTACTTAATTAATTTTCTGATTTTTGTTTTTCTTGTGTGCTTGTTTTTGAATTCTTGATTTCTCTTTAGCACATGCATTATTTTTGTTGATTATTTATTAGATTGGTTAGCTTAATCTAATTTACAGATTTTTCATAGGAAAGAAAATTAATTTGTTGAGGATCCACATTAGGAAGATGGATAGAGGTTTTCGTGAGAGGCAGGCAGTAGAATAGAATCATGGGGAGGCATCCTAATTGGGCATCGTCTGAGTCCCCCATAGTGGCATTTAGGGAAGATAATTGCTCCATCCTCCTTTTTGGCACCTCAAGCTAGTATAGGCAGTAGTTTTGAGCCTATGATTTTAATACCAACTAGGAAACATGCTCAAGAATTAGTCATTGGAGGAACTTGTCCAAAGTTTTCTCATCTTTTTCATGCTAGCATAGATAAGGGTTTGTTCGGCTATAGTCTACCATAAAGTTATGGCGCCGACTCTTATTAGGATACCGATATGACTGCTTTCAGCAAGGACAATCTATAAAGTAAGGTTAGTTAGTGTGATAAGGGAAAGTTGTAAATATTCTCTTCCTAATTAACTAAGTTCACTATTAAAGACTTTGCTCAAGTACGCATTTTCCTCCTCACTTATTTTGTTTTTATTGTATGCTATATTTGCACTTGTGCATAGTTGTTTATCCATTTTTTTATTGTTTTTATGTAAGTCTAGAACTTGATTATGTAGATATCTTGCCAAGCAAACAAGATTGTAGCTATGATAGCTCGGCTTAAAGAGGACACCACAAGACGTGCTCGGTAATATTCTAGGAAAGGTGCGGAGCTTGCAAAGTTGTTGAAGAAGCATAAATAGCTAAAGGCACAGTACGTCAAGGAGGTGAAGACTAAGAACAAGTTCCTAGATTCTCATGTTGAGAGAGCACTTGTCTACAATATGTAACGAGATGATGAAGAGTTTTAATGGCTCTAGTCGATATTATATTTTCGTTGTTATCTATTTGTTCTGTGTGTGTGTGCCTTTTGGGTGTTACCATGAGTACAAAATCTTGCATCAACCATTGGGTAGTAAAAAAGAAAATATATTATAGGAAAAATGTTAGGAAATTCTCATTAAGAAAAGAACAAAGGAAACATATGTCATCCCTTATTTAGGACACTCTTTTATTCATAGGAACGACACTGAACTACTTGAAAGCAAGAACTTGAAACTTACAATAAGAAAGTCCTCCTCATGCTTATCAGGGTGGGAAACTTTATCTTCATGTGGCAAGTGGATCCACTACTCAGAAGAGTTTTACAGTTAGCCTTCCTAATTTTACATTATAAGTTGATGAGGTCTTGACAACTTGAAACCTCATCATCATTGTGACTCATTAAGGATGAGTGCCAAAGAAGAAGGGAAAAGAATCCTCTTCAAGGGTTTCCATTGCCTAATTAACAAATCTCACTAGGGAATAGTTGGTTTTCTAAAGTTGGGCATTGTCCATACTAAGCATGATAAAGACACTGTAGAATATTAAATCTATCAAGGGTCTATTATCTGTTAAGAACTTTACCTAGAAATTGGCAAGAAAGCCAGAGATCACGAAGGATCATTACGTTCACTTTGCTAATCTCTATATCATTTTCTCCAAAAGTGATGCTAACAAGTAGAGGATACACTTTATATATTCCTAATATTAAGTCTATCAAGTAGACATGAGTTTGTCCTACTACTTATGCCACTGTCTTTCTTGCATTCGAGGAGTTGCCTCACACAAGCCCACCAAAGATCACAAAAATGATGCTAGTAATAAGGAAGTTCTTTGGGTCTCATTGATACTATCATTCATTCTACTCTAACTGTTTATTAAGTGAGCATTAGCGATCCTTATTAGCTTCGACTCTAGACTTTCTCTTGGAATTAACTTTTTTTTGAGCGATATATTACTTTAGGTATCTTCTATAGATTTGCCTCTTGTTTTGTCCTTTAGATTTGGCACTCTTTGGTAGTGTGCCTACAGCAATAATAGAAACAACACCATTTTTTAAACTTCTGTCTCTTTAGATTATCCACTATCACTAGGGGCATTAGATTGAACATTGCTATTCTATCACAACTAGAATATGTGCCTTAGATGCTATGCATGGAGTGTATGTTGAGAATGCTATAGAAGGGCTACACTAGTAGTCTCTTGACCTCTAGTTTTGTTATCTCCTTCATCTTGTACTTTAAGCTTGCTGGTATCCTAAGAAACTATTGCTTCCTAAATCCAAATGTTTCTCTACTTGGATGAAAAGTTCTTAAAGCGAAAGGTAGATTTTTAGCTATGGACTCTTGAAAATTTTGATACCTCCTGTTCTACTAAATGATACTAAGTAAGAGCTCCAGGTGATGTGAGGGATCTTGTATACTAATTGAATAAATTAGTTGAGGTAATCTTTTAGAGATTTCTTATTCTTCTTCTTAATAGTGAATAGATAAGTCACCATCTTAGGGTACTTGCGGTTGATGGAGAAATTCTAGAGAAAGCATTGTGCCAATTGCTCCTAGCCCGTGATGGAACTAGTTTTCATTTGGTTGAAACATGTCAGAGCATAGTTGGTGAGTTGGTGCGAAACATTTTGCAATAAATAGCTTCACTCAGATCATAAAGCTCTATCCTCATAAGAAATTATCACAGTGCTTATAGGGGTCCATTATGCTATCAAACTCCAATTAATTAATAGTTTTCATGCCTAGGAAAAGCAACTTCACTAAGAAGATTAGGCAAAAAAGCAGTGCTTCTCAAGAAAGCAACAACCAAAAGAAGGTAATTGCTTTCTACTACTCATGAGCATTGGAATATAACCAAATGGATCTAAATTCCTATGGCAGTAGGTAATTACCATGGTGAGTAAGTCCAGAGGGAGAATTACACGTCCACTTTGCCAACAGCTTGCACAAGGGCATTCTCTAGCAATGCAATTAATGTTTTTTGAGTTGTGAAACATTAGTCCTCTAAGGATAGAGCCTACTGTGCTAGCATCTCCTCATATGGGAAATGCACATCAGGCACTAACTGTGGCACCAAACAGGACTATGCTTTAGGATGGTTGTTTCCTATGTTCTCACCACTTAGTGCAAAATAAGCTCTAAATTCATAAAATCTGGATCTCATTTGCTTGCTCAATATTTCTTGCTCTTACATGGGATTCCCACATGTAGTACCAAAACGATGATGCTCCAAGTAGAGCTATGGTCCTTTCCAAAAGTCTACTAATGAGAAAAGGTTTCTACTTTGAGGTTCAATTACACAAAGTTAAAGCTTGAAAATTTTTAGGAATAATCTTTTATTTCCCTTTTAACTTTGGAAATTGATATGTATACTAGGTACTTAGTGGGCTTCAACCTACCTGGGTTTGAGTGTCTATCTTGATGGGCTTAATTTATTGGACTTATTGGAAATAGAAGAATCACCACCTATCCATGATGAAGAAATAGCATCATAGCTTATTCACAAAGCTATAGAAGCAACTCAAACTTTAGTTTCCAATGAACTTTTACGAAAGAAGGCAACCAATATACATAAATTACAGGTTTGTGATTTATGTTTGCAAGTCATAAATTTTAAGTACCTTTAAAATAACTACATTGTTATGGCTTTCCAAGTTGAAGGCCCAAAAAAAACCTACAATTGGAGAAAAGTCAAACGGAGTTACCTTAGTTAAGGTTGGTATGCCTTTTTTTTCTCTCATTCTTTAGGAGGGAGAAGAGATTTAAACTTTTATTTCCTTTACGAACTAAGCTCAGTTGTTATAGATCTATTCTCCTTTGCCAACCATACGCCTTTGATTGTGAAATGAGAAATAAACTTTATCATAGTTCTACATTTGAGATCATGTATCTCAAATAAATCTTAAGGCATTTAAAATCATGTATCTCATTGATTCTAGTGTCTCCAAGTCTTGTACCAAGAAAGCCACAATCTTTCAGTTTTATATCTCCAAGACCAAATTAAGCTCTTTGATGAGTTGAAAAAATAGTTTATTATCTTATGTTGTTGTACTATTCATATTGTTATAGTGCTTGCTGGATATTATCATAATGTTGAGTATTATTGCTTTGATGAATGAATTAATTATAGTTTTAAAGATACGTGTATGCTGGACAATGGAAATCTTGTAGTAAATGCACAATAAGGGTTGTTTCACCAAGTGTATTGCTTTGTGCTAGATATTTTCATAGCAAGTGCTGATTTTGTGCTAGATATTGTCACGTAAGTGCTGGCTTTTGTGATAGACATTGGAACTTACTATTGAGATAAATAAATTGAAGTTAGATATCTTGTACTAGGTGCAATAAGAACATTGGTTTCTGTTGGAAATTAAAGCTTGTATTGGTGAACCAATTGCTGGCTTTATTTACTAACTTGATATTGAAAACTTTCAAAGCAAGAATGCAACACTTATTGCATTAAGTGTTTGATTACTGAGACTAAACTTGGCATTATAAACTAAAACTTTGGCAACTAATTTTTGTAAATGAATGAGGTCAACTTTTCTTTGTATTACAGACTAATGTCATAATAAGGGACAATACCACTACTTGCATAATTTAACTTTGTCATTACAATCTTGGGATAAAAAGCCAAAATTTTAAACTAATTATACTTTGACAAAATTTAACCATCAAAATTACAGAATTAATTCTAAACTAGCCCATAAGTTGCAATATTCTTCAAGCATTGGCACTTTTATTTTCATCATCACAACTGCAATTAATAAAAAATAATAATTGCTACGGAAACAAATATCAATTTCAACTATATGTTGTACATTGCAACCAAAATTTTCTAGTCTCTTCTTTCTTCATGTATTAGCCTCTTTTTCTTGTTCTAACTTCTCATTTTTTGGCCTGTAGTGTGCTACTTCATCCTCCAAATTATTTATTCTTCTACGTACTCCAATAATGGTAATGTTTGCTCTGTCGTATATTTCGGGATCTCACTATTTAAAGACATCACAATATCTCCTTTCTATTTTAAGCTCATCAATTAAACTTCAAATAAAATATATATCTCAAATATAAGGAAATAAAAAATTAAAACTACATGAACATAACCCATAATTCGAGCAAGCAATATATCTTCTATCAAGTTCATTTGGGCTTTATGATGTTAAAAATAGTAACTTATATCTATAATTAAAAATTGACAGTGGTTGGGATGTGTTGTGACTAAAATTGAACTTAAATGCATTTTGGTAATTTGAGTACATATTATGAATTATTACTAAAATTGATTAAGTACATAAATAAACTTGTGAGCATAAAAGATAAGCCAAGCCCATAAAAAAGCTAGAAAAAATCCTAATGGACCTAAGTTCATCAAGATTAAAATCTACAAATACTAAGTTTCAGAGAGAAATGGAACATAAGAAATTATTTGCAAATTTTCTCAGAGTGGAAGAACTCTTGAGAAGAGCATATCTCTATGAGTGTGTGTTCCTAAGAAGACAAACCGGCACTTTATTATTTTTCAAAAAGGACCTAGTTCCATTTTTGAGTAGCATCATTTTGGCGCCGTTTGTTGGAAACTCAAAGGAATGAGAAGCTTCACTGAAGATGCAAGAGAGATCCATGAGGAAAACCACTAGCACTCACATAACCTCCTAGTAAGAATAGAGAGGGCATAACTACCATGATCCTCATTTACCATAGCTGAGGAATAATAGCGCTGATACAAAAGACCTAGCACCCATTCAAACCTCAAAGAAAGGCTAGAAACAATATGAATTGCAAGAAAAGCTCAAAAGTATAGAGATTTATCCTAGAGATCTAGTGAGAACTACAAAGATTAGAGCCATCATAACCCTAACTTTAAGAAAGAGTTTGTGCGTTTCTTAAGAAATAATCATGATGTATTCATTTGAAGTGTGACGGACCTATAAGGGATCTCTTCAAGTATGTGACCAGTGCAGCAGAAGAAAAGAAACATTAGAGCAGAACATAGCCACATAATCAAGAAGAAGATGAACAAGATGTTGCAAGTAAAATATATTCGACTTGTCCAATACTTAGAGTAGCTAGCTAATGTGGTGCTGGTACCTAAACTCAATGGGAAGTGAAAAATGTGCATCAACTTCACCAACCTCAATAAGACCTACCTAAAGGACCTGTTTCCACTTGTATATATTTATGCTTTAGTAGATTCTACTGCAGACTGTAAAATGCTAAGATTCTTCGACGTTTGCCAAGGTATATAACCAAATCTAATTGGTCCCCAAAGACTATGAGAAAATGAGTTTCATAACCACCATTAGAATTTACTGCTACAATATGGTACCATTTGGACTCAAGAGCACAGGTGAAACTTATTAAAGGCTGGTCAACCATATGTTTGAAAGAATGGTTAGAAGAAACATGGAAGTATACATTGATGACATGCTAATCAAAAGTCATGAGTAGAAAACTATCTCCAAAATCAGGATAGTGCTTGAACATCTTGAGGAGATTTAACTTGCAACTCAACTCAGTTAAGTGTACCTTTGACGTACAAAAATCAAGTTCCTAAGATACTTGGTGTCCAAATGCAAGATTGAGGCTAATCCAAACAAGATTAATACAATACTAAAGACACCATCCCTGTGCAATATAAATGAGACGTAAGTGTTGGTTGGGCAGTTGGCTGCACTAAATTGCTTCATCTCTCAATCTACTGAGAACGGACAATTCTCTTTCAAAATAATACTAGGAGTTAAACCTTTTGAGCAAACTAGCAAATTTGAAAGAGCTTGCTTGCAACTGAAGGAGTACCCAAAATCCCTACTACTGCAAAAAAAGCTAAAGATAGGTGAGATCTAATACTTGCACTTAGCCATGATAGATGCCATAATCAATGCATCTGTGTTGTGTGATAAGATAGAAAATACCAACTAATATATTTTGTCAATCATCTACAATAGGGCCTTAAGTTGAGATGTATCTGCATCGAGAAGCTAGTCTTAATAGTAATTATGGTAGCTATAAAGTTGCAATCATACTTCCAGGCTTGCCCAATTGTGATACTCACTAAGTATCTTTTGAAGAAAATACTTAATAGCTCTGAAGCTTCAGGAAGACTTGTCAAATGGGCAAAAGAGATAAGCCAATATAGGAGGGATCAAATAACACACTCAACCCACTATCAAAGCACAAGTTCTAGTAAATTTTCTAGTAGAAATGGTCAAAGAAAATGTGGAATGCTCCATTCCCACATATATCCTTTATATTATTATGTAAGCTATAATAGTAGGCAACATAGTAAAAATATTCCTAGAAAGCCCTCATGGTGAAAAGATAGAATATATAATGAGGCTCACCTTTTTCACCTCAAATAATGAAGAAGAATATGAAATACTAATCATTGAAATGAAGTTAGATCACATGGCTTGAACATGACACTTAGACACCTATAATGACTCTAAACTAATGGTGAACCAGGTTACTGGAACTATAAGATCAAAAAAGAAAGGATGCCTAGATACCAAACTGCATACATACGATACAGATTCCTTATGAGAAAAATAAAGATGTTGATCGATTAGGCAAACCACCAACTAAATGACAATTATGAGGAATAGCAAATTACATTCTTAACTTTATATATCACGGAACAATAGCCTCTCAAAGAAAAAAAATGAACATGGAGGCCAATGTCGACATATTAATAACTCCTATTTTGAAGCACTTATGGGATGGTATTCTACTTAGTAACTAGAAAAGGGCATGCCAAATAAGGGTATGTGGAGCTCGTCTTGTCTTAATAGTTGGTGACTTGTACAAGAGAGACTTTTCGCAACCTACTTGATGTGCTTACCTCCTAGAAGAATAGAATATGTACTCAAAGAGACCTATGAAGGTCTCCACAAAAACCACTTAGGAGCTAAGTTATTGGTATTCAAGTCACTTCAGCAAGGATACTTTTGGCCGACCATGTTGAAGGTGCCTAAGCTTCAATGAAAACTTGTCCTTGCCAAGATCAAGCTATCTTAAATCATTGGTCTAATGCCCTCCTACAACCTACAAGTAACCTATGTCCCTTTACTCAATGGGAGATGGACATTGTAGGTTCATTCCCTCAAGTCCCAAGATAAAAGAAATTCCTTATTGTAGTAGTGGATTATTTCTCCAAATGAGTAGCAAAACCTTTAGCTTAAAGTTATAAGAAAAAGTGATATGATTTCTAAGCAAACATATACTCTATAGATTCAAAATAAGCTAAGCATTGGTCCCTGATAATTGTACACGATTTACACAAAAAAAAAAAGCTTAGAGAATGGTGGCAAGAATTCTCCATCAAACAATTATTCACATTAGCCGCCGATCCCAAACCTAATGGGCAAGTAGAAGTTACTAATACAACTATCTTGTAGCACCTTAAGGTAAACCTTGGAAAAGCAAAAAGAACGTGCGTAAATGAGCACCCCTCGATGCTGCAGGCATATAGAAATACCACATGAGCATCTACTAGTGAATCTCCTCTCAACTTAGTGTACGTAATAGAAGTAGTCACTTCAACAGAAGTGAGAGAAATTAGCTAGAGAGAACAAAATTATGATGCCATAACACACTTAAAGGAGTTATGGACTAATCTCAACCTATGCCTGAAAGAAGGAAAGTATTGAAGCAGTACACATCTACATTGAAAGATACAAAGCAAAGATTGCTAAAGTTTACAATGTTAGAGTACAACCAATAAGTTCCAAGTTAGCAACCTAGTAATGAGTAAGGCAGAAGCATTAGGACCTATAGACAATCTGGACACTAAATGGGAAAGCCCTTTAAGCTAACATAAATTGTTAACCTAAGAGCATACATGTTGTAGAGATAGAAGGCAAAGAAGTACTTAGAACTTGGAAACCCTCTAACTTATTAAGGTTCTACACTTGATGAATGATAGCCATCCTCTATACTACTTGAATTTTTGCCCATGACGCCACTTGAGTAATATTTATTTTCTTACAACTTAATTTTTGAATTTACTTATCTACTATGAATTTCATTTACCAATACATTTCTTCTGCTTTTAGCTTCTAATTAATCCATGATCTTTTATACTCTCTATATTACACCACTTCTTATATAACTTTAAACTTTACGACTCTACGAGCTAAGTACTCTCTTGATTCCAAAATTAATAAACATTTACCTAGACAACGTTACTAGTAGCTACCTCAGTGAGTTACGAAAAAAAAGAATAACTTTAACTTTCTCTAATCATACTCGCTAACCATATCTCACATGCAACCAACATCGAAAGCCACCTCACCACTCCATAGTAAGGCCTTACTCTACATCCATGGCATAAACATCATTACAAAAGTCCCTTAACCTTGCCAACAATAAAAGATCCAACTACTTGTAGGTAGGAGACTACTCTATACATATATTTTTATTGAGCCCAAAAGCTCTACATCACCCAAAATTGCAAGCTACGTACCCAACCACCTCTAGATTTTCAATTTGTTTATACATAAGCATGTAATATTTTGTTCCTTGAAGGTATCTCATTGCCTTCTTTGCAACTCTCCAGTGTTCCATACCTAGATTACTCTAATATCTTCCTAACATTCCCACAACAAATACAATGTTAGGACTTGCGCAGACCTAAGCATACACCAGGCTTCCAACAGCAAAAGCATATGGAATGTTTTTCATTTTGTTCAAGGTGATTTTTTGGGCAAAGGTTCAAGTTGAACTTGTTACCCTTCACAATAGGTGCTATACTTGGTGAACAGTTTTTTATTCAAAACCTCTCTAAAATTTTGTTAATATAGGTTTCTTGAGATAAACCCAAAACATTATGAGTTCTAACTCTACAGATCTTTATGCCAATGACATAAGATGCCTCACCCATATCTTTCATATCAAAATTTCTAGAGAGAAATTATTTCACCTCATATAGCAATCCTTTGTCATTACTAGCAAGTAAGATGTCAGCCATATAGAGAACTAGGAAACAAGCCTTACTCCTACTAATCTTTTGGTATATGCATTGATCCATGACATTATCTTCAAAACTAAGTAAAGAGATAACACCATGGAACTTTAAATATCATTGTCTGGAGGCTTTCTTCAATCCATATATGGATTTCTTCACATCCATTTGATGCAAATTCATATCAAAATGGGCAACTAATGACTTAATAACATGAAGAGAATTTTTCTTAGATACAGGAGAAAAAGTCTCTGTGTAATCGATTCCTTCCTTTTGAGTAAATCCTAAGGCAACAAGTCTCACTTTGTATCTCTTGATGCTCCCCAATGAGTCTTTCTTTGTTTTTAAGACCTATTTACATCTTATGGCTTTTACACCATCGAGTAACTCGACAAGATCCCAAACTTTAGAAAGTTTCACTTTGTAGTACATCTTTTCCTTCATGGCATTGTACTACAAGTTAGATTTTCTAGAAGTCATGGCTTGTGAAAATGTTTCAAGATCATTGCTGGCTCTAACATTATACTCAAACTCCTGTAGATACACCACATAGTTATTTGGAATTGTTGATTTTTTTTCTCTAATAGATCTTCTTAATGTTTCATCAACATTCTATGGAGGAGTATGTTGTTTAACTAGTTGTTCAACAATTTCAAGCATTTGTTAAATAGGATCTACTAGGTCATCATCAGCAACTTGTGGAGCTTCAAAGATTGGTTGTTCAACATGCGCTCAAACTTGAGGAGCATTGTGAATAACAACAGTCCATCCATGATTCGAAGTGGAAGTAACAGAATACTCTTTTCAGATCTAATACCCAACGATATGTCACTCCTGTTGATCAAGTTATTCTCAAGAAACTTTGCATTTCTTGACTCTGTAATCCTAGTACTTTTAGATGGACAATAAAATCTATGTCCCTTAGACCTTTTTGGCATATCAATGAAATGCCCATTGATAGTCCTTGGGTCTAATTTCTTTTCTTGTAGGTTGCAAATTCGTACTTCAAATGCATATCCCCAAATGCATATATGTCACAAACTTGGTTTCCAACCGTTAAATAACTCAAACGGCATCTTTGGGATAGCTTTGGTTGGAACTCGATTTAATATGTACACTGCCATCTTAAGGTTGGAATAGTACCTTGGAAGCCAATGAGATTGGCCTTGTATAAACTATTTCCTAATAAAATAATATTGATTGAATGATATTTTTTTATATAGCTATCTTCATCTTATACTATATTATACTTCACTTGCATTTGGATAAAGCCCTTAAATTACCTATGACTATTGAACTTAGTTTGGTGATCATGGAATAGGTCTCACACGGTCGTGATCTTAAATCTTTCAAGCTATAGGATCTTATGAGATGGGGCATTTAAGATTTGGATAAACTTGCACTAACGATGTATAAATCCAAAAGTTAGAGATTGCTTCTTTTCATGAGCAACTATATGAGATACAGATATATGTTTGTGCGTGCTTGTTAGAGAACACGATACTGAAAACCCATCAGAGAATCTACTAAATCGCTATAGTGGCAAGTCGGCCGTGGCTAGTTCTCTTGCTTATGCTAGTGCATATTATTAGTCCATTGACTTGAGAATCCATGGTAACCTTATGTTTAGTCCTCATGCTTTGACTTATCCTTGACCACCTAGTGAGTCTTTCAGGTTGAAATTGGGTATGATCTACTTGGCATGAAGGTTTGTGAGATCCAAAATGGAATTCGACACCTCGCTATTGTGAAGGAGGAGTACATTTCCTGTGTGTTCTATAATGATTAATCCCCAAAAATCCTTGCACAAGGTGGTGTGATAATTTGGAAAAGGAGTTTTTCAAAGGTGAGGTCACACAATAGGGATCGAACATTAGGAACAAAGATATAGCATCGAGGTTATTAGGGAGCCGACAAATATCTTGCTTTAGGCTTTTTTCGAGAGATAGGAGATAGAAGGACCGTATTTGCATGACATGTGTAGAACGATGATGGTTCTCCAAAATATTCATTTTGGCCAATTAATTGGGCTCCATAGGCTTAAGGTTGGACATCGACTATGGAGATTGGGTACTTTTCAATTAATGGAATTAATTGAATTGAGTCAACTAGTTTAAAAGAGGTTTTAAACTATAATGATATAAGATATTCAAAAATCACAAGAAATTATGAGCCTATGTCCAATTAATGGTAGAACCTATTAGGTCACACACAAAATCCAATTAGCTTCCTATTTAGTGGAGAGAATTTTCTAAGGAGTTAGAAAATGGGATCTCCTAGTGGACTGATTTTTAAAGCCAATTTTGAGGGTCTATTTTGACTTGATTGATTTAAATATTAAATTAATCAACTAATTTAAGAGTTAAATTAGATAAATAATTAAGGATTTAATTATTTGGTGCCAACATAACCATCAATTGATCAAGTTAACTTAAAGAGTTAAGTTAATGAATTTAGCTTATAAAGTTAAGCTAATTTAACTTAAAGAGTTAACTCAAAGGATAATTAATTACATTAAAGAGTTTAATTTGATTAATTAGGAAGAATGAATTTGGGAGGGAAAACTCAAATGAGATTTGAGATGGCATCTTAATTAATTTGAAATAAGATTCCAAATGTAATAAAGATGCAAATGAAATTCAAATGAAATTTGGAATCAAATTTTGCCACTTGAGCACCCCCATTGGCCGCCCCCAACATGGAATGTTTGATGCCACCTTGGCATCACACTATTCCACATCTATATATAGATATAGAGAGCTGGCTAGCCAGAGCAATGCTAATTGGTGTGAAGAATTAGATTTTTCATTTTCCTACAAAAATATTTGCAAGCTAGCATTTCATATGTTGAAGACTAAGCTTCTTTCTTCATCTTCTCACCAAAAATATGACCTCCACCATCAGAAAATATCTGGCCTTACTCCAGCTCATATACTAGATATTTAGAAAGATCTCATTGGTGTGTGGACTTTTACAATAGAGGCAAGACGTGTGACTTGCTCATTTTCTAGAGATCCATCTGCATGAGGTCTGACTTTGTGATTTTCTCTAGAACGTTCTAGATAGCAAATTGATCAAAAATTTTAACTGAAATTTATTCAAGGTTTTGGATAGCTCCATATATTTTTTAATAATTTTTGGAGTCAATTTGGTAGGTCAATCATTGCAATCTCCTTGCTGCGCCACAAGCAGACAGATTCTGGAACTGGTGAAATGTTCACTTAATATTCCTTAGATTTGCTCATCAAGGTAATCCTCTATCAAAATTTAAATCATAGGCATGATTATATCCTTGATTAGCTTTTAAGCACTAGTTACTTTGATGTTTTGAAGTTTTGATATTACATCATAGTGCCTTACTAGCCTTCATTAAAAGCTTCACTCCACAAGAACTCATGAAGTTTAGAGCATGCTTGCATGCTTCGCACCATGTCCAATAATATTTTGTTTCTTTTTTCTACTACACCATTTTAGTTTGGTGAACTTGGTGTATTGTATTGGGCAATAATCCCATGTTCAATAAGAAACTTTGCAAAAAGACCATGTGCTTGTCCATCTTCAGTGTATGTACCATAGTGCTCACCACCTCTATCAAATCTCATGATCTTAATTTTCTTTCCACATTGTTTCTCTACTTCTAGTTTAAAAACTTTAAAAGCATCTAGTGCTTCATATTTGCTATTCAGCAAGTAGAAATACATGTAGCATGAGTAATCATCTATGAAAGAGATGAAGTACTTTTGACAATATGCATCCATTTCTGGACAACATATATCTATATGTATGTTTCTAATAAGTTTGAACTCCTTTTGGCACCTTTTTTGACATGTTGGTCTACTTACCTTTTATGCGACCCACACAACTCTCAAAGTCAGTAAAATCTAGAGTACGAAGTACTCCATCATTCACTAATCTCTTAATTCTCTGAATGGAGATATGTACTAATCTTTGGTGCTACAACATAGAAGAGTCCTCATTCATAACACATCTTTTGACACCAGCATTATTTTGAACATACAAAGTAGTATGAGTGGCATCATTTTGTAAATTAATTCAAAAAAGACCATCAGACATAATACCATTCCTAACAAGTTCAGATTTATAAAATAAATTAAAAACATCATCTGAAAAATTATAGGAATACCCAAAAGGTATAAGTCTTGAAACTAAAATTAAATTCCTAAAAAAACTTGGAATATAAAATGTATTTTCCACATTCAAAATAAAGCCACTACTAAAAATTAAGTTGCATGTCTAATAGTCTTCACATGAGAATGTACCTTGTTTCCATAATAGATGTATTCCTCACTTCCCACTGGCTTCCTTAGGTTT